>OX596006.1:15371152-15518111 GCA_951394115.2 Drosophila phalerata
CTGCCAAATGCATTATACCCTTTTTTGCCCATTTTTAATGGGCTTGAGCCATGTCCGTCTGTCTGTCCGTCTGTCTGTCCGTCTGACTGTTCGTCTGTCTGTCTGTCCGTCTGTCTGTCTGTCCGTCTGTCCGTCTGTTTGAACGCGTCGATCTCAGAAACCATATGAGCTAGAGACTTCAAACTTGGTATGTATGTTTCTGGATACCGTACGCAGATCAAGTTTGTTTTTATTTTTGGATCGGACAACTATATCATATAGCTGCCATAGGAACGATACATCGAAAATGAAGTTTTTGTATGAAAAGCATCTTTAATTTTTGAGATATCTCAACCAATCTCACACGATATATATTTGGGGTGGTATTATACATCCTGACCAAATTTGGTCCAAATCGGCCCACTATATCATATAGCTGTCATACAGTCGCTCTGGCGAAAATCAAGTTTTAGTATAAAACAGTTTTTTGTTTTTTAAGATATCGTAACCAAACTGATAGAATATGTTTTTGTTCTGGTATTATACATTCTGACCAAGTTTGGTCCAAATCGGCCCACTATATCATATAGCTGTCATACAGCCGCTCTGCCGAAAATCAAGTTTTAGTATAAAAAAGTTTTTTGTTTTTTGAGATATCTTAACCAAACTGATAGAATATGCATTTATGTTGGTTTTGTACATTCTGACCAGATTTGGTTCAGATCGGTTCCATATATCATATAGCTGCCATTGGAATAATTGGTCGAAAATCAACATTTATAAAAGAGTACCTGGGCTCAGGGTATCCTACTGTCGAGCGTGCTCGACTGTAGCCGCACCTCACCGCGAGCGAAGCGAGCCGGGGGTAGGCGAGCGAAGCGAGTAGGGGGCGGAGCCCCCTTGTTTTTATTTTTGGATCGGACAACTATATCATATAGCTGCCATAGGAACGATACATCAAAAATGAAGTTTTTGTATGAAAAGCTTCTTTAATTTTTGAGATATCTCAACCAATCTGACACGATATACATGTGGGGTGGTATTATACATCCTGACCAAATTTGGTCCAAATCGGCCCACCATATCATATAGCTGTCATAGAGACGCTCTGACGAAAATCAAGTTTTAGTACGAAAAAGTTGTTTGGTTTTTTAGGATATCGTAACCAAACTGATAGAATATGTATCTGGGCTGGTATTATACATTCTCACCAAGTTTGGTCCAAATCGGCCCACTATATCATATAGCTGTCATACAGCCGCTCTGCCGAAAATCAAGTTTTAGTATGAAAAAGTATTTTGTTTTTTTGAGATATCTTAACCAAACTGCTAGAATGTGCATTTATGTTGGTTTTGTACATTCTGACCAGATTTGGTTCAAATCGGTTACATATATCATATAGCTGCCATAGGAATAATTGGTCGAAAATCAACATTTATAAAAGAGTACCTGGGCTCAGGGTATCCTACTGTCGAGCGTGCTCGACTGTAGCCGCACCTCACCGCGAGCGAAGCGAGCCGGGGGTAGGCGAGCGAAGCGAGTAGGGGGCGGAGCCCCCTTGTTTTACTTTAAAATTCGAGGAAAAGTCGAAAAAAATTTATAACATTTTATCTTTAATTTTATTTGCATAGCTGCAATAATTACGAGTCGTTTAAGATAGGTCTTATCAAAATCTGTGAAGAGACGGCGATATAATACTTTTTTGTGTCTAGGCATGTTTTTGTCGACTTTTTTGACTTCCTTGTAGAGTGGCATAACCTTAAGTATGATATCAATTTGTTATTATTTTACACATTTTGACCAAATTTGGTTCAAATCGGTCTACTATATCATATAGCTGTCATAGGAACGATCGTTCGAAAATCAAGGTGACAGAATATGCATTTAAGATGGTCATCTGAACTATTAAATTTGTTTATATATATATAGCTATATTAATTACCAATCGTTGCGTATGTTTACCGTTAAAATCTATGGAAGGACGGCTAAGTTATTAGTATATTAACAATGAAACAATTTTTACGCAAAGGTAGATTTTCGAATGATCTGTCCCATGGAAGCTATATGTTATTGTAATCCGATTCCAACCAAATTTGGACAGGTTGTATAAGGCAATAGAAGGCTTATAACTTGTAAGTTTTTCATACTAAAGGTTGCTTATCGACCGTTCGTATCGATTTTTCCTATGGCAGCTATATGATATAGTGGTCCGATTTCTACCAAATTTCGTAAGGATGTAATGGGCAATGAAAGATGCCCAATTTATGAGTTTTACAGAGATTTCTCCAAAAACAAAAAAAAATTTTATACTAAAACATGATTTTCTACCGATCGGTCCTATGACAGCTATATGATATAGTGGCCCGATTTCAACCAAGTTTGGTCAGGATACATAAGACCATCTTATATGCATATTCTATCAGTTTAGTTAAGATATCTCAAAAAACACAAAAGTTTTTCATACTTAAACTTGTTTTTAGACCGATCGGTCCTATGGCGGCTGTATGATATAGTAGACAGATTCGAACCAAAATTAATAAAGATGTAAAGGACAACATAGAGTACACAATTTGTGAGTTCGATTAAAATATCTTAGAAAATAAAAAAGTTTTTCATACTAAAGGTGAATTTTCGACTGATCGTTCCTATGGCAGCTATATTGAATAGTGATCCGATTTGAACCAAATTTGGTAGGGATACATACCACATTACTAAATACATAACCAGCAAGATTGGATGATATATCTCAAAAAACAAAAAACTTTTTCATACTAACCCTTGTATTTCTAACGATCGTTCCTATGGCAGCTATATGATATAGTAATCCGATTTAGACCAAATTTGGTCAGGGTGTATAAGACAATACACTATCTGTGAGTTTGGTTAAGATATCTTAAGAAACAAAAAAGTTTTTCTTACTAAATGTCATGCCGCTCTACAAGGAAGTCATAAAATTCGACAAAAACATGCGTAGACAAAAATAAACGACGCGTAATTAAGGCAGCTATGCAAATATAATTAAAGACAAAATATATTAAATTTTTTTCGACTTTTCCTCGAATTTTAAAGTTAAAAAAGCTTAAGAAAAAGCTTAAAAAAATCATCATTTTGTTAATTCAAAAATTGATATCTCTTAAACTATAAGTTTAAATCCAAAACTTTGTATTATAGATATATTCAATGGCTTTCAGGAAAAGTAAAGTTTTTGGCGTTCTCGAGTAATGATGAAAAAACTGGGCGCACCTCTGAAAAAAAGTACGAAAAAAAAGCCAAATTTCAAAAAATTCTAGAAAAAAAATCTCATAGAAAAAAAAAAAAAAATGTTTTTCGTCATTTGGAGCCCCAAATCTATCCAAAAAAGTAATAGACAAAAAGTTGAAAATTGTTGCCTAGTGTAATCATGTGCCATAGATGGAGTTGTATTGAACAGTATACGAAATATACTGTCAATCAGTCCCATACGTCCCAATCAGTTTTGTCAACCGATATATATGAACGTACGTATTCGTTATAAGTTCTGTGACTTCTTTCGACTGTTCCCACCGTTTGGTGATGATGTGCAGTTGATGTTATATTATTGATTTTTAAATATTGACACAAATCATTAATTATAGAATTTTTGTATTCTGTTCCCATGTCCGTAATGAACGTCTTCATTGGACCGTACTTCAGAATAAAATTTTCAAATATAGCTTTTGCTACTGTATTAGCATTTTTGTTTGGAATTGGAATCGCAACTAGGTATTTAGTCAAGTCACAGATTAATGTGACTGCGTATTCATTACCATTATCAGACTTGGGTAGCGGACCAATAGTGTCTACTATAACCCTGTCGAAAGCGTGTACCGGTGTATCTGTAAGTGTTAAAGGAGTTTTAATTTTAGTTGTCACTTTTGATTTTTGACATTTTGGACATTTTCGTATGTACTCAGTAATATCTCGTGTCATACCTTTCCAATAATAATATCTTTTGACCTTGGCCAAGGTTTTTGAAATGCCTGTGTGACCTCCTTGTACTGGATCATCATGGAATGTAGACAATAGAGCTTCTTTTTCTTTTAATTTTTCTATTTGGGTCACCGGGTCACATTTTCAAAGATATTTTCCCACGGTGCCATTTTGAGTTGGCTGATCTTGTTTATACCGGCTTGCATTTCAAGCCTTTGAAAGAATTGACCTAAGTCAAGAATTCCATTGGTATATAAACCGCTAACATCATATCTTGCAATTATTTTCTTTCCATGTTTAAAGAAACATAGCATATTTTTTAAATGCAAGGTCACTACTTTCGTACCTCGTCATTTTGGATGACTTCGTATACGTTGGGCTTTGAAGCTAATTCTATAGATTGCCTTGGCAATTCTATTTGATCTTTTCCTGCGCAGAAATTTTGTCTACTTTGTAATCTTGTAGTGACTCTTTTTATTGTTCCAGTTACTCCAGTTATTTCTTGTAGTTGTTTAATGGTTATTCTTGATAACGCATCGGCTACGAAATTGTCTTTACCATTCAGATATTCTACAATAAAATTATATTCCTCTATGTTCATGCAAATCAGCACTTGAACTCTGTCGCGATGTTAGTCGCAACTTCGGAACTAGTGTGTAAGCACGATCGCCAATCCCTAACTAATAACACTCACGCGTTGGTTTAAGACCTCGTTTATTGAGTTGTATGGGGTTATATAGGTTTTCTTATGTAATAATTAGACAGAGTTCGATATAGTGTTTACAATGTTTTGGCTTACTCTAATCATTGTGTATATGTGATCTTATATACTAATAGGATATAGTCCATATGGTGTTAAAGTATGTTTGGCTTCTTCTTACTTATTGTTCTATGCCATCTACTTATTTATTTAGAGTGAGTTTACTATAGTGATAACGTGTACTTGGTTCCTTTTTACTTATTGTATAGATTAGCGTTGTAATATGTTTGACTCCTTTCTTTACATGTAGTGTGTTCTTATCTATTTTGAGCATACAAATTCACACATTAGTCTATTATTTCTGAGCGCCAGGATCGCTACCCATGTGGTAATTCTACGCTGTTGTGACCTTTTCAAGTGGTTTGTGTCCCAAATCTGTCCAGCAGCCCGATCCGTATGTTCATTTATGAACATTTTGCGGGGGGCCATAATTACGTAGTTGTTGTTGAGAGATATGTAAGTTTTGTGCTTATCTGTTTACATTTTGTAATTTGTATTGGACGTCATCATTTGTTGTTATCTTGTGAAGCGCGGTTAGTAGCTGTTTCTCTTGGTGGGTAGTACATCCTTCTTCTAGCCGCAAAGTATCTTGTCCCGCTATATGTTCCACTTGACTGTGCTGACTTCCGCAGGTCGATTCCAGTACTGGTTCATAGACGATTTTATGTAGCCATGTGTTTCGAGTTTTTAGGTGTGCCCACATGTCTTCGGACGTGACTTGTTGGAACTCCCAAACAGGGTCCATATTTAGACTTAGTGTTGATGTTTTGCACGAAATATCTGTTTTATTTTTCCCGGTCCAATCGCCTTTCCATCGTAGGTGCTTGTTGTATTGCCATGACGATAATTTGGTGTCTGATATTAAGTGGTCGCTTTCCTTTATTTTTCGGTGACTTCCTTTAATTCGTGTGCGCGGCCATTTGGTAGGCCTGGTTATCAGGTATCTGTTTTTCCATTTTAGCCAAAAGTTTGTGCTTATTATTGATATTAATTTCCAACGTCTTGTTAGCGAAGTTTTACTATTCTGTTTACTCTTGGTAGTTGCTATCATCGCTCTCCTCATTGGATACAATATGCGTAGTGTGCTGTCTTCAGTTATTCTTTTTATACCCTGAGCCCATTAAAAATGGGCAAAAAAGGGTATAATGCATTTGGCAGAATGTATGTAACAGGCAGAAGGGGGCGTGGCAGACCCCCAAAAGTATATATATTCTTGATCAGGATCAACAGTCGAGTCGATTGAGCCATGTCCGTCTGTCTGTCCGTCTGTCCGTCTGTTTGAACGCGTCGATCTCAGAAACCATAAGAGCTAGAGACTTCAAACTTGGTATGTATGTTTCTGGATACCGTACGCAGATCAAGTTTGTTTTTATTTTTGGATCGGACAACTATATCATATAGCTGCCATAGGAACGATACATCGAAATTGAAGTTTTTGTATGAAAAGCTTCTTTAATTTTTGAGATATCTCAACCAATCTCACACGATATATATTTGGGGTGGTATTATACATCCTGACCAAATTTGGTCCAAATCGGCCCACCATATCATATAGCTGTCATAGAGACGCTCTGACGAAAATCAAGTTTTAGTACGAAAAAGTTTTTTGGCTTTTTAGGATATCGTAACCAAACTGATAGAATATGTATCTGGGCTGGTATTATACATTCTGACCAAGTTTGGTCCAAATCGGCCCACTATATCATATAGCTGTCATACAGCCACTCTGCCGAAAATCAAGTTTTAGTATGAACAAGTTTTTTGTTTTTTGAGATATCTTAACCAAACTGCTAGAATGTGCATTTATGTTGGTTTTGTACATTCTGACCAGATTTGGTTCAAATCGGTTACATATATCATATAGCTGCCATAGGAATAATTGGTCGAAAATTAACATTTATAAAAGAGTACCTGGGCTCAGGGTATCCTACTGTCGAGCGTGCTCGACTGTAGCCGCACCTTACCGCGAGCGAAGCGAGCCGGGGGTAGGCGAGCGAAGCGAGTAGGGGGCGGAGCCCCCTTGTTAATTTGTGCTTAACTGATTTTAGTTCAGCTTCCCAATATTTTCTATAGTGGGAACTTGCCGGCGGAAAAAAACTTCGTTCATTCAGTAATATTGGTAGCTTTGCAAGAACTTTTTGTTTCGTTAATTTTCCGTCTACAAGTTTTTCTATGTCTTTGGTGTAATTGTTGATGTTATATTCTTTCATAAATGTGGTGTGTTGGTTTTTTAGATTTTTGTATTGAAGCAATCTTTTCTCTATGCTTCTGAAACGTTGATAATTCGCTCGAGTCCTGGATTCTTCCAACTCATTATGTTCAACTTCTGGCTCTTTAACTATAAGCCTACCATTCTTATCACATTGTGTTGTGTCCTTGAAGTATTCCATACAGCGCTCATCTTCAGTTGTCGTTTTTGTATGTGAAACTTTTTCACCTTTTAATAACATTCCTACATTTGCCGCAGCTTGTGCTCGATTTGTTTCTTGTATCTTTACTGCTCCAGATAAGATCCATCCCAGTTTTGTGCATTGACCTATAACCATGTCCTCTTGTTTTAAGCCTTTCGATAAAATTGATGCTAAAAGATCCCCGCCAATCAAGATATCAATACGACTTCGCTTATTGAATGTAGGATCCGCCAGAATTTCCTTTGACCAAACTTCTTTATTGTATTCAAAAGATTGTGGAGGTTGAGGGCTTACGATTTTTGTTAATACTATTGCGTCGGCTTCAAATTTGTCGTTACTTGGAAATCTTGGACGAATTCTCAATTTGACAATCGATTTAGATACTCCAACTGAATTTTCTCCGAGTCCATATAGCTCAGTTATCTTTTTTTGTTTTGGTAAGTTAAGCGTTTGTGCTGCTTCCTCAGAAATTACTGTAATTTGTGATCCTTGATCAACCAAAGCGCGAAAGATGAGCCAATCTCCTGTTATTGACTGTCCTTCAACATGAGCGGTCGCCAGCAATGTAGTTTTTGCTGTTCTAGTCGTCATTGTCGTTTTAGTCTCCCTGTCAGCATGCAGTAATTCATGATGTTCTCCGTCGCATTTCTTACACGTCTCTTGACACGGTTGGCTAATCGAGAATTTGTGTTTTAGGCATCTGAAACATATGTGTTCAGCTCGGCCGAAGTTCTACCTATCTTCAATATCTATTTGGTTGAATTTAATACAGGCTTTTATGTTGTGTCCTGGTGATTTACAATACTTGCATGCCTTTTCTAATGTTGTATTCATTTTTGTTGGGTTTTCCCTAGCTCCTTGGTCTTGCCTCCTGGATCGTTTGTAAATGTCTTTCCAGGAATCGTATAACATCTTCCAGCGTCTGAATTTCCTTTGTCTTATTAGAAGCAATTTCATACTGTTGCAGACCTTGCCGATCAAACTTTCTAATTAGAATGCTAGCAATGAATGGCTCGGCATCCTTGACTGGGACTCCCATTCCTTTTATTGCGTGCAGACTGTTGTTTGTCGTATCTAACATGTTCTGAACACTTTTGTCAGATTCACTGTTCATGTTTGGCAGATCTAAGATGCTGTTCCAGTGGTTTGAAAATAACTTTCTCCAATTTTCGTATCTATTCTTTAGGATACTTAAGGCTGTTTCGTAGTTCTCGGTGCTGATGTGTAAGTGCCTTATCAATTGAGCCGCTTCTCCTTTTACAAGTTCCTTTAGTCGTATAAATTTTGACTTTGTATCCAACTCGACATTCGTGTCTACCATTTGAGTGAAGGTATCCAAGAAGCTCGACCATGATGTAATATCTCCAAAGAACGCCGGTATTTCCACGGGTTTCAGCTTAATTCTTTGTTCCGAAGGCTTGTTCTCTGTGAGCCATCGAATTTTTTCTCTTTTTGCTTCGTTTAGATCTTCATAGTGATCCCGTATTGAAGTAGTTGCTTGGCCATGTTTCCTTAATTCCTTAAACAGCTCTGTCAGTCTATCGAAATCTTCTTTGATTTCGTCATAATCATTTTGGAACTGTTTATGATTTTCTCCAGCACGATTCATCGTTTTTTGTAACGTGCGAGCTGCCCGGTTGAACTCTTCTGTTCGTATTTCATTTTCTTCCATTTCGTTTATCATTGTCTTATTCAATGATTGCTCAATTGTTTTCTTATTTAACTCAGTCATTATTCTATTTTTGATAATTTGAGTTTTTCATATGCTCCCTTTGAGAATTATTCGCCTTGCAGTAATGATTCATGTTCTTGCAAAATTTTGTGCTGTGCTTTGAACAATTCCCATTGTTCCTGAACTTTTGTCGCCCAATTCAGATTGGGCCGTTCGTCTTGGACTATCTCTTCGTCCCAATGTTTTAGCTGCGCATAAATTGCAGACTGACTCGCCCCTATTGCGTTCAGTTGATCTCGTGTGTATACCATTTTGATATTTAATTTATTAAAAAATCAATCAAAGTAAATATATATATATTTTATTTTAAATATTTTTGATTTTCAAAATTTTTGTTTTTGTTTTGTTTTTGTTTTAAGCGCTTAGTTTTTGTTCCCGCGCTGCTGCTCTTTTCTACGTTGCTTAGTTTTGTCCCGCAACGTTCTTCCTTCTGCGATGCTTAGTTGTAGTTCCCGCGCCGCTCAATCTTCTGTGTTGCTTAGTTTTGTCCCGCAACTTTCTTCCTTCAGCGATGGTTAGTTAATTCCCCCACCGCTCTTTCTCCCGCGACGCTTATTTTTTGTTCCCACGCCGCTGCTCTTTTCTACGTTGCTTAGTTTTGTCCCGCAACGTTCTTCCTTCTGCGACGCTTAGTTGTAGTTCCCGCGCCGCTCAATCTTCTGTGTTGCTTAGTTTTGTCCCGCAACTTTCTTCCTTCAGCGATGGTTGGTTAATTCCCCCACCGCTCTTTCTCCTGCGACGCTTAGTTTTTGTTTCCACGCCGCTGCTCTTTTCTACGTTGCTTAGTTTTGTCCCGCAACGTTCTTCCTTCTGCGATGGTTAGTTTATTCCCCCACCGCTCTTTCTTCTGCGACGCTTAGTTTTAGTTCCCGCGCCGCTCTTTTTATTCCGACGTAGTGGTTCGCTTTTTACCACTTTTTATAACAAGTTGCTCGTTTTCTCTGTGGTTACGCCGAACCGTACTCAGAGTTGAGCCATAGATTTTTGTTGCAGGATTCCCGCGTCGCCTTCTTTGGTCGATCGTCGTCAGGTTCCCGCACCGCCTTCTTCTTTCGTTCAGCTCTGATTACCACGTCGCTCTTTTCTGCGTCGCTCAGTGCTGATTCCCTCGCAGATCTGTTTTCTGCGTCGCTTGGTTGTTGCTCTGCTTTCGTCCACTCCCGCGCTGCAGTCGCTCGTAGTTTTGCCGGAGAATTGTATTTTTATATTTCCCTAGCTGGGCCACGATGTACCATAAGTGCGATCTATGGACTTGTTTCCGTGATACCGATTAAAGTATCTACTAGAAGTGGCAGTCACTAAGCAAAATTGCTCGAAGGACCATGTTCATGCAAATCAGCACTTGAACTCTGTCGCGATGTTAGTCGCAACTTCGGAACTAGTGTGTAAGCACGATCGCCAATCCCTAACAAATAACACTCACGCGTTGGTTTAAGAACTGACCTCGTTTATTGAGTTGTATGGGGTTATATAGGTTTTCTTATGTAATAATTAGACAGAGTTCGATATAGTGTTTACAATGTTTTGGCTTACTCTAATCATTGTGTATATGTGATCTTATATACTAATAGGATATAGTCCATATGGTGTTAAAGTATGTTTGGCTTCTTCTTACTTATTGTTCTATGCCATCTACTTATTTATTTAGAGTGAGTTTACTATAGTGATAACGTGTACTTGGTTCCTTTTTACTTATTGTATAGATTAGCGTTGTAATATGTTTGACTCCTTTCTTGACATGTAGTGTGTTCTTATCTATTTTGAGCATACAAATTCACACATTAGTCTATTATTTCTGAGCGCCAGGATCGCTACCCATGTGGTAATTCTACGCTGTTGTGACCTTTTCAAGTGGTTTGTGTCCCAAATCTGTCCAGCAGCCCGAGGGCTGCTCGATCCGTATGTTCATTTATGAACATTTTGCGGGGGGCCATAATTACGTAGTTGTTGTTGAGAGATATGTAAGTTTTGTGCTTATCTGTTTACATTTTGTAATTTGTATTGGACGTCATCATTTGTTGTTATCTTGTGAAGCGCGGTTAGTAGCTGTTTCTCTTGGTGGGTAGTACATCCTTCTTCTAGCCGCAAAGTATCTTGTCCCGCTACATGTTCCACTTGACTGTGCTGACTTCCGCAGGTCGATTCCAGTACTGGTTCATAGACGATTTTATATAGCCATGTGTTTCGAGTTTTTAGGTGTGCCCACATGTCTTCGGACGTGACTTGTTGGAACTCCCAAACAGGGTCCATATTTAGACTTAGTGTTGATGTTTTGCACGAAATATCTGTTTTATTTTTCCCGGTCCAATCGCCTTTCCATCGTAGGTGCTTGTTGTATTGCCATGACGATAATTTGGTGTCTGATATTAAGTGGTCGCTTTCCTTTATTTTTCGGTGACTTCCTTTAATTCGTGTGCGCGGCCATTTGGTAGGCCTGGTTATCAGGTATCTGTTTTTCCATTTTAGCCAAAAGTTTGTGCTTATTATTGATATTAATTTCCAACGTCTTGTTAGCGAAGTTTTACTATTCTGTTTACTCTTGGTAGTTGCTATCATCGCTCTCCTCATTGGATACAATATGCGTAGTGTGCTGTCTTCAGTTATTCTTTTTATACCCTGAGCCCATTAAAAATGGGCAAAAAAGGGTATAATGCATTTGGCAGAATGTATGTAACAGGCAGAAGGGGGCGTGGCAGACCCCCAAAAGTATATATATTCTTGATCAGGATCAACAGTCGAGTCGATTGAGCCATGTCCGTCTGTCTGTCCGTCTGTCCGTCTGTTTGAACGCGTCGATCTCAGAAACCATAAGAGCTAGAGACTTCAAACTTGGTATGTATGTTTCTGGATACCGTACGCAGATCAAGTTTGTTTTTATTTTTGGATCGGACAACTATATCATATAGCTGCCATAGGAACGATACATCGAAATTGAAGTTTTTGTATGAAAAGCTTCTTTAATTTTTGAGATATCTCAACCAATCTGACACGATATACATGTGGGGTGGTATTATACATCCTGACCAAATTTGGTCCAAATCGGCCCACCATATCATATAGCTGTCATAGAGACGCTCTGACGAAAATCAAGTTTTAGTACGAAAAAGTTTTTTGGCTTTTTAGGATATCGTAACCAAACTGATAGAATATGTATCTGGGCTGGTATTATACATTCTGACCAAGGTTGGTCCAAATCGGCCCACTATATCATATAGCTGTCATACAGCCGCTCTGCCGAAAATCAAGTTTTAGTATGAAAAAGTTTTTTGTTTTTTGAGATATCTTAACCAAACTGCTAGAATGTGCATTTATGTTGGTTTTGTACATTCTGACCAGATTTGGTTCAAATCGGTTACATATATCATATAGCTGCCATAGGAATAATTGGTCGAAAATCAACATTTATAAAAGAGTACCTGGGCTCAGGGTATCCTACTGTCGAGCGTGCTCGACTGTAGCCGCACCTCATCGCGAGCGAAGCGAGCCGGGGGTAGGCGAGCGAAGCGAGTAGGGTGCGGAGCCCCCTTGTTAATTTGTGCCTAACTGATTTTAGTTCAGCTTCCCAATATTTTCTATAGTGGGAACTTGCCGGCGGAAAAAAACTTCGTTCATTCAGTAATATTGGTAGCTTTGCAAGAACTTTTTGTTTCGTTAATTTTCCGTCTACAAGTTTTTCTATGTCTTTGGTGTAATTGTTGATGTTATATTCTTTCATAAATGTGGTGTGTTGGTTTTTTAGATTTTTGTATTGAAGCAATCTTTTCTCTATGCTTCTGAAACGTTGATAATTCGCTCGAGTCCTGGATTCTTCCAACTCATTATGTTCAACTTCTGGCTCTTTAACTATAAGCCTACCATTCTTATCACATTGTGTTGTGTCCTTGAAGTATTCCATACAGCGCTCATCTTCAGTTGTCGTTTTTGTATGTGAAACTTTTTCACCTTTTAATAACATTCCTACATTTGCCGCTGCTTGTGCTCGATTTGTTTCTTGTATCTTTACTGCTCCAGATAAGATCCATCCCAGTTTTGTGCATTGACCTATAACCATGTCCTCTTGTTTTAAGCCTTTCGATAAAATTGATGCTAAAAGATCCCCGCCAATCAAGATATCAATACGACTTCGCTTATTGAATGTAGGATCCGCCAGAATTTCCTTTGACCAAACTTCTTTATTGTATTCAAAAGATTGTGGAGGTTGAGGGCTTACGATCTTTGTTAATACTATTGCGTCGGCTTCAAATTTGTCGTTACTTGGAAATCTTGGACGAATTCTCAATTTGACAATCGATTTAGATACTCCAACTGAATTTTCTCCGAGTCCATATAGCTCAGTTATCTTTTTTTGTTTTGGTAAGTTAAGCGTTTGTGCTGCTTCCTCAGAAATTACTGTAATTTGTGATCCTTGATCAACCAAAGCGCGAAAGATGAGCCAATCTCCTGTTATTGACTGTCCTTCAACATGAGCGGTCGCCAGCAATGTAGTTTTTGCTGTTCTAGTCGTCATTGTCGTTTTAGTCTCCCTGTCAGCATGCAGTAATTCATGATGTTCTCCGTCGCATTTCTTACACGTCTCTTGACACGGTTGGCTAATCGAGAATTTGTGGTTTAGGCATCTGAAACATATGTGTTCAGCTCGGCCGAAGTTCTACCTATCTTCAATATCTATTTGGTTGAATTTAATACAGGCTTTTATGTTGTGTCCTGGTGATTTACAATACTTGCATGCCTTTTCTAATGTTGTATTCATTTTTGTTGGGTTTTCCCTAGCTCCTTGGTCTTGCCTCCTGGATCGTTTGTAAATGTCTTTCCAGGAATCGTATAACATCTTCCAGCGTCTGAATTTCCTTTGTCTTATTAGAAGCAATTTCATACTGTTGCAGACCTTGCCGATCAAACTTTCTAATTAGAATGCTAGCAATGAATGGCTCGGCATCCTTGACTGGGACTCCCATTCCTTTTATTGCGTGCAGACTGTTGTTTGTCGTATCTAACATGTTCTGAACACTTTTGTCAGATTCACTGTTCATGTTTGGCAGATCTAAGATGCTGTTCCAGTGGTTTGAAAATAACTTTCTTCAATTTTCGTATCTATTCTTTAGGATACTTAAGGCTGTTTCGTAGTTCTCGGTGCTGATGTGTAAGTGCCTTATCAATTGAGCCGCTTCTCCTTTTACAAGTTCCTTTAGTCGTATAAATTTTGACTTTGTATCCAACTCGACATTCGTGTCTACCATTTGAGTGAAGGTATCCAAGAAGCTCGACCATGATGTAATATCTCCAAAGAACGCCGGTATTTCCACGGGTTTCAGCTTAATTCTTTGTTCCGAAGGCTTGTTCTCTGTGAGCCATCGAATTTTTTCTCTTTTTGCTTCGTTTAGATCTTCATAGTGATCCCGTATTGAAGTAGTTGCTTGGCCATGTTTCCTTAATTCCTTAAACAGCTCTGTCAGTCTATCGAAATCTTCTTTGATTTCGTCATAATCATTTTGGAACTGTTTATGATTTTCTCCAGCACGATTCATCGTTTTTTGTAACGTGCGAGCTGCCCGGTTGAACTCTTCTGTTCGTATTTCATTTTCTTCCATTTCGTTTATCATTGTCTTATTCAATGATTGCTCAATTGTTTTCTTATTTAACTCAGTCATTATTCTATTTTTGATAATTTGAGTTTTTCATATGCTCCCTTTGAGAAGTATTCGCCTTGCAGTAATGATTCATGTTCTTGCAAAATTTTGTGCTGTGCTTTGAACAATTCCCATTGTTCCTTAACTTTTGTCGCCCAATTCAGATTGGGCCGTTCGTCTTGGACTATCTCTTCGTCCCAATGTTTTAGCTGCGCATAAATTGCAGACTGACTCGCCCCTATTGCGTTCAGTTGATCTCGTGTGTATACCATTTTGATATTTAATTTATTAAAAAATCAATCAAAGTAAATATATATATATTTTATTTTAAATATTTTTGATTTTCAAAATTTTTGTTTTTGTTTTGTTTTTGTTTTAAGCGCTTAGTTTTTGTTCCCGCGCTGCTGCTCTTTTCTACGTTGCTTAGTTTTGTCCCGCAACGTTCTTCCTTCTGCGATGCTTAGTTGTAGTTCCCGCGCCGCTCAATCTTCTGTGTTCAGCGATGGTTAGTTAACCCGAATCGTCCTGAGCAACATTTTTTCGAATTAATTAATGAAACTTTCAGGACTGGTGAATTTGAGTTCGCTGAATCCGAAAAAAATATTCGTTTTGATCGTCCTTGTCAGGATAATCGACAGGACCATTTTTTCGACTGTTACCATATGGTAACGCTGGGAAGTACAGGGTAGAGGTTTACTTAATACTACAAAATACAAATATTTTTGAAAAAATCAAATAAATACAGCTTCATTCAACAGGGGGGATCTTCCTTGATATATAGGACCAAATTTGGGTCAAATCGGTGCAGTATATCGTATGTATAACAAAACTGTCATAGGAACAAACGGGGTCAAATTCACCTTTAGTAAGGAAAACTTTTTTCTATTCTGGCATATCTCAACCAAACTCTTAGAATATGTATCTGATATGTTCCTATACATCCTGAGCAAATTTGGTTCAAATCGGACCACTATATCATATAGCTGTCATAGGAGCAATCATATTTTATGAACAAAACAGTGCGAAACGCGAATAAAATGTATGGAAAAAACCTGTACCCTGTACTTCCCAGCGTTACCATATGGTAACACGAAAATAAAAAATGAAAATTAAGAGAGAAAAAGTGGTTTTTATTTAGAATTTTTTTCAAAATTAATAAGTGCACTCTTTTACCTTTCTAATGATGTGTGCATTGCATATAGTTCAGTACTAAATTTAGTCAAACGGTTTAAGTTTACTTGCGACGAATTGCCAAATGCCGTTTTTTTGCACTGCAGAATATAATGAGCAACTTAAAGCTCATTTTTCGATCAGCTAACTTCAAGAGATTGTTTCAATCAACTTTTTATCAGTTAGAGACAACAATTTACTCTTAGAATATCTTATAAAAGTTAATCTAACGTTAATATGTTGTCTAAAAATTAAGTTTTAGTAAATGCCTATTGCTTGTTACCATATGGTAACGCTGGGAAGATTCGGGTTAATTCCCCCACCGCTCTTTCTCCCGCGACGCTTATTTTTTGTTCCCACGCCGCTGCTCTTTTCTACGTTGCTTAGTTTTGTCTCGCAACGTTCTTCCTTCTGCGACGCTTAGTTGTAGTTCCCGCGCCGCTCAATCTTCTGTGTTGCTTAGTTTTGTCCCGCAACTTTCTTCCTTCAGCGATGGTTGGTTAATTCCCCCACCGCTCTTTCTCCTGCGACGCTTAGTTTTTGTTTCCACGCCGCTGCTCTTTTCTACGTTGCTTAGTTTTGTCCCGCAACGTTCTTCCTTCTGCGATGGTTAGTTTATTCCCCCACCGCTCTTTCTTCTGCGACGCTTAGTTTTAGTTCCCGCGCCGCTCTTTTTATTCCGCCGTAGTTGTTCGCTTTTTACCACTTTTTATAACAAGTTGCTCGTTTTCTCCGTGGTTACGCCGAACCGTACTCAGAGTTGAGCCATAGATTTTTGTTGCAGGATTCCCGCGTCGCCTTCTTTGGTCGATCGTCGTCAGGTTCCCGCACCGCCTTCTTCTTTCGTTCAGCTCTGATTCCCACGTCGCTCTTTTCTGCGTCGCTCAGTGCTGATTCCCTCGCAGATCTGTTTTCTGCGTCGCTTGGTTGTTGCTCTGCTTTCGTCCACTCCCGCGCTGCAGTCGCTCGTAGTTTTGCCGGAGAATTGTATTTTTATATTTCCCTAGCTGCGCCACGATGTACCATAAGTGCGATCTATGGACTTGTTTCCGTGATACCGATTAAAGTATCTACTAGAAGTGGCAGTCACTAAGCAAAATTGCTCGAAGGACCATGTTCATGCAAATCAGCACTTGAACTCTTTCGCGATGTTAGTCGCAACTTCGGAACTAGTGTGTAAGCACGATCGCCAATCCCTAACTAATAACACTCACGCGTTGGTTTAAGAACTGACCTCGTTTATTGAGTTGTATGGGGTTATATAGGTTTTCTTATGTAATAATTAAACAGAGTTCGATATAGTGTTTACAATGTTTTGGCTTACTCTAATCATTGTGTATATGTGATCTTAAATACTAATAGGATATAGTCCATATGGTGTTAAAGTATGTTTGGCTTCTTTTTACTTATTGTTCTATGCCATCTACTTATTTATTTAGAGTGAGTTTACTATAGTGATAACGTGTACTTGGTTCCTTTTTACTTATTGTATAGATTAGCGTTGTAATATGTTTGACTCCTTTCTTTACATGTAGTGTGTTCTTATCTATTTTGAGCATACAAATTCACACATTAGTCTATTATTTCTGAGCGCCAGGATCGCTACCCATGTGGTAATTCTACGCTGTTGTGACCTTTTCTAGTGGTTTGTGTCCCAAATCTGTCCAGCAGCCCGAGGGCTGCTCAATCCGTATGTTTATTTATGAACACTCTATGTCAAGTCTCATACGCGTTAGCTTTGAGCTTGAATTTGTCATGGAAAACAAGTAAGTCAATGGTCTGTGATCTGTTTTGACGGTAAAGTGTCTTCCATAAACATATGGTCTGAAATAAGTTATTGCCCAATGAATTGCTGCCAATTCTTGTTCTGTTGTGCTTTTATTACTTTCTCCTTTAGAAAAAGATCTTGATGCATAAGCAACTGGAAGTTGCAGTCCATTTTTGTTTTGAGTTAAAGCTGCTCCACATGCTTGCTTACTTGCATCCGTAATTATGCATAATTCTTTGCTGAAATCTGAATATTGTAATAGATTTAGATTTATCAGTGCCGATTTGAGATGTTCGAAGGCATGCAGACAGTCAGCTGTCCATTCGAATTTAACATCCTTTTTTAAATAATCTTTACATAATTCGGCAAAGTTTTGGATGAAACGTCTATAGTAATTGCAAAATGCAACGAATCGTCTAGCGCTGTCCGCATCATGTGGGACTGGGTAATTTTTAATGACGTCGTATTTCTTGTCGTCTGGCAAGATTCCTTTATCTTTGCATTTATGTCCCAAAAATGTGACTTCATGCATGAAAAATGAACATTTCTCAGGATGCAATTTTAGATTGTATTTCCTACATTTCTCAAAAACATCAGTTAAGTTTTTAAGCATATGTTTCTCGGAACAACCAATGACTATTAAATCATCCATATAAAGGAAAGCTTGGGAAGGTTCTAATCCGGAGAATGCTATAGTCATCATGCTCTGGAATGAGTTTGGCGCTATTTTTAAGCCGGATGGTAGTCGCGTGAAGCGATATGAACCATTGCTTGTTGAAAAAGACGTTATATCTCTTGAACTTTTTTCGAGTTCAATTTGATGAAAACCAGACATTAAGTCTAGGCATGAAAAGTATTTCGCTCTTCCTAGTTGATCTAAAATATCGTCAATTCTAGGTAGTGGAAATTTATTTGACAACAGTTTTTTATTTATCTGACGATAGTCAATAACTAATCGCCATTTTTTCTTGTCAGAACCGGGAAGAGATTTCTTCGGAACTAACAAAAGTGGGCTGTTTTAAGGTGACACAGACAGTTCGACAATGTTATTGTCGATTAACTTTTGTACTTGAACTTGAATTTCGTCTAACTGACTATGAGGATTTCTATAGTTTTTTATATATACTGGTTCATCTTCCTTCAATCTTAGCTTTTGTTTGTAGAAGTTATTTGTTGTTATTGATTCGGTTTCGAGTCCGAATACATCGTTATATTTGGTGCATATTTCTGTCAGTTCTGACTTGAATTGTGGTGGAAAATTTTTTGATAATTGTGTTAAGACAGTTTTTTCTCTACATTCTGGATTGTTTTGAACTATGTCGTAGTTCGAAAGTGATTCATAAGTAAGATTACTTATATTTACTATTTGATCGGTACTGGTTTTATTCAGTAATCGGACAAATGCATCTTTGGCCGTTGCAACTGTGTTTGCAACATAAATGCCTTCTTTAATTTCCTGGTTTGGGATTAATACAGTATCTTCATCTGATGATAGATGAATCTTTCCGACTTCTTGGGATCTTGCTGGTAGAATTATGGAATTGTTACCAGAACTGTATGTAATTGGAACATAAATTGGAAAATTCAAATTGTTTGGTCTCATTATAAGCCAATCTTCATTTGGTTTGAAGTCTATCTGTCAATTGAATTTTTTAATGAAATCCATGCCTAATATTCCATCACATGGTATTGCGAAATGCAAATCTACTATATGAAAATTGTGTGGAATAATATATTTATCTGTCTGTAACTCTATGGAAATTAGACTGCATTAATTCTTGGCCTATGCCTTGAATATTTATTTTATTGTGCTATTGAATGCTATAAAAGGTATCGGAATTTTCTTTTAAAAGTGAAATGTCTGCACCCGTGTCTATTAAAAACACTAGTTTTTTATTTGATTCTACATTGAAAAATGTCGCGAATACATTTAGGCTAAAATTGATGGTGTGAACCTTATGTGAGTTTACTGTCGAGATTCTGAAGGTTGTTGCGAGTTTCCCGAATTGTTTTGGGCAACTCTAACGTTGTTTCTGTTAATGTTGTTATTCTGGCCTATATTGGTATTATTGTTTCTGTTACCACGGCCTCTACGGTAATTGTTGTATTGGTTACCGTTATTGTTTCTATTGTTGTTGTTGTAGTTATTATTATAACTACGGGAGTTATATCTATGATTTACACGTCCACGGTTTCCACCGCGCTGTGGATAATTCTTGGAATGCAGAACAGTGTTTGACTGTCCAGTGGCTTCAGTGTAGCTATTAACGAATTTTGAAATAGCATCGTTCATGGTATTGAAAGTACCAGCTTGCATGATAAGCTTTACCTTATCAATTGAACAGTTTTTAGCTCGATACCCAAAAAATGGGTATAGAGCCTATTAGATTCGTGTCGATTATGGTACAGAATTTTGAACACATATATCTCCGCAACTATAAAAGTAAGAGCAACCAAATTTGGTGACAGTACTCCTAGGATGTTGATCTATACTAAGTTTGTATTTAAATTTGACCCCGCCCACGTCCGCCCACGTAAATGATATAAAATCTAATAACAAGAGCACTATTAAAGCTACAGCATTGAGACTTGGCACACAGGATGGGGGGACGAGTCCTGAGGTGTGCTGAAAATTTCATTGAGATCGGTTTATAAACAGGGAAGTAGTTTGAGAAAATATGATATATGGAGAAAATATAATCACCTGGATCTCAGAGACTATAAGAGATAGAGATTCCAAATTTGGTGACAATACTGCTATGTTGCGCACGCAGATCAAGTTAATTTTAGAATTTTGCCACGCCCCCCAATTATCCTGTAATCAACAAAAAACTAAAATATCCAAATACAAGGCCAATTTAATAGGTACAGATGTCAAAATCTGCACACACACTAAACACAATTTTGATAATGCATCCTGAAAACTGCATTGCAATCGGATAACAAATACAGAAGATATTAAATCAAAACTTCACATTTCTCATGCCTACGTGCAGTGGCCAGATTTTGGTACAAAACTTGCAGCAATGCATGCGATTTGTGGGTACATTGGACTCGGGATCAAAACAACTCTTTGTTTTGAACCAAATTATTTATTATTATTATTATTTTTATTTTTTTATTTTTTTTTTCATTGCATTAAATTAATTACATATTAATTAATAATTACATACTTTTTAAATGAATACTTTACATACTTAATCAATAATTTTATGTGATGCACATTTTGCAATCAGTACCATGAATTAGCAGCAAAACGAATTTGGTTCTATAAATAGCTTTATTTGCACATGTATGTATGTGTGTATGTAGGGCTTCTCTTCTAACGAGCGAGACATAATTGAAACAAAAGAAACGTGCAAAACGTACAACGAAAAAAAATGATATACATTGATATTGCCACATGCAAATATAATGCTCCGATGGCTCTGATGATAGAGCCGTGTATTTCGAGGCGATGAGTCGAGAGTTCGAATCCCGTTTCAATCTTGCCCATGTGCAACTTTTTTTTTTTTTTTTTGTCAACTATTTCCTTTTTTTTTGTCAACTATTTTCTTTATTACAATTTGTACTTTTTTAACAACTTGTATTTTCTTTGATTTTGTGAAAAGAGTAACTAAATATATATATATAATATAATCGGTATTTTAATATTCACGTATTGTATTATAGTTAGTATTAATACCAGTTCTGTCACAGACTAGCACCCCTAATTTATTTTTTTTTTAAAACAGTATTTAAATATGAAAAAAAAATTTTTTAATGTTATTGCTACCGGATAAAATACCCAGTGCCTGAGACGTGGAAATGGTTATTTTTTTTGTTGCCATCTGTTTGTCTGACAATTTTTATGTATACAATTACTTGTACAAACAGATGGTGTTATTATGAAAGCCTATCAGTGATTAGTTTTTTCCAAGTAGCGCTTTCGCGCATCCGCTTGGGAAGAGTTTGTTTATAACTAGAAGCAGCTTCAGGCATTGGCTCATGAGAGCAACCTTATCTGCGTTACTTCGCACCAGTGCGAGGAATTTCGTCAATTATTTTGATGTTTTTTAGGTGGGCATCCCTTTCTGTAGTGGTCGTTGCGAGGTTCATTAAATCCTTTAATAACCTCCTCTGCCGTAGTATTTTGATCCGCTGGGCGCCCCTGTTGCGTTTCTTCTTTTGTTTCTTCTCGTTTCGTGCCCGGTACTCAGCTATCGTGGGTGGGAGTGGTCCATCGTTGGGGCACACTTCCAAAGCTTCTTGCAAGCTTGGTGCGTCCCTTTGCTCAATAGGAGCAGAATCTATGTTGTCGTCACTCATTCATTCATTCCCACGTTGGTGCAAGGGGAGGACTGCCTCTCACACTTTTACTGCTGCTGATGTCCTGGGCCTATGGGCACAGGCGGTGCCGTTGCAGGTCATCGCACAGGACTTTACTTCAGCTCAGGTCAATTAATTTTTTAATTTTTTTGTGTAACTATTGTTGAAATTTTATGCTTTTGTTTTTTTTTTTTTTTGACTGTTGTTTTTGCTTTACTTTCAGCTTAAAGTTAGGTTTTTGTTTTTGTACTGATGTTGTTTTTGTTGCACTTTTAAAGATACACACTACATTTTTGTTGATAGTGGATTTTTCACATTCTGTTGTTTGTGTTTTGTCTATTTTAATACCCTGAGCCCATTAAAAATGGGCAAAAAAGGGTATAATGCATTTGGCAGAATGTATGTAACAGGCAGAAGGGGGCGTGGCAGACCCCCAAAAGTATATATATTCTTGATCAGGATCAACAGTCGAGTCGATTGAGCCATGTCCGTCTGTCTGTCCGTCTGTCTGTCCGTCTGTTTGAACGCTAGAGACTTCAAACTTGGTATGTATGTTTCTGGATACCGTACGCAGATCAAGTTTGTTTTTATTTTTG
The DNA here is from genome assembly GCA_951394115.2 of Drosophila phalerata. NCBI lineage: Eukaryota > Metazoa > Arthropoda > Insecta > Diptera > Drosophilidae > Drosophila > Drosophila phalerata. The sequence goes on from OX596006.1 coordinate 15,393,452, forward strand.
GATCGGACAACTATATCATATAGCTGCCATAGGAACGATACATCGAAATTGAAGTTTTTGTATGAAAAGCTACTTTAATTTTTGAGATATCTCAACCAATCTCACACGATATATATTTGGGGAGGTATTATACATCCTGACCAAATTTGGTCCAAATCGGCCCACCATATCATATAGCTGTCATAGAGACGCTCTGACGAAAATCAAGTTTTAGTACGAAAAAGTTTTTTGGTTTTTTAGGATATCGTAACCAAACTGATAGAATATGTATCTGGGCTGGTATTATACATTCTGACCAGATTTGGTTCAAATCGGTTACATATATCATATAGCTGCCATAGGAATAATTGGTCGAAAATCAACATTTATAAAAGAGTACCTTGGCTCAGGGTATCCTACTGTCGAGCGTGCTCGACTGTAGCCGCACCTCACCGCGAGCGAAGCGAGCCGGGGGTAGGCGAGCGAAGCGAGTAGGGGGCGGAGCCCCCTTGTTTTTTTTAAATTTTTGTTCTTTTTGTTTTTATTTCACTTGAGCTCAGTCATTTTTTATTTTTCACTTTTTGTCACTAAAGTTCAGTTAGACATATGCGTAGTGTCTGCAATTGCATGTAGCATGTAACGAAGACATCGTCCATAGGACAAGTGAGCTGATTCCGGCTATTTCTCGTCGGCTGGGGGGTTCCAAAGTTACCGAAAAAAATTACTTGCTCTTAGTCTTTATTAATTTCTATTAATATCGCGTGCTATTTTTTTTTTTTTTGTGAAGAAGCCGATCAACTAAATTTGTGGTTCTAAAAGGGAAAGAGGAGCAGAAAAGAAACTAAGAAGAGGAAGGATTCACAAAATAAAATCTAAACTGGATTGGTAGGCACACTGAGATGAAGTCCAGTAGCCGATTTGCCCGCCCTTCCATGATCGCCTGAGTGCCTGTTAACAGCTTGTTTAGACGATCCCTTTTATCCACTTTGACGCTAACTAGTTGCCATCTCACTTCCGCCTCGCATGACTCCGGATATTAATAAAAAAAATTAAGTGCAATACATTATAAATGATTTATTTTTATACTTATTTTAGATTAACAAAAAAAATAAGAACATATTTCATTATCATCAGCTCCAATGCTGCCTGTTGCTTTGTTTCTTTTTTGTACTTGTACTTGTACTTTGTTCACTTATTATTTATTTTAGTTAAAAAAAAAAGACAATAAAATTTATCATCACTATCTAATTTATAATATATGCCGGAGCATTCAAAGATTTCTTTCCAAATTACACTGTGTTCAAAATTTTATATAGAAAGGTATACATTATGGCCAAACTAGGCACTTTATTCTGGCCACTGCTGTAGTCTAACCATATGTTAGCCTAGGTCAGGCATGTATAAGCTCAACAGTTATCTATTTTGCAGATTCTTTATTTTATTTTATTTTTTTTTTGCTTTGACGGTTTGGTTATTGTTGTGTAAGTCTTGTTATCATTCTTAGTGGTCCAATACTAATTGCGAACTATCGGCAAAATGTACCGTATGATCGATAAAAGAAAGATTCGATCACGAGCAAAACAAAAATAACACAAATTTCGTCCAAATCCAAGTTATATTGCAAATCAAACAAAATCAGAATATTTTAACATTACTCACACAGTTGTTGTCCATCGGCGAAAGATCTTTCTCCAAGAGTGACAAAAAGGCTGTCGTATAGGTGATGGGTTTTGGCTTTGGTAATTTGTTGGATTAAATCAGTTAAATTTTTATCAATTTTGCGTTGGCAGTATTTACACTTGTGTATACATATATATTTTTTTTTCACTTCACATCAATAACCAACTTATCTTCCACAACAACAAGAAAGTACCTAGACTGACCTGCCTGGTTGGTTTTTTTTTTTCTCTTTTACTTATAAGTAGATATAAGAAATTATTATTTAATTTTAATTTTGGTTCACTTTTCTAATTGGTTTTTTATTTCATTAACTGGTCTGATAATTATTTAAAAAAAGAATTATTTATAACCACTGAGAACTTAGCACTAAAACACATGCGGTTGCTTCTCTGCAACGTTTTCTTGGTACAACACCATCAGCTATTAGATTTTTTTTTGGGAGCCTCCTGACACTATTGCGGCCTCGGCCTGCACTGGCGGGCGGATCAGAAGAGGCAGCTTACTTCACTGGCAGCATCGGCCAAATCAAAATAGCGCTCTCTATGCTCATAGGCTGAATGAGAAACACCATAAAGAGTAGGGATGATAGCCCATATGCTGGGTTAAGAGCACGAGGTCTGACGTCTGAACCTTGGACTAAGACCAGATCTACAGAGGAACGAAAACCAAGCAATAATTACCATGGGCAAAAATGTGTACAATTTATTTTAATATTTACAACTTTTATTTGGGTCTGGACACGATTGTCTCGTTAGTGGACAGCTACACGCCAACTTATGAGCAGAACCAAGATTGCCAAGATAGATAGATGTAATTTGCCCTCTCGTTTCCACAATATAAAGAATTTGGACTATTTTTGTTTCTTGTGGCTTTGACCAGCTCCCCAAGAAAAATATAGTTCTTCAGAATGTCCACGTTTTTTTTTCTCTTAGGCTTTGTCAGCTTTTTACGTGCGGACCACGTCTGCTCGGCTGGATGGTTACAGGGAGAAGAACGAGACCGGATCCTCAAAATGGGCAGGAAACTCAATCTAGTTCTTTAACAGGGAAGCTTACGATATGGTTCGCGAACCAAAATTTTAAGTTCAGTTGGCAAGAATGCTTAGAAGTTAATCAAGGTTAACTTGACAGTTAGTTCGTCTTTCGAACCATAGGTGGCGGTGTTGGCGCCGAAAGCAAGACACTAAAATATTTCTACTACTAATTTCACATCTACAACTTAAACTAAAAAAAAAAGTTAGGCATACTTTTAAGCGGTCAGTTCAAAGGTTACAAGCGGGATTTCAATAAGGGCGATCCGCGCTAGTAACTAGGAGTTTACAAGGACTACTGCTTAATATCCTTGGCATGATATTTTCCTACCAAGTTTCCTTGCAAATCTTCGATCTCGTAATAGCTGTTTCCAAGCTTTCGCCGTATTCTGGCTTTGACGAATGTCGGAGCTAATTTTGCGTTAAAGCCTTTGGCAAAATTGCTTTGCTGGAAGTTCCTACGGTAGACTTCTTGTCCAACAGTAAAGGAAACTTCTCGACTTCTTAAATTGTACGCGTTTTCGTTACGAGCTTGTTGCCTGCGCATAACGTCAACTGCTTTATTTCTTAAGAGATCAAACGCATCGTCCCGGTTAAAACTTGTTGATCGATCCTTTAACAAGTTTAGATTACGCAGTAATTTGTAAGTGTCGCCATTTGCGATCATATGTTGTCCGAAGACTAACTTATAGGGGGTGTTATTTACGGCGGAATGCCACCCTGAGCGTAACGAACAACAAATCTTGCTTAAATTCTCATCCCAATTAGATTGACTAGGGTGAACATACGATTTGATTCCTGAAATTATCGATCGATTTACACGCTCTGAGGCGTTAGCTTGTGGGGAATAGATCGCAGTGTAAGCGTGTTTGATATGGTATTGGTCCAGCAGGTTGTTGAATGCATGCGATTTAAATTGGACTCCGTTATCTGACACGATAACTTCCGGTACCCCGAAACAATGAAATAGATCGTCTTCTTAGAAGCTTAAAATATGTTCAGCAGTAAATTTTCGAACGGGCTTAAGAAAAGGGAATTTCGTAAAATGGTCAAGTACTACGAAAATTCCTACATGTCCGGATTTTGAGCGAGGGTAAGGGCCCAAATAGTCAACATAGAGTTTTTGGAAAAATCTCTGTGTTTCACCGGTTTTGCCCATCAGGGGACGAAGTACTTTATTTGGGTGTTTTGTGCTCTTGCAAATCTCACACTGGTTAACGTACGCCTTAACGTCATTTATCTGATTAGGCCAATAATAGTATCGTCGTACTCGTTCCAACGTTTTGTTAATGCCACCATGGGATGATAAGGGGTCGTCATGGGCAATTTTTAAAGCTGTGGGTATTAACTCTGAGGGAAGCCATAATTTCCACGCCAGGTCATCAGCAACGCGATCCCCGGAAGCATGCTCTGTTCGGCGATATATAAACCCCTTTATAACTTTTAAGTCCGGTAGCTGATTGTTGTTTTGAGTAATTTTGGCAGCTAAATCCGTGTAAGATTTGGACTGAAAATGATGTGATTTTAAATCAACTATTGGATCTGGGTTTATGGCCGATAAATCCTCTGTATATGTACGAGACAGAGCATCAGGCACTATGTTTTTGCTACCTTTTCGATGCTGTATCTCGAATGTGTAAGCCTGCAATTTGAGAGCCCATCGTGCTAAGCGGGTACTCAGGTCGCTTTGTGACATAAGCCACTTCAACGAGGCGTGATCTGTGATCACGGTGAATGGATGTACATAGGGTCTAAATTTCTTAATACTCAGCATCGCTGCGAAGCATTCCTTCTCAGTGACAGAGTAATTACGCTGACTTTTGTTTAATTTACGCGACATGAAAGCAATGGGAACTTCGTCATTTTCTTCATTCACTTGCATGAGCACACCCCCAACACCTGTGTAGCTGGCGTCGCAGTGAATAAAAAATGGCTTTTCAAAGTTTGGAGTGTGCAACACTGGGTCTTTGCACATCTCTGTCTTAAGAGTTTGAAACGACTTCTCAGCATCTTCAGACTATTCAAAGCGTTTTTTATGCTTTAACGCATCAGTGAGTGGTGATGTGAGCGAGGCATATCCACGAATAAATTTTTGATACCACCCAGTCATGCCGAGGAATCTTCGAAGCTGCTTCAGAGACCGAGGAGTGGGGTAGTTCGTGATCGCAGTTATTTTGTCAGTGTCCATTGAGATTTTTCCCTTACCTACCACATGGCCTAAATATTTAACCTCATTAACACAGAATTTACTTTTTTGAATGTTTATTGTCAATCCGGCAGCTGACAACCTAGCAGCTATCTCCCTCAAGACTTCCAGATGTCTTTCAAAATTATCGGACACCACGAGAAGGTCGTCTAAATATACGAACACTTCGTTTTTAAACTTAGCATGAACGACCTTGTCCATGAGTTTAGACATGGAAGCTGTAGCATTGGTAAGCCCAAATGGCATAACCTTAAATTGGTATAAGGCCCTTCCTGGAACCGTGAAAGCTGTCTTATCCCTGGACTTCTCCTCCAAAGGAATCTGCCAATAGGCATCCTTTAGGTCGAGGCTCGTTATAAATTCAGCCTTCGGCAATCGGCTCAAGATTCCATCTATTATGGGTGTTGGATAGGCATCTTTGCGAGTAACGGCATTCAACTTGCGGCTGTCGAGACACAATCTAATTTTTCCTGGCTTTTGAACTACTACAATTGGAGAAGACCAAGCGCTATCGGATTCTTCTATTACTCCCATTGCTATCATGCGGTCAAGCTCAGCGTACACTAATTTTTCCATTGCTGGAGAGATTGGGTAATGCCGCTGTTTGATTGGCTTAGCTTCCCCCACATCGATGACGTGTGACAAGATCGAGGTTTTCCTCATACCTTTGTCGGCAAAAGAAGGAAAAAGTTTAACAATCTCTTTTAACTGGGTGCGCTGCGGCTCGGACAATGGTCGAAATTCATCGGTTGAAGCTGAGAGACATGAGAGACTATTAAAGGTATTATTCCCTAAAAGATGAGGAGGCAACAATTTATACTCGGTCCAAAAATCTATACCAAGATATAAGGGCTGTACTAATGAGGGAATCAAGTAAAAAGTTAACGTTTTAGATTCTCCCCGATATTGCAGATTCGTACGAATCTTTCCCATTATTTTCTGCTCTTGGCCATCGGCCGTTCGCACGTATGAATCAATGGGCTTAAAGGGAATGTTACTTTCTAGAATAAACTTAGCAAAACTTCCGCCAATGCAACTAATTGAGGCACCGGTGTCCATTAATGCCGTTAAAGATTTGCCCAACAAGATCACTTCGGCATAGGGTCTGAAATCCTGTCCTACTATTGCCTCAACTAATGCTTTTTTCTCTATTTAAAGCTTGAATAAGCTGATCAGTTTGTCTAGTAGCGGCGGTAGCCATAGCATCAGCTAAAGATCTTTGAATCTCACTCACAGGCCAGGAAGGCTCGGTGTGTCCACAACTGGTAGATAATAGCTGCGCAGGGTATTCTATAGTGCTTACGCAAATGTAGCACTGTTTGTCACCAGTAGAGACTAAGTTATCGCAGCTTCTAGTTACAAACATGTCAACATTAACAAGACTATTTGGTTGTAACATATAATGTCTTTATTTTACTATTTTTATACCCGTTACTCATAAAAAATAAGCATAAGGGTATATTGTGTTCGTTGGAATGTATGTAACAGGGAGAAGGAGGCATCTCCGACCCTATAAAGTATATATATTCTTGATCAGCATCAATAGCCGAGTCGATATAGCCATGTCCGTCTGTCCGTCTGTATGAACAAAAGGATCTCAGAGACCATAAGAGATAGAGATACCAAACTTTCACTAAAAGACTTCTATATACCCCACGCAGATCAAGTTTGTTTCAAATTTAAGCCACGCCCCCCTCCGCCCCCGCAAATAGCGAAAAACAGTCTGAACAAAGAAATCTCAGAAACTAAAAGAGATAGAGTAACCAAATTTGGCACACAGATTTATATATACCTCACGCAGATCAAGTTTGTTTCAAATTTAATCCACGCCCCCATCCGCCCCCGCAAATCGCGAAAAACCACCACACCCACAGTTTTTAAGATAATACGTTTTTTGTGATTATTACCGTTATCTATTAGCATTATCTATTATCCCACGCATCAAGATCGGACATGTAGAACGACAGTTATGGCGAATTAAAGTTTTCAGAGCAAAACAAGTATTTTCTTTAAAGTACTTTTCAATATATTTAAGTAAGTAACGGGTATCATATAGTCGGGATCTCGACTATAGCGTTTCCCGCTTGTTTTTCAATAAAATGATTAGACAGAAGAAAAAAAATTAAATCCCCTTTTTTTTTTTTTTTTAAATAATATAGCACAGAGTAAAGAAAACTGATTCCAAAATTCATAAAGATATTATCTGAAGTCTATGAAACGCTTCCATGAGACGCGATTTATTTTTGTGAGAAAAACCAGAGAAGGGTAAAGGAAAAAATTTAAGTGACTATTCAAGGAAAATAGAACGTCGTCAATACGATGCAGAACGCGATGTATAACGATTCAACTCATGTAGCCACGTCAAATTGAGGATTTGATAAACAACACATTGAGAGAGTAAAGATTCTAAGCTACTGCTGTAATTCTGTTTTGCGGTGAGCCATAGATCTAGTCCACGTTAAACTCGCTTCCAACAAAAACTTCTTACAACAGCGTAAAATGGATAGGATGACAATAGTCGTAGAATGACTTCGGCGTTAAGTCTAATGCAGAAAGAAACGTATCCGGCTAATCAGAAAATTGATCATAAAACATTTGTTTACTTCTAAAGGCAGGCAATAAGAGCTATCTTGAAGCTTCTTAAAGACTTCCTGACCTTTTAAAACAAATCCTAGGATAAGGGGATTATAAGAGGAAAACAAGGATGAAAGAGTCCACGTTTGGTTTAATTAGTCAGGTGTTATTGACTAGCACTTGAGAAAAGATGTTTTGTTTTTCATTTTGGCTTGCCGGATAGGGCCCCACGTTGGGCGCCAAATGATAAAAATTATTTAATAATAAATCTGTAGCATGTAACGAAGATATCGTCCATGGGACAAGTGAGCGGATGTTACTGTAGTTTTCCGGAGCACGCGCTGGATTCCGGCTATTTCTCGTCGGCTGGGGGGCTCCAAAGTTACCGAAAAAAATTACTTGCTCTTAGTCTTTATTAATTTCTATTGCTTTTAACAGCTTGTTTAGACGATCCCTTTTATCCACTTTGACGCTAACTAGTAGCCATCTCACTTTTGCCTCGCATGACTCCGGATATTAATAAAAAAAATTAAGTGCAATACATTATAAATGATTTATTTTTATACTTATTTTAGATTAACAAAAAAAATAAGAACATATTTCATTATCATCAGCTCCAATGCTGCCTGTTGCTTTGTTTCTTTTTTGTACTTAGTTTTGTTCACTTATTATTTATTTTAGTTAAAAAAAAAAGACAATAAAATTTATCATCACTATCTAATTTATAATATATGCCGGAGCATTCAAAGATTTCTTTCCAAATTACACTGTGTTCAAAATTTTATATAGAAAGGTATACATTATGGCCAAACTAGGCACTTTATTCTGGCCACTGCTGTAGTCTAACCATATGTTAGCCTAGGTCAGGCATGTATAAGCTCAACAGTTATCTATTTTGCAGATTCTTTATTTTATTTTATTTTTTTTTTGCTTTGACGGTTTGGTTATTGTTGTGTAAGTCTTGTGATCATTCTTAGTGGTCCAATACTAATTGCGAACTATCGGCAAAATGTACCGTATGATCGATAAAAGAAAGATTCGATCACGAGCAAAACAAAAATAACACAAATTTCGTCCAAATCCAAGTTATATTGCAAATCAAACAAAATCAGAATATTTTAACATTACTCACACAGTTGTTGTCCATCGGCGAAAGATCTTTCTCCAGTGGTGACAAAAAGGCTGTGGTATAGGTGATGGGTTTTGGCTTGGGTAATTTGTTGGATTAAATCAGTTATACATATATATTTTTTTTTCACTTCACATCAATAACCAACTTATCTTCCACAACAACAAGAAAGTACCTAGACTGACCTGCCTGGTTGGTTTTTTTTTTCTCTTTTACTTATAAGTAGATATAAGAAATTATTATTTAATTTTAATTTTGGTTCACTTTTCTAATTGGTTTTTAATTTCATTAACGGGTCTGATAATTATTTTTTAAAAAGAATTATTTATAACCACTGAGCACTTAGCACTAAAACACATGCGGTTGCTTCTCTGGAACGTTTTCTTGGTACAACACCATCAGCTATTAGATTTTTTTTTGGGAGCCTCCTGACACTATAGCGGCCGCGGCCTGCACTTGCGGGCGGATCAGAAGAGGCAGCTTACTTCACTGGCAGCATCGTCCAAATCAAAATAGCGCTCTCTATGCTCATAGGCTGAATGAGAAACACCATAAAGAGTAGGGATGATAGCCCATATGCTGGGTTAAGAGCACGAGGTCTGACGTCTGAACCTTGGACTAAGACCAGATCTACAGAGGAACGAAAACCAAGCAATAATTACCATGGGCAAAAATGTGTACAATTTATTTTAATATTTACCCCTTTTATTTGGGTCTGGACACGATTGTCTCTTTAGTGGACAGCTACACGCCAACTTATGAGCAGAACCAAAATTGCCAAGATAGATAGATGTAATTTGCCCTCTCGTTTCCACAATATAAAGAATTTGGATTATTTTTGTTTCTTGTGGCTTTGACCAGCTCCCCAAGGAAAATATAGTTCTTTAGAATGTCCACGTTTTTTTTCTCTTAGGCTTTTTCAGCTTTTTACGTGCGGACCACGTCTGCTCGGCTTGATGGTTACAGGGAGAAGAACGAGACCGGATCCTCAAAATGGGCAGGAAACTCAATTGAGTTCTTTGACAGGGAAGCTTACGATATGGTTCGCGAACCAAAATTTTAAGTTCAGTTGGCAAGAATTCTTAGAAGTTAATCAAGGTTAACTTGACAGTTAGTTCGTCTTTCGAACCATAGGTGGCGGTGTTGGCGCCGAAAGCAAGACACTAAAATATTTCTACTACTAATTTCACATCTACAACTTAAACTAAAAAAAAAGTTAGGCATACTTTTAAGCGGTCAGTTCAAAGGTTACAAGCGCTACTACATGCATTTCAGCTTCGTGCACTTGTCACGGTCGCCATGTAAGATTAAAGTTTGGATTAAAACATTTACAACACGTCATCTTTGATTGAGTGTCTTTATTCAATTAATTCTGACTTAAAGGCTGAGCGCTGAGAAGCAGCGACATTACAGCCATTTAACATATTGTACATAAGAGTAAATATGTAAAGCAACGGAAACGTTGCTAGCTTGCTGAGAGTGTTATGTATGCACATATATATATACATAGCGGTCAAGCATGGGAACCATGCTGACTCGGCTATTTAAGCGGTCGCCGTTATCAAGGGCGATCATATCCAGAGCAAGCTTCAGGGTAAGGTGGATCTCTTTTCACAGGAGAAGACCAAACTTACCTAGGCTGAGCAAACGATCGAGGAGGGCCGTCAGCACTTCGCCAAAATGTCGCAAATACAAGCATCAACAAGTGGTGGCAAAAGGCAGCGCTCGACTGAGAGCAACGAAGGTCCTGCGAGCAAACAGGCTCCGGTAAACAAGCGTCAGCGTGGAACCAAGGGGGCGATCACAAGGGCCACAAAGGTTCCTCCCAAGAGAGCCGCAACAAATGAAATGTCCAAGACGCACCTTATCGAGGCTGTAATTGACAGGAGCGACGACAACGGCCGGATACCAGCAGAACGGTGAACCTTGGTGCACACAAAGCTGGTGGAATTTTTGTTCACAAAGGTAACGGAAGCCCGGTACCCCCAAGACCACTTTTGATAGTGCTGGATGGCTAAACGGGGTAAAGCTCTTGAAATGCAACGATGACCCGACACTCAGGTGGCTGACGCAGAAGGTCTCACAGCTGGGAGAGATGTCGGAGGGGGCCAAGCTGGAGGTGGTTGATAGGGAGCTAATCCCATCGAAAACCAAAGGCGAAGGTACTCTTTCCCATCCCCACCCTAGATGGTGGCCAGGAGGGTCTGGCGATAGACGATGACTCAGAAGATGCAAAAGACGGTGACCTCACGATCGTAGTCAGCCCGTGATGTGAAGCAGACACCCAAGATGTTGAGTGTGCTGCAGAGAGCAGAACGGCATCGGCGGAGCTTCTTATAGACTTGTAGCAAGGGCCCGCCGATAAGGCACTAGTCCATGAACCATGGATTGCAGCTGGCAACATGGTGGCCGGACTAAAAACATCTAAACACAACGTTTTCTACGCACCTGCGGTAAGCAGGACTAGAACCGTCGTAGGGGATCCAAGCATATCTTATTTCACATTACAGCACTGACGACCAGATTGTAGTGTTGCTGGAGAACGAAAAGAAGCGCCCAATGGTGGCTTCCTGCTACATGGCACACGACAGACCGGCACCACCTGAGGAGTTAAAGAGACTGGCAAACGAAGCGAGCTCCAAAGACGAATATCTTGTCATTAGTACGGATGCCAATTCCCACCATCCCGTGTGGGGAAGCCCAGATACCAATGACAGAGGTGAGTCACTCCTTGAATCACTGCGGACGGCAGTTCGCGCTAGTGACGAAAACAGCACGAGGGGTGCGAAAGGCGACTAGCAATATATACAGCCAATATGGAAAATTTGATATAACTGTTCGATAAGATCGAGTAATATACCGATCAAAAGGTTTAATCCTAAATTACAATATGGCATACTAGAACTACTTTTTCAAACTCAGCTGGGTCATGAGACAAGAGGGTGTAAGTGTAAGGAAAAATTTTTTTATGATTGCAGCTAATGGGGTCGTTCGGGCCTTTTGGTAAAATTTTTTATTTTTATCGAAAGTACGTGTTGATTGATAACTTGATCACCCAAATCCGACAACTAGTTCAAAAGATAATCAAATTTAAAATTTGTTGTGGACTTCTCAAAATGAGATGAAAAGTCATTTTTAAGTGTACCTTTTTTCGAAAGTACTCAGATAACAAATTACAGGTGAAATAAAGTTTATAAGCTTACTTCTTGACAAATTATGACAAAACGGTTTTTACGATTTTTATTTATTTCCAATATGTTGTAAAACGTAAAGTTGCTTGTTTTGAGTACTATGCAGAGTGTCAATTTTCGTGTTTGTGTTTTTTATTAATTTATAACTTTATTTAATATTTTTATAAATTTAATTCACCACCTGATTCTAAATTTTTATCAGCTTCCCCTAATATGTCAGTTACTCAGCTTCCCGTGACTCCATTGGCATCTCGTCCCAACCAAGACGTCTCGCCAAAGTTGTCTTTATCGCCCTTTCCAGGTATTTTAACCTATTCAATTCCCCTTCATCTTCTGCAGGTGATTCTACCACTTAGACTACTGAATCAGCCCAAGTCATCGTGTCTTCGGTGCGGGCTGGATCTGGTCGGAAGGGTAGACCTCCTCGCAATGCATCCCCTATAAATAATGCATATCCTATAAATATTAATAATAACGTAGCTGCCCATCCGTGATCCCTATTCTAAATGTTGTTGCTCCTCGTAAGCAAGTATTTGTGTCTAGATTATCCTCTGACACTACTTGTGAATCTGTAGCGACATACATTTCTAGCAAAATTCTGCTAATGTCTCAATCACTAAATTTTATTTTGCCACAGCCCGTGAAATAGCATCTTTTAAAATAAGTGTCCCTCACGACTCATTTTCTGTCATTTCTGATCCAAAATTTTGGCCACCTTATATGATTGTTCATGAGTCTAAGCCAAAAAGGCGTAATGAATCCTTGCCTGTTACTCTTACTGCCGGCATCTCCAACGTTCAGGTGCCCGTCAGTACGGCTTCAAAAAACTAGACCTGCGGACCGATCTTGTCTGTATTCATTATCAATACGTTAGAGGCCTCCTTACTAAGCTCAAAAACCTATATTTAAGTAGTATGTCCTTTGATTCTGATATAATTGCTTTCTCAGAAACTTGGTTGACTACCACAGTATCTGATTCTGAAGTTATGTCAAGTAATTATCTTTTATATAGAAATGATCGACCGACTCGAAGTGGTGGCGTACTTATTGCTACTAAATCGGTTCTTCAGTCAAAACGCATTTCTTTTAATGTGACTACTGATATTGAAATTGTTGCTGTCAAAGTAACTTTTTCAACTCGATCAATTTTTATCACCTGCTCTTATATCCCTCCAAATAAAGCTATTCCATCAGTTTACTTGCAGCATTTTGCCTGTATTGAAGAAATTAGCAATCAAGTTTTTAATTTGCCTAAAATTTCTTGGTCAATTTCGAGTAGAACAATTTACTTTATTCCCTTAAAACAAGATAATTTTTTAGATAACATGTTTCATCTTTCGTTGTTTCAAATGAACTCAATAAGAAATCATAATGATCGAATTCTTCATATAGTTTTTATTAATGACTTCGCAAATACTGCCTTCTCTAGGTCATCCCCATTAAGCATCCCTGAAGACTTACATCATCCTACTATAGAAATTTCTATCTCCATCTCTAAACCTTTTAGTCCACCTTCATTATGTCAGCAATCACCTCGTCGTTGTTTTCGCAAGGGAAATTATTTCCTTATATTGCTGGCAACCACACCTACTCTCCAATCTCCACTTCCAACTCATCTTATCCTTATTCTATTTTTCAACCTAACACTATGTTTGCTCCCTCTATTTCTCATAACAATATAATCTCTTCTATTAGCTCTTTAAAATCTTCTTTCATTCCTGGGCCAGACAACATTCCTAGTTGTCTACTTAAGGAATGCTGTTCTTCTTTAGCTGCTCCGTTGCATAAGCTTTTTAATCTATCCCTTGAAACTTCAATCTTTCCAAATGTTTGGAAAGAATCTTATATCATTCCCCTCCACAAAAAAGGTGGTAAGTCTGATATTTCGAACTACAGAGGCATTGCAAAGCTATCAGCCATTCCTAAATTATTTGAAAAAATCTTTGTTTCTTCTTTGCAGTATTTCTGTAAATCGATAATTTCCCCTGCAAACCACGGCTTAATTATTTATTTATAATTTACTTGAATTTACCTCCCTGGTAAAGGATGCATTTTCAGAGAAAAAGCAAACTGATGTCATTTAAACTGACTTCAGTAAAGCCTTTGACTCTGTGAACCATGACCTATTACTTTACAAACTTAACTGCATAGGTTTCCTTCCCGCCTTTTTACGTTGGGTTTCCACTTATTTAAAAGGTAGGAGCCAAAAAGTGCTTCTTAGGTCAACCATTTCGAGCTCGGTTCGTGCAACTTCTGGTGTACCTCAAGGTAGTCACTTAGGACCTTTATTTTTTACTCTGTTCATTAACGACCTACCCACTATTCTGTCCCATTCTTATATTTTAATGTATGCAGATGATGTTAAGCTTATTTTTTCATACACGGATCCCCTGTTTCAATAAGTTGCATCTCAATTGTTTAAAGTGTATGTTTATGACATTTAGTCGTTCTAAGCTCTACTTAGGTTCTTATACGATTGACAATATCCCTTTGCAACGTATAAAAACTGTAAAGGATCTTGGAGTTTTATTTGACTGCAAATTTTGCTTCAATTTGCACATCTCCACTATAGTTAATGATGCCAAAGGAGTACTTGGTTTCATTTAACGTTGGTCGAAAGAATTTAACGATCCTTTCACCACTAGCTCCTTTACGTCTCTTTAGTTCGTCCCATCCTTGAATCAGTTCAAAAGCAATTCTTGCTTTTCGCCTTACGTGGTTTTAACTGGGATCCCAGTCTTCGTTTACCACCGTACTCACATAGGCCTCGTCTTCTTAACTTTCCGTTTTTAATTAATCGTAGGAAAACTCTTGGTGTTGTTTTTCTTCATAAATTGATTATTGGCGAGATCGATTCTAGTTCCCTTTTGGGCCGCCTCAGCTTTTCGGTCCCCCGCAGGTTAACTAGGAATTACAGGCCCTTATTCTTACCTACATGCACAACTGATTACACTTCACACGGTTCGTTTCGTGCTTTATGCACTAACTACAATAGCCTCTTTCACGTTTTCTACTCAGAACTCTCTCTCCCTCTCCCTTCCCTAAAATCCGCACTTTTCCTATATTTTTCGTTTAATCCCTGACATAACTAATACTAATAGCCTGTTATATTACATTTAAATATCCAAACATTTATTATATTACTAATACAAACACTAATCTTAATTGATCTGATTGGGTTTATCTGGGTTTTCCCCAATCCTTGCAACAAATGCTTGATCATTTTTAATTTTTGCTTACCGCAGATCTAATTCTAATTTTAATTTTTTTTCTTTACAGTCATTATTTATATATAATATTAATTGTATTTTTTTAATTCTTAACATTATTTGATATTTAATAATTTTTTCTTTGCCGACTGCTTTTAGTCGTGCATAAATAAATAAAATTTTATTTTACTTGTCACAAAATTGGATATCAGAAATGTTGGGGCTAGAAATTGCTTTCGTCACAAGACTGCTCCGGGATCGAGAAAGTGACTGAAACAGCTAGACTAAGAAAGCTGCTCTCCAAGAAGCAAACTATGCAAAGTCACCTTAAACTAGAAGCAGGAAAATGGGCGGAAGGCAGTGAGGAGACCCTAGAAGCTCTCATGTCGGCTCACTTCCCAAGATGCACTGAGGTGCCCGATGCCACAAGGCATGAGGACCTGGTAACTGAGGAAGAAGAACTACCAATAGAACTAACATCCTCCAGGAAAATTCAGTGGGCCATTGACACCTTCAATGGTACACAAGTTCTTTAGAATTTATGGAATAATTCCAGCCATGCTACAGGTGAAGGAAGACGTGATCACCCCATGGCTGCTGAAGATTTAAAACGCATGCCTACGCACAGGCTACGTCCCTTTACAATGGAGAACCTCTCGGATTGTATTCCTGCCCAAAGCAGAAAAGTGCAACTACGTGAGCCCCAAGGATTACAGGCCAATAAATCTAACCTCGTTTTTACTAAAGACACTTGAAACACAGCTGGATCTTCACATCAGGAACGATGTGGGACGACTCATGTCGGAAAAACAGCACGTCTACACTAAAGGAAAGTCAGTAGAAACTGCGCTGTGACTAGTACCCAGTCGGGAAAAGTTACCGGAAAACTTTACGAAATCTTATGGAATGCACCGCTGTTCAGTCCAGCCAACTTGTGGAAAACCTTCATTTACTTTTACACATGCGTGGCCGGGGTAATTCCATACTTTGTAGCTGAATTTTTTCCGGCAGGGTCAGCCAAGGGCTCGGAAGGTATCCCGGAGGTCGTCACTGCTCTATTCCACACAAAATTCCGGTGTAGGAAATTTATGTTCAGAATTTCCCTGGCACTGGAATATTGTGTGGAATTGGCGACAAAAAATTCTGCGCAGCGCAAAAAAAAAATATTCAGCAAAGATTATTTTTTCGTCATAATTTATTTTAAATGTTACATTCTTAAAAGTACTTAAATTAATGTTTTCTAAAATAGTTAAATGGTAATATATTTTGCAAAGTGATTTTAACTGAAAAGAAACAACATATATAAAATTATGCGGTAATTATTTATTTCTAAATAACAAATGTAAAAGTCCATTTAATAATGGATATTATTTGTTGGTTGGCGACCTTTCTATTTTTTATACCCTGAGCCCATTGAAAATGGGCAAAAAAGGGTATAATGCATTTGGCAGAATGTATGTAACAGGCAGAAGGGGGCGTGGCAGACCCCCAAAAGTATATATATTCTTGATCAGGATCAACAGTCGAGTCGATTGAGCCATGTCCGTCTGTCTGTCCGTCTGTCTGTCTGTCCGTCTGTTTGAACGCGTCGATCTCAGAAACCATAAGAGCTAGAGACTTCATATTTGGTATGTAGGTTCCTGTATACCGTACGCAGATCAAGTTTGTTTTTATTTTTGGATCGGACCACTATATTATATAGCTGCCATAGAAATGATACATCGAAATTCAAGTTTTAGTATGAAAAAGTTTTTTGTTTGTTGAGATATTAGAACCAAACTGATAGAATATGTATCTGGGCTGGTATTCTACATCCTGACCAAATAAGGTTCAAATCGGACCACTATATCATATAGCTGCCGTAGGACCGATACATCGAAAATCAAGTTTAGTATGAAAAATTTTTTTGTTTGTTGAGATATCAGAACCAAACTGATAGAATATGTATCTGGGCTAGTATTCTACATCCTGACCAAATAAAGTTCAAATCGGACCACTATATCATATAGCTGCCATAGGAACGATACATCGAAAATCAAGTTTTAGTATGAAAAAGTTTTTGTTGTGATATCAGAACCAAACTGATAGAATAAGCATCTCGGCTGGTAATTTACATCCTGACCCAATTTGGTTCAAATCAGACCACTATATCATATAGATACAATAGAGACGCTCAATCGAAGATTAGGTCTTAGTATGAAAAAGTTTTTTGCTTTTTGAGATATTTTAATCAAACTGATAGAATATGTATTTATGTTGGTATTGTACATTCTGACTAGATTTAGTTCAAACCGGTTTAATATATCATATAGCTGCCGTAGGAACAAACAAAAATTAACTTTTATAAAAGAGTACGTGGGCTCAGGGTATTCTACTGTCGAGCATGCTCGACTGTAACCGCACCTCACTGCGAGCGAAGCGAGCAGGGGGCGGAGCCCCCTTGTTATAGGGTAAGTTTAGCAAACTCGAGGTCATGTTTTTATATTGTCAATAGACACTTTTTGACAACAACAACAACACACAAAACACTTGCAAAAAGCAAGGAGCATGGTTCGGCATACAGCTGTTTCAAGAGACACCAATCTCTATCATCAGTACCGTACTGCTGACTTGACCAGCGATTCAAGCTGAATGTCAATCTTGCGTCGTTAGAACCTGTTGAGAATTCTAAGGCGAAAAATTGACAAATAGCTGTAAAAGGTGATCTTGCCCTTTGTGTGTTGTTGTTGTTGCTGTTATTGAGTTGAAACATCATCGGCATTTTCGTCCAATAACAGAGGCAAGTCTGCCCGGTTGTTTTCCGAGGTACACACCGAAGTGTGTATATCCTCTCTGCGTAAGTAGCAAGAAAGTGTTGCTTACAAAGCAGTTCGGCGTGTCGTCCGTTTTTGGTTTCTAAATAACAAATGTAAAAATCCATTTAATAATGGATATTATTTGTTGGTTGGCGACCTTTCTATTTTTTATAGGGTAAGTTTAGCAAACTCCAGGTCATGTTTTTATATTGTCAATAGACCATGCTCCTTGCTTTTTGCAAGTGTTTTGTGTGTTGTTGTTGTTGTCAAAAAGTGTCTATTGACAATATAAAAACATGACCTCGAGTTTGCTAAACTTACCCTATAAAAAATAGAAAGGTGAAAAATAATTTGGTGAAAACCAAATTAAGGAATAGGCTTAAAATTGACACGCTACAAAACAATTACTTACTTATTTAATATTATTTAATTTATTTCTATTTTGTAGGTTCGGATTACGTCAAAACGGTGCATGTTTCCATGATTATAATGTACCTGATAGATTCCTTCAGCTTTTAAGGTCGAATGCAGGATATACAGCACAGAAAACAGAAAAAAGCTTGAATAACATAGACGAAATTTCATTTGAAACAAATGAAAACAAGTAGGAAGGGCTATAGTCGAGATCCCGACCATAGGATACCCATTACTTATTTTAATACATATAAAAGTACTTTAAAGAAATTACATATTTGGCTCAGAAAACTTTAATTCGCCATAACTGACATTCTGCTTATCCGATCTTGATGCGATTCAGTGCGATAATAGATAATACTCATAGATAACGTTAAATACCACAAAAAATCTATTTTCTTAAAAACTGTGGGTGTGGTGATTTTTCGCGATTTGCAGGGGCGAAGGGGGCCGTAGCTTAAATTTGAAATAAACTTGATCTGCGTTGGGTCAATAGAAATCTGCGTGCCAAAATTGGTTACTCTATCTCTTATAGCCTCTGAGATTTCTTTGTTCAGACGGTTTTTCGCTATTTGCGCGGGCGGAGGGGGGCGTGGCTTGAATTTGAAACAAACTTGACCTGCTCCAACGCATTTGTGATCTGCGTGTGAAAGTTTGGTTACTCTATCTCTTATGGTCTCTGAGATCTAGGCGCTCACACAGACGGACAGACACACATGGCTACATCGACTCGGCTGTTGATGCTGAACAAGAATATATATACTTTATAGGGTCGGAGATGCTTCCTTCTCCCTGTTACATACATTCCAACGAACACAATACACCCTTATACTTATTTTTTATAAGTAACGGGTATAATTAATGAAACAATTTTTGTCATTTTTGTTAGTCCTTAAAAAAAAGTCTGTCCTATTTTTGTCATTTTTTTTCGATCATTCGTCCATTTATTTGTGTTGGGGCGCTAGCAACACTGATTGTTTTGTGTTTTGCTCTCTTGTTAAGAGCTTCATTTGAGTGCCTCCCGCTCTATTTACGTGGGCAATTTCTGCCTATTTATTTATTTGTTTAATTTATTTGGAAACATGAAAAACTGCACTATCAAGTGTGTTGATGTGTCTGATCAACCAAGATTTATTAACTGTTGGTTGTGTGATAACATCATGCATGCTAAGTGTGCTGGACTTTTAGGTTCACAATGTGATAAGATCATTGTCGTTTCTAAAAAGAAATGTGGTGCAGTGAAATGCTCTTGTCCAATATGCATCGAGTTACAAATTGATTTCTCAAGAATGTATACACAGAGAGGAAAAATCAAGTATTTCGTACTTAAAACGCCACTTTTCGAACTTGATATCTCACTAAGAATGAAAATACTGAAATCAAGGATTTCGAACTCAATTCAAGTACGATATTTCAAGAACGAAATTTTAGTATTTCAGTATTTTAAAACTAGACCGTGCAGACGTGTTTCTATAAAGCGCTCCGTAATAATCTAAATTTAAATAGTACCCACGTGCGGTAAAAATCTAGATTTAGGCCTAGAGCCCCCTAGTGCGATGTGCGCGACCACTAAACTAGTTTTGCGAATATAATAAAACTATTCTATAAACTATAAACAAATCAAATAGAATTTGTATTGAACAAGTGCTAACTACGATGAGTCACTACGATACCCGTGCCCACCGTCAGCGCGAGCAAGACGAGCGACGACTCTCTTTGGCCAAAAATAACGCTTACTTTAGCTATGTCTCCGACACAACAGCACAAATAACCGAAAAATCAAAGCAGAACCTCTTAGCCGCAGAAGATACGAGAGCGCGTTCTTGCTCTCCGAATTTACCAACTACAACTCCAAAAAGCTGTAGCGAAGAGTGTGCCTCTCCAATGCCGATCGTCTCCCCGCATAAACCACTATCACCACCAAATTTGCCCTCACAAGCCGCTGCAGCTGACGCTACAGCAACAACAACTTTAACTGTGTCAACAGTCGTCGTACCATCTTCTGCTGACCAAGCACAATCTTTCTCAACTACAGCTTCGAATGCAAGCGCAGCGTCAAAACCAACGGTTACGGCTAGGCAGACCGGAATGGATCGCTACTTTCAAATAGTACCCAAGCGAAAACTAAGCCCACAAAAAATACTGGGAAATAAAACAAAAATAAACCGCGGTGACTTAAACCAAACTGCTGGGGACCCAATAAACACCAACAATAGGTTTGCGCCGCTGGCTGATACTGTCAACGAACAACCTACCGAAGCTGGACATGGACCAAAGGAATTTAAGCCCCCACCTATATACATTAGGGAGAAGATATCCAACGCACTGGTGAACAAGATTGTTGATCTCATTGGAAACAAAAATTTTCATGTCATTCCTCTAATAAAAGGGAATATTCACGAAATAAAGCTCCAAACAAAAGACGAGGATCATTTCCGTAAAATCTCCCGTTATCTAAATGAAGCTAAAAAAAAGCTTCTACACTTACCAACTAAAAAGCAGCAAAGGCCTGCAGGTGGTACTTAAAGGTATTGAACCGGATGTCCCCCCTTCCGAGATCTCAAGTGCGTTAAAAGAAAAGGGCTTTCTCGCTAAGAGAGTCACAAATATAATAAACAAAAATAAAATACCACAACCTCTCTTCAAAGTTGAGCTGGAGCCAGACAGTAAAGCTCCAAAGAAAAATGAAGTGCACCCGATCTACAAGATACAGCTCTTGTTGCATCGCCGGATCACTGTTGAGGAACCACACAAACGGAACGGCCCAGTTCAATGCTCGAACTGCCAGGAATATGGGCATACCAGGTCGTATTGCATGTTGCGTCCGGTATGTGTGACTTGTGGAGACTCCCATGGCCCAGACTCCTGCTCAGTCAACAAAGATGACCCTAATACAAAAAAGTGCGGCAACTGCGGTGGAAATCACACAGCGAACTACAGAGGCTGTCCCGTGTACAAGGAACTAAAAAACCGTATCCGACGAGTACCAACAACGCGTCATCAGCACCTGCCAGCTGCAGTTATAGCATCCCAAACTACACCCGACGTCTTTTTCGCCAAAGCAGCCAGGTCCTCACTTGGTCCCGCAAACACTATCAACGGCATTTCTTTCGCTAGTGCTTTAAAATCTGGCTTGCAAAAACCATCTCCCTCAGCAGCACCTTCTAGTGTAGTCCTAGAAGATTTGAGTATGGTTAACGCTCAGCAGCCCATGCAGCAGTCACAAAACTCTATTGAAGCAATGGTTTTCACCCTACAACAAAGTATGATGGAATTCATGTCGTTTATGAGATCAACTGTGCAAAACCTTATGCAAAATCAAAACACCTTGTTACAGATGCTTGCATCTCAACAATCAAAATAATCAATGGCGCCTCTACGAATATCTCTGTGGAACGCCAACGGTGTTTCACGGCATAAACTTGAACTTACTCAATTCCTAAACGACAAACACATTGATGTAATGCTGCTTTCTGAGACGCATCTCACTAACAAATATAACTTCCAAATTCACGGCTATATATTCTACGGCACTGATCATCCGGACGGAAAAGCACACGGTGGAACCGGTATTCTAATAAGAAACCGCATCAAACATCAATTCCACAAAAGGTACGCGAAAAACTATCTACAAGTCACATCCATAACTGTACAATCGGACATCAATAATCTTACCATTGCTGCTGTATACTGTCCTCCCCGCTTTACAATCTCTGAAGATCAATTCATGCAATTCTACAACTCACTGGGACAGCGATTCTTAGCAGCAGGAGACTACAATGCGAAACACCCGCACTGGGGCTCTCGCCTTGTGACCACTAAGGGAAGGCAGTTATACAATGCAATCATAAAACCAAGCAACAAACTCAATTATGTTTCCCCGGGTAGTCCTACATACTGGCCAGCAGACCCTAACAAACAACCAGACTTAATAGATTTTGCTGTGACAAAAAACATCCCACGCAATCTAATAAGCGCCGAAGCACTTTCGGATCTGTCATCCGACCACTCCCCCGTGTTATTAAATCTAGTCCAATCCCCGGAATATATGGAATATCCTAATAGACTTACAACACACAGAACCAACTGGCTCAAGTACAAGAAATACGTAAGCACTCACCTCGTTCTTACCCCGCAATTCAACATTGAAGCGGACATCGACTGCTCTGCTGATTTATTAGAATCTGTACTTGTAGAAGCAGCTAAAATCTCTACTCCACAACATGCGCATGTGCAGACCAATCAACGCAAAACTAATCTTCAAATAGAACAACTTGTTCTGGAAAAGCGACGATTGCGACGTGAATGGCAGTCCCACCGGTCGCCATTTAGCAAACAACGCTTTAAAGATGCTTCGCGCAGACTCAGCAAAGCTCTAAAGCAAGAAGAAACAGATGCCCAACGCCGCTACATAGAGCAATTGTCACCAACCAGTACCAAGCATCCTTTGTGGAGGGCTCACCCAACGCTAAGTGCGCCGATCGAAACGGTAACGCCTATAAGAAACTCCTCAGGCTGCTGGGCCCGTAGCGACATAGACAGAGCCAACACATTTGCCACTCACCTACGTAATGTATTCCAACCAAATCCCGCAACAAATTCATTCGTACTTTCTTCCTGTGCACCTCATAATCCAGGCGAGTCTGAACCACCTCAGTTCCGTGCGAACGAAATTGGAAAAGTCATAAAAGAACAGATGAAACCAAAAAAATCTCCAGGCTGTGATCAAATAACTCAAAAAATGATCATTGAACTTCCAAACTGTGCTATTTCCCTCATCTGTAAGCTTTTCAACGCGATTACAACACTTGGCTACTTCCCAAAAAAATGGAAGAAGTCGGTCATTATAATGATACCCAAACCTGGAAAAGATCATACAATACCATCATCTTATAGACCAATTAGTCTACTACCGTGCTTGTCAAAGCTTTTTGAAAAATGCCTACTGACGCGCATAATTCCTCATCTGATAACACGCAATGCAATCCCAACACATCAATTTGGCTTCAGAGAAAAGCATGGAACTATCGAGCAAGTCAACCGAATAACATCAGAAATACGTACAGCATACGAACATCGGGAATACTGCAGTGCAATATTCCTCGACGTCTCCCAGGCTTTCGATCGAGTGTGGCTTGATGGCCTCATGCACAAAATCAAAACGACGCTCCCGGTGTACACTCATAAGCTACTCGAGTCGTACCTCTACAATAGAGTCTTCGCAGTTAGATGCAACACTACTACATCTAATGATCACATTATAGAAGCTGGAGTTCCTCAGGGAAGTGTTCTGGGACCAACACTATATTGTAAGTCTCCCTTGGAGAAGATTCAATAAATAAAGCCAACGTAATTAAAAAAAAAAAAAAAAAAAAAAGTATTTTAAAACTTAAATTAACTTTAAAATGTAGTTGATTTAAGTAAATTTAAAACTTTAAAACTTTGTTCTTAACATTCTGAAACTGAGTGCAAAAATAAATGTTAAAATTTGAATATGATACTTGAAATTTTCTTCAAATAGGTATTACCTCACGCTACCTGACTAAATTATCTAAATCATAAGCGTGGCTGCTTAAAGCTTTCAGTAAGTGTAAAAGCAAGTGAAGACTAATTACAAAAATTATTGTGGTATAGTCTTAAGCAGAGCACTAGTGCGGCAGTGCCACCTTCAGGTGTGATGGGGAAACCTCCAACAGCCAGCGTCGCTAGGAAGTTTTCTTACGCTGAGAAAAGGAGTGCAGCGACAAAATGCGGGAGCAGAATCCAGTCCCTCGGCGGAATGGCTAGAGAAGGTGGCGTGGGCCAAGAGCGTGCTTCCCGCCTACAGCGAGCTGGCGCCTAGGGCGCAGGCACAGGCTCAGGCAAAGAGGCAACGCTCCCAGGATCGCCAAGGAAAGGATCCTTATAGGGGTTCTTGATTGAGGCGATTCGGGCTGCAGGATCCTCAAAAATCAATGGAAGGGGGTGGAGACGGCACTGGCCACCCGCTGCTTCGAGATGCTGGAGCAGAAGCCTGGACCACCACCAGTCTGCAAAGATGTTGGCTGGTACCAGGGTAGCGTGAAGGTGATAGCTTGCGACGATGAGAGATCTGCAGAGCGGCAGTCTCAAATATCGGCGAGGTATACCCAGGAACCAAATTGGAGGCTGTCAAGTGAAGTGATATTCCAGTCCGGCCCAGGGCCAGATTGTGGATCCCATCAATCATCAAAGAGCCGGAGAGAATCTTGAAGATGCTCCAGCGTTGCAACCCAAGTCTCCCTACTCATGACTAGAAAGTTGTCAAGGTAGAGGAGATGAAGGGATCAACATACCAGGTCGTGCTGATTCTGAACAAAGCATCGCTCGCCCCAATCGGGGCCGCTGGTAACGAGCTGAACTTTGGTTTCAGCTCCGTTTCCATCCGGGTCTACAGATCGGATACCGCGGCCGGTATAGATCCTTCCGACACGCCAGTCGAGGAGGACATAACGGCAGAGCCAGAGGATCCGGAGCATAGCGACGTTGAACACGGCTATACATCCGATTCGTCTACAATAACGCGGGACCTCAAGGCACTGTGCCAAATGGGTGAAGGAGAAGCCACCTCTGATGTAGCATCACACGACGAGGACGCGAATGTGACAGTGGTGGAGGGTAAGTCTTCAGATGTCTATAAAGATTCTGCAGATAAACCTCCACCATTGTAATGCAGCCTCCGCTGCGCTGCTACTCCGTCTGGCTGGAGACGGAGCCGACATAGTTCTAGTCCAGGAACCCTGGTTGATTGGTGGTAAGGTTTCTGGACTAGGAACACCAGACTACAAGCTAGTAGTTGCTGAAACACAAGGTAAAACCCGTACCTGCATTCTGGCCAGAAAACATTTGAGTATTTTCTTGCTTCATAATTTCAGCAATGAGGACAACACGGCAGCAAGCCTGGAACTCCAGTCAGCTCCGATAAGGTTGCTGTCCTGCTATATGGCCTATGACAAACCGGGCCCTCCTCCAGAAGAAGTCACGAGAAGTCTAATAAAAGACTGCGAGACGCGAGGTATCAACCTCATCATTGGATGCGATGCCAATGCACACCATACCCAGTGGGGTAGCACAAATACAAACACAAGAGGTGAGTCACTCCTAAACTATTTCCTCATCACTAACCTAGTTTTAGGCAACAAATGTTGTGAACTTACTTTTATAATCAAGGACAGGAAGGAGGTCATTGACTTTACCCTGGTATCCTATCCTCTATATGATCTAATCAGAGACTGAAAAGTGGAAGACGATCACTCCTTCTCTGATCACAGATACATCGAATTCTCCCTCAACTTGATGCACTCTAAACCAGTACCCTTTACCAATTTGAGAAAGACCAAATGGCCAATATTTACTGCTATCCTTAAAAAGGCTATCCCAGAGGTAGGATTTCACTCTACAGAGCGACTAAGTTACCTAGTAAAAACCTTTACTAAGGCTTGCAACTCTGCTTTCAAGGCTGCTTGTCCCATCAGCAGACTTAAAAGGCGAAAGAAACCACCATGGTGGAATCCCAACCTACAAGAACTTCGCAAGAGCTCGAGAAACTTCTTCAATCAAGCCAAGGCTGTTAACACAGAAGAATCGTGGCTCAATTACAAACACGCCCTTTTAACATACAAAAAGGCGACACGACAAGCCAAAAGAGATTTACGGAGAGCTTTCTGCTCTGACATAGAATCAACACCGGACGCGGCCAGACTGAGGAAGATTTTATCGAAATCTGCTCCCACACTTGGATACCTCAAAAAAGAGGATGACACCTGGACTACATCAAGCGAAGAGTCGCTGGATGTACTCTTAAAAAAGCACTTTCCAGGCTGCAAAGCAACCAATAAAGGTAGATACCAAGCCCCGACTGAGGTGCCAATCAGCCCCTCTCTTCTAAGCAAACGCAACATAACCTGGGCTATAAACAGCTTTAGACCGTACAAGTCACCTGGACCAGACGGCATTTTTCCTGCCCAACTACAACAAGCAGGGGACGCTGCCATAAGCTGGCCACAATCTATCTTTCTAGAAGTTCTCAAAACTGGCCATATCCCTGACGCTTGGCGAGTCTCTAAAATAGTTTTCATACCAAAAGCTGGCAAATCATCCCATACGACAGCAAAGGACTTTAGACCGATCCGCCTGTCGTAATTTATGCTCAAAGCCTTCGAGCGACTCTTGGCCCTTCATCTAAGAGCATCCATTCCCCCCATCTCTTGTCTAATTCTCAACACGCATATCGGAAAGGCAAATCGACGGAAACAGCTTTGCACTCCGTATTCGCCACTATAGAAAAATCCCTTTCGCTCACTGAATATTCCCTCATAGCCTTCCTAGACATCGAGGGAGCTTTTAACAGCGAAAGCGCCAGATAATTGGGTTTAATTCTGGACAGGAAGCTGGACTGAAAAATTAACACTCAAGATAGATGTAGAAAGGCAACAGTTGCACTCTACACTTGCAGGAAAGCGATCGGCCTGAAATGAGGCATGTCGCCATATATCGTCCACTGGCTATACATAGCTATAGTCAGACCGATACTTCTATATGGTATAGCAATATGGTGGCCTGCCTTAACAAAGCAGTCCATAAACAAACAGCTCAACAAAATTGAAAGGATGGCCGAAATCTGCATCACAGGTGCTCTTAACACAACACCTGGCGAAGCTCTAGATGCCATACTTAACATACAGCCAATCAGGCAAATAAGCAAAAATATTGCCACCATGACAGCAATTCGACTAAGAGACTCTAACTCTTGGACAGAATGCTCAATAGGGCATTCCGCTATTCTTAAGGATAACCAAATAGTTCCTTCCAGAACCGACTACTGTATGCCAATAGAGCATATTGAAACTCCCTTTCAAACAACCATTCTGCACAGGGAGGAATGGTCATCACATACCCCAGGACAAAGTGGGGCCATATCCTTCTACACAGATGGTTCAAAGTTGTACAATCTAGTGGGTGGAGGGGTATACTCTCAGGATCTTAATATACAGGTCTCTTTTAGGCTACCTGACCATTGCAGCGTCTTTCAAGCCGAAATCCTGGCTATAAATGAAGCCTTAAAACTCCTAAGGGAATCCCAAGTCAATTCGGGCCGTATTAACATATACAGTGACAGCCAAGCAGCTATCAAGTCTATAGAATCGACCACAACTAATTCCACCTCAGTTTCGAATTGCCGCAAGTCTCTACATGAGATGGCTGAGCATTTCGACATTTCCCTAATATGGGTACCAGGGCATCAGGACATTACAGGAAACTATATAGCTGATGAACTAGCCAGGAAAGGTACAATAGTACACCTCCTTCCTGACAAGGAAAATACGCGTATGTCACTGGCGACATGCAAGCTACTACTTCTAGCTCAATCTATAACAGTTAGTGAAAACCGATGGCAAAACACGCACCATTGTCGTGTCGCGAGGCAAACCTGGCCTCACCTGAATAAGACTCGTTCTAGTATTCTATGTAAACTAAGCAGAACAGACTGTTCTGCAGTAGTAAGAGCACTGACAGGACATTGGCTGGTAGGCATCCACGCCACACGGCTGAATGCCCCATACAATGATTTCTGCAGGAGCTGTAGAGACGAAGAAGAAATTGAATTACCCGAACATTTATTCTGCTCTTGTCCCGCATTGAGTAATAGAAGACTCCACACCCTGGGAAAACCTTTTCTCTCCACTTTAGGTGAACTTGCCTCAATTACACCGCATAAAATCGCTAAATTTATTCAGCTATCAAACTGGACGCCCTACTGAGTGACATGTCACCACAAAGTTTGAAGGGAACCCTAGATCCGCGGTACCACAATGGGACCAACTGTGGCCTAAGTGAGTCGTAGAATCGACAGCCGCTCTAACATAACCTAACCTAAGCTCTGAGCGTCCGTGGAACTGCTACTTATTGCAGGAAAGAAAGAACTAGTTGAGAATTCTAAGCAAGCGAACGCAAAAATAATATAAGAATAAATGAACTCAATTCATGATTTGACGAGCTCGATCTGTGAGCCGAGCCTAGTCCCGATCTTATATAAAGAATTTTCATACTCATTTCAAGTAAATTAGGAGTTTTACTTGATTAAAGATTCTTCGACTTTATATCCAGAATGTTAATACTTAGTTAAAGGATTTTTTATATTTGTTTCCAGTAATTCGTACATAAATTATGTATTAATTTTAAGTATCGAAAAAACTTAATTATAGTTCATTCGAACTTAATTTTAGTACGGCACTTTTTTCTCTGTGTACTTCTGTGAGAAACCAATTCTCAAAACTCAATAAAATGGCTAAGCTTCTATCGAGTAATTTTGACTTTAGTCTCGAGCTGCTTAGCCAATATAAATTTAACTCACCACCTGATTCTCAATTTTTAGCAGTTCCCCCTAATATACCAGCTACTCAGCTAACCGTGACTCCATTGGCATCTCGTCCCTACCAAGTCGTCTCGGAAACGTTGTCTTTATCGTCCTCTCCGGGTATTTTTAGGTGATTCAGGTGATTCTACCACTCTGACTACTGAATCATCCCAAGTCATCGTGTCTTTGGTGCGGGCTGGATCTGGTCGGAAGGGTAGACCTCCTCGCAATGCAACGCCTAACAAAAGGACTGATAACGTAACTGCCTCTACACCTGAGGTCCCTATATTAAATGTTGTTGCTCCTCCTTTGTGTCCAGGTTATCCTCGGACACTACCTGTGAATCTGTAGCGACATACATTTCTAGCAAAATTATTGCTAGTGTCTCAATAACTAAATTTAATTTTGCCACTGCCCGTAAAATGTCATCTTTTAAAATAAGTGTACCTTGTGACTCACTTTCTGTCATTTCTGATCCAAAATTTTGGCCACCTTATATGATTGTTCATGAGTCTAAGCCAAAAAGGCGTAATGAATCCTTGCCTGTTACTCTTACAGCCGGCATCTCCAACATTCAGGTAAATCAAGTTTGTTCCTTTTTTGAATCGAACCATTATATCATATAGCTGCCATAGGACCGATCGGGTGAAAAACTTTTTATGAGATATCTCAACCAAACTGATCGATCGGGTCTTAGTATGAAAAACATTTTTGTTTTCTGAAATATTCTAACCAAATTCATAGAATATGAATTTAAATTAGTTTTATACATCCTGATCGTAGTTGGTTCAAATTGGACCACTATGTCAAATAGCTGTCTTATGACCGATCGGGCGAAAATCAATCAAGCATGAACAACTTTTTTTCCATAGTAAGTACGGGGTCTCCGACAGTCGAGTATGCCCGAATGTAGAATCGCGAGCGAAGCGAGCAGGTGTCGAAGCACACTAGTTTACTTTCAAATTGAAGAAAAACAAGTGGACAAGTGTGTCTAACAACGAAGTACAACCTTTAGAATTCACTAAGAAATCAAAGATTCTTCCACAACAACCTGTCATCGAACTAAAATCTCCTAACACAAATAAGTGTATTTATTCTCTATTAAAAAGCTCTTTAAACTTTATTTTGAATTTAAGTAACGGATAGGTTGGACTTATGTAGACTATTAAAAATCCAAATGATCTGTACTTGAAAATGTCATATTCAAACACTGGAGCAGACAAGTTCCTACTATTAGCATAAATTAGCACTAGTAGAAATACTGATATTCTCAAAAAGAGCAGTTTTAATAAAAACAAGTCGGAAAGGCTATAGTCGATTCCGACCATAGGATACCCGTTACTTACTTCAACTTATTTATATAAAAGTACTTTAAAGAAATGACTTGTTTTGTTCAGAATTCTTTAATTCGCCATAACTGCCATTATACTTTTCCGATCTTGATGCGATTCAATGGGATAATAGATAATACTCATAGACTACTATTATCAACAAAAAAATTTATTTTCTTAAAAACTGTGAGTGTGGTGGTTTTTCGCGATTTGCAGGGGCGTGTGTGAGATTTGTTGTACATAAAAATTACGTTTTGCGCAGTACCGAATTCCAATTTTCAGGTATTTTTTTTTTATATTTATTGAATATTTTTATATTAAACTTAACTTTCGTCACTAGAGTTTTACATCGTGTAGATGTTTTTTGCGGGAAATCGGAAATTTTTGCAATTGCTTTTGCTTTTAAGATTGTAGCTTTATCACTAATGCATTCAGATAGTAAAATATTTAAATTTATTTGTTAAATTTTTCATAATTAAAAAAAAAATTTTCTTTAATAATGAAGAGAAAAAGACCATATAAATTTTATATGCGTTGCAGAAAGACGCAAGCTCGAGTTCTCTCAAAAAAAAATTAAACTGTCTGGCAACGCAGGGGGTTCTTCAACGCAAAAAAAACTTTCTGGCAACACAGGTTGTGTACATTCGGCTTAAACAGCCCTCGGGATGCGTGACAGATGTGGAACACAAACCACTTGAAAGGGTCACTACAGCGTAGAATTACCACATGGGTCGCAATCCTGGCGCTCAGAAATAATAGACTTATGTGTGAACCTGAATGCTCAAAATAGATAAGAAATACACGCTAGTACGTAAGATCATTTAACAAAAGGATGAAAGGAGTCAAATATATTACAACGCTAATCTATACAATAAGTAAAAAGGAGCCAAGTACACGTTTAACACTATGGTAAACTCACTCTAAATAATAGATTAGATAGCATAGAACAATAAGTAAGAAGCAGTCAAACATACTTTAACACCATGTCAACTATATACTAATAGTATATAAGATCACATATATACAATGATTAGAGTAAGCCAAAACATTGTCAACACTATATCGAACTCTGTCTAATTCGTACATAAGATAACCTTTAAAACCCCATACAACTCAATAAACGATGTCAGTTCTTAAACCAACGCGTGAGTGTTTTGAGTTAGGGATTGGCAAGCGTGCTAACACACTAGTTCCGAAGTTGCGACTAACATCGCGACAGAGTTCAAGTGCAGATTTGCATGCATATGGTCCTTGGAGCAATTTTGCTTAGTGACTGCCACTTCTAGTAGATGCTTTAATCGGTATCACGGAAACAAGTCCATGTCGTGTATCGAGGCGCAGCTAAGGAAAAAAAAAACATAATTCTCCGGCAAAAGTACGTGCGACTGCAGCGTAGGACTGAACGGAAGGCAGCAGAGCAACAAAAAGGGGCACAGAAGACAGATCTGCGAAGGAAACAGCACTGAGCGACGCTACAAGGAGCGAAGTGGGAATCAGAGATTAAATACGATTGCAACGGGCGACGTGGAAATCCTGCATCGAAAATCAACGGAAAAGCGTTAGCAAGTGTTAAAAATTGAACCATAGAAGCGACAAAAAACAAGGGGGCTCCGCCCCCTGCTCGCTTCGCTCGCCTACCCCCGGCTCGCTTCGCTCGCGGTGAGGTCTGGTATGTCTACAGTCGAGCGCACTCGACAGTAACTTGCTCGGCACCCAAACGTTCGCAACCGACTAATTCAATTTCAATGAAATATTGTCGACATAAAATTCTACAGACCATAGCCCACAGTTAGGGGTGCTAGTCTGTGCAGAACTGGTATTAATACTAACTATAATACAATACGTGAATAATAAAATACAGATTTTTTTTATTAAATAATTAATTAGAAGTATAAATAAAATAGCCAATAAAGTAAGTCACCGCTCGAATTAGCTACCGATTAAAATAATTGAATTCGCGCTAAATACAAGTAACAATAAACTGATTATTATTCAATGCACTTGTAAAATAACACAGTACTAACACGCCTACAGGAAATTTGGGTCCTTATTGACAGATATGAGCAATGAAAATTGCTTTTCAAAACACTTTTTATCACAAATCACAGAAAGATACAGTACGCACTCAAAGCAATCGATCGAATTAATGTAGAGTAAGCTAGTGTGAGTGAGCTTTGCATGCTTTGCACTATTTCCCTCTTTTCTTAGAACACACGATAATAAGGGAACATAAATGAAACAAAAGAAAAATGCAAAACAGACACAATAAAAATAGCATGGTTTGGTTTATTTTGGCGGTAGAAATATCGTGATGGTGGCTGAGATGGATGATCTTTGCCTTGTGACGAAATTGTAGCGGTTCAAATCCCGGTGCGGTCACAATTCCTTTTGTTCATTTAAATAAAATTTGGCCTTATGGCGTTTATTTTGTGTTTCCATACATTTAGTTACTCTCTTCACAAAATTAAAGAAAAATTCAAGTTGTTAAAAAAGTACAAATTGTTAAAATAGCACGAATTGTAAAAAAGAAAATAGTTGCCAAAAAAAGAAAATAGTTGACAAAAAAAAAAAAAAAAATGTTGCACACTGGCAAGATTTGAAACGGGAATCGAAACCGCGACTCATCGCCTCAAAATACACTGCTCTACCGTCAGAGCCATCGCAGCATCATATTTTCGGGTGGCAATATCAATGTATATCATTTTTTTTCGTTGTCCGTTTTGCACGTTTCTTTTGTTTCAATTATGTCTCGCGCGTTAGAAGAGAAGCGCTACATACACACATACATACATGTGCAAATAAAGCTATTTATAGAACCAAATTCGTTGTGCTGCTAATTCATGGTACTGATTGCAAAATGTGCATCACATAAAACTATTGATTAAGTATGTAAAGTATTCATTTAAAAAGTATGTAATTATTAATAAGTATGTAAATAATTTAATGTAATGAACAAAAAAAATTATGATACAAATTTTGTTCAAAACAAAGGGCCGTTTTGAACCCGAGTCCAATGTACCCACAAATCGCATGCATTGCTGCAAGTTTTGTACCAAAATCTGGCCACTGCACGTACGCATGAGAAATGAAAAGATATTAATTAATATCTTCTGTATTTGTTATCCGATTGCAATGCAGTTTTCAGGGTGCATTATTAAAATTGTGTTTAGTGTGTGTGCAGATTTTGACATCTGTACCTTTTAAATTGGGTAGTATTTGGATATTTTAGTTTTTTTGTCGATTACAGGATAATTGGGGGGCGTGGCAAAATTCTAAAACAAACTTGATCTGCGTGACCAACATAGGAGTATTGTCACCAAATTTGGTATCTCTATCTCTTATAGTCTCTGAGATCCAGGTGATTATATTTTCGCCATATATCATATTTCCTCAAATATATTCTTTGTTTATTAACCGATCTCGATGAAAATTTCAGCACACCTCAGGACTGGACCCCCTATCCCGTGTGCCAAGTCTCAAGGCTGTGGCTTTAAAAGTGCTCTTGCTATACGATTTTATATCATTTACGTGGGCGGACGTGGGCGGGGCCAAATTTGAAAACAAACTTGATATAGATCAACATCATAGGAGTATTGTCACCAAATTTGGTTGCTCTTACTTTTATAGTCGCGGAGATATATGTGTTCAAAATTCTGTACCATAATTGACACGAATCTAATAGGCTCTAGTACCCTTTTTTGGGTACCGAGCTAAAAACTAGTCGGACGGTGCTACAGTCGAGCGTACTCGACTGCCGGAGACCCCGTACTTACTATCCAAAAGCAGCCACTTCTAAAAATTAAATAATATTTAAAATAAACTTAAATTCTTATATATAAACCTACATAAATTTGTCGCCGCTCGAATTAGCTTCCGATATTAAAAATTTTATCGGTACCCAGGGAACACTACGAGGAGGCCATTAACTTGTAATGAGGTCCATTTTCCAAAAGAAACTTTTGGTAACCTCCGAGTCGACTTGAAATGCGTAAAGCAAACCAAAAATGGTTTATATCTGCTATCTACGCAGATAAAAGTATATACATATATGCATATACTTAACAGAGATTAAATTAAAGCTACATGTTCAACATACAAAATGTTGAAATAAAAAAATTAGCTAACACTTAATTTATATAGTAACAAATTTGAAGCTCAAAATTTAATTAAATAATTTAATTGAATCAAAAGAAATAAAAAGATAAATTTATTAACAACATTTTACAAAATAAATTTATAATACATTAAATTTATATAGAATTTTAAAATAACATTTATATAAATGCCAATATAAAATAATTTAAACAAAATGATTAAACATATATTCAATAAAATATTTTTAATGTCAATATAACATTAATAAATAATAATATAATAAAAAATGTAGCAAATGTAGAAATTAAATATTAATTTAAAAATAGCAAAAAAAAAAAAATCAGGTGAATAAAAGTTGTGCCAGCCGGGAATCGAACCCGCAACAAAATTCCAAAAGTTGTAAATGAGAGAGGCTTCACATATTGAGCCACACTTGCACATATTCATTTGGCCTCCCAAGTTGCCATATTACGTCTTTTATTACTCAATTACAAAAATAAAAAATTTTATTTAACATTTAATCTTAATATTACATTTATAAATAAACACTGAACTTTAATTGACAATGAAAAAAAAAATTTTACTTCTTCCGCCGACGGCAGCATTCGAACCCACGAACACTGTATGACTTCCTTCCTTTCAGCACACTACGTCACAGTAACCCACGACCGTGCAGGCGCCAATTTGTTATATAATATGTAACTCAATTTTCATGTTATCAAGTTATTCAAGATTTAATTACTTGCCAACGCTCCTTAATCGAATGAACAGAATTTATTATTTTAATATCTTGACTATTTATTGTTCGATCAGAAATTTTCAGCAAACATCTAGGACACTTCCAGCTTTGTCTAACCGAAATCTGGAATCTCTAGATCTTAAATTGCTCTTATAATTTGGATATGAAATTTTCTATGTCAATTATTGGGCGGTAAAGAGGGCGTGGCCAAATTCGGAAACAAACTTGATCTGCTTGCAATATAGAGGAACCTACATACCAAGTTTGGTGTTCCTACCTCTTATAGTCTCCGAGATCTAGGTGTTCAAACAGACGTCAGGACGTCAGGACAGACGGACAGACGGACATTGCTATATCGACTCGGCTATTGATGCTGATCAAGAATATATATACTTTATGGGGTCTGCTACGCCTCCTTTTGCCTGTTATGCACATTTTCGTTAAAAAAAACCCAATAGACCCCTGTACTTTTTTTAAGTACGGGGTTTAAAAAAAAGGGGCGGCGCGGAAACCTGTTAACGATCGCTAATAAAGGCGACGTGGGAATCTTGTACCGATACAACTGCTGCTCCAACTCTAAAAACGGTGGAGAATTGTGAATCACACGAAACAAAAATAAACAAAAACCAACACAGCGGTGCGGATAGTTCACTACGATAATAGCGCGACGTGGAATCTTGCATCGTAAAAAAGTAAAAAGGGCAGAGTATGGAAGAGTTCTCAATCAAATTCGAAGAACTACTAAGGAAAACTCAGCAACAAGTGATACAAAATACTTCCGATAAATCTAAGGTCCAAACCCTGAGTATGGTTCTGAGTAACGAAGGAGAAAGGAAGCAAACTCGGACAAGTGGTAAATTGTGAACCACAGCAGCAAAAATATGGCGGCGCGGGAATCTGTCAACGATCGCTAATAGAGGCAACGTGGGAATCTTGTACCGAGACAACTGCTGCTCCAACTCTAAAAACGGTGGAGAATTGTGAATCACACGAAACAAAAAAAAACAAAAACCAACACAGCGGTGCGGATACTTCACTACGATCATAGCGCGACGTGGAATCTTGCATCGTGAAAAAGTAAAAAGGGCAGAGTATGGAAGAGTTCTCAATCAAATTCGAAGAACTACTAAGGAAAACTCAGCAACAAGTGATACAAAATACTTTAAGAAGCATAAGTATTGCCGGTTACAAGATCAAAAAATTAGAAGAGTCGATCCAGAAACGGGAAGAGTTATTAAAGGACGCTGCAGAGGAAGGTGCCAGCCCACTACCACTGACGATAGAGGACTACAACCTAAGGGGTGAAAAGAGGTCAGAGGAACAAAAGCAGCCAAAAACAACTGAACGAAATAGGGGCAAGTTGTAACGATCCTGTCGATTCCCACCGGGCTAACTCGGTCGGCGAGTGGATACGTGCAACAAATTTATAAGATGCAGCACTTGCGAATAAATAAGAACACAGAGTGATTTAAATATTCAATGGATTTCTTAGATTTATTAGCGACTTAAAAGCCGACTCTTATTGGTACAGAGGAAATATGTATGTATATGTAGGTGTATCCAGTGTCGATCCGGTCGTCCCGAGTCGATCCTGGATGGTCTGCTGCAGTGCGACGTATTCCGTCGGCACTGGGTGAGATCCTAGTAATACAACGATTGTTAGGGACTGAGTCCTGGCAACGCGAGGATAACGAACATCAGTGTCCTGGCAGTGCAAGGATAATTAGGTGGTGTCCTGGCAACGCGAGGATATCTTGAAGGGGTCCTGGCAACGCGAGGATAACGTAGGGTCCTCGCAGCGCGAGGATATCTAAGCGGGATCCTGGAAACGCGAGGATAACGTAGGGTCCTGGCAGCGCGAGGATATCTTAGCGGGATCCTAGCAACGCGAGGATATCGTGAAGGGGTCCTGGCAGCGCTAGGATATCTAGGCGGAATCGTGGCAACGCGAGGATATCGTGACGGGGTCCTGGCAGCGCGAGGATATCTAGGCGGGATCCTGGCAACGCGAGGATGTCTTGAAGGGGTCCTGGCAACGCGAGGATTACTAGGCAGGGTCCTGGCAGCGCGAGGACATCTTACTCTTTACCTTAGAACTCTGGTACTTCACCACTTCTAGAAGACTGACCCGCATCTGTGACTGCATGACCTTTTATAGTTTGTAAGCCCAAAACTAACGGCACGCGAGCGTCGCTGTAACTGTTTCGTAGTCCATGGGCGGCGCTGAGGGGGGTTCCCAGGGTGGGTCAAACCGTTTTTGCTGAAATAGGAACTTGTGTAAGAAACAACTATGTTTCTCACACTCCCCTCTTTCTTTGGAAAACGAAGAAAATCTACTGCCCGCCCCATACATAAACATCAACCTTATTATTTTTCATTTATTTATTTATTTATTATTTTTTTTGCTTTCTTCTCAATTATACGCGAGTTCCCCGTAGACGAGGATGCGTCCTTGTCCGGCCTTTAACCGGTATTGCCTCCCGTCGTGCCACACCAGGCGCACATGACGGCGCACCGCCGGCCAGTTGTTGAGTTCCACCTCGATCCAGGGGTTCTTTGGGGTAGGTACGCCTGGCGTGGGGAAGCAAATGGGCTCGTGCCCACGGGTAGGCACTGCTTCCGCCTCTGTCACTGGTCGCGCCTCCGTCGCAGCTACCGGCCTCGGGATGTACCAGGACGGGGTGAAGCGCGGCGTCATTGGCCGGTAGCCTGGTGACTCTACCCACGTCCACGTCGGTTGTCGCCCAGGAATCGGTGTACCGGGTGTTGTTGGCGACTCACCAGGGAACATCGGGCGTCGCGGAGTCGTTGGTGGTGGACTACTCGGTGCGGGTGAATGACTGGGCATCGTCGTCGAGTCGGCCGTTCCAAACTCCTCCTGCTCCGACTCCGAGGACAGCTCGATGTAGGCCACCGGGTCTGGGAGCGGCCAAGGCCCGAACACCGGCGCCGCTGGTTTGTTCGCCGCCGATGCCCCGGACGCCTCCACCTGTTCCGGCCACGTGAAAACGCCCGCCTCGCCTGCCTCGATACTCCCTGTTGGCGGCGGCGTCATTAGGCCCTCCCAGGTGGGCGACGGCATTAACTCCATCACGTCCGTCATAATATCAGGCGATGTAGGGGCCCGCCTCGCCCTGGTTATGGAATGGCAACCGCGTGGGCTTGGGCAACACGCGTGCCCGCCTGCTGTTGGCCTTCGTGGGGTTGTTTTGGAATAGAACGCATGCGTGGGCGTTTGCTCTTTTTTCGGCTAAGCCGCGTTTCTCTTCGTTCGTCCCTCTCTTAGTGTCGAAACACTGAACTCTTTGCCTGTCCCGCCTGTATTGGGAAGCAGCATTGCCCTTCGTACATATAAATATATATATACATATATATATCACGGCTGGTGTACTTGGCACTTGAAGTCATATTAGTTAATTAATCAATTAATTCCTTAAGTCTTGATTGTGAATTTATAATTATAAACTCAATTGTAACTAATAATTCTATTAGTGAGAGTTAATAATGACTAATAGTTAATCCGATCGTAACGAGCGGGGGGAGGGCCGATTCCTATGTTCCGTTGCTGAATTCATTTGTTTCTTTGTCTTTATATGTATTTATATATATGTATATATTAATATATATATTCCCCTCTTATTTTCCCATAGCGAAGCCGATGTGATGTTGGATCCTATGTAGGATATAGTAGGGTTGTTAAAAATTTTTAACATAGAAGGAATACCATCCCCGGGAAAAAAAAGTGTTTTTTTTCTCTCCTTGTCTTTTGTGAGTGTGCCCGCCGTGTGAGAAACTTTTGTGGGCATGGAAGGGTTGCCACCCCAAAAAAAAATTTGGAAAAACAAAAAAACATTTTTTTTTCCCTCCTCGTCCTTTCGTGAGTGTGCCCGCCGTGTGGAAACATTTTTGTGGGCATGATAGGGTTGCCACCCCAAAAAAAAATTTTTTAGCAACCTTCTCCAGGCTCCTGCGAACTATTTCGAAAATTTCCTTGAGTTTTCCAGCATTTGCCTTGGGGTCCTGGGATATTTGTCCGGTGCCGATGGCCACCTCATCGTACAATGCCTGTGGTAGTCGAGGTTCTCGGCCCTGTGTTATAAACGCTGGTTTGTAGCCTGTGGATGCCGATACACTGGTATTGACTGCTAGGGTGATTTCCCGCAAAGCTTCGTCCCAACACCGCTGATTTGATCCTGCGTATTGAGCTATCATCGCTCGTTCTGTCGGATTTTCCTGTGGTGTGTATGGTGCCGTGTGTTGATGTCTCACACCCAAATCCTGCAGTGTCGTATTTTGACCGAGGTAATGGGCCGACAAAATCTGCGCACATAGTTGCCCATGGTTCTGCTGGAATCTGGGTCAGCATCTGGCCGGCTGCTTGTAACTGGTTCGGCTTGTATCCTTGGCAAACCTCGCACCGTTGGACAAAGTTGCGGACATCTCGGTGTAACCCTGGCCAATAATATCGTGCCGCCACTCGAGCCATTGTCTTCCTTGTTCCTGTGTGTCCTACTGCCGCTGCATCATGATTTTCATGCAATACCCGCTGCCTCTTAATCGTTGGTACGAACAATTTCCATGACGGTACATCCTCATGCCCGGCTCGGTGAGGGATGTGTCTGTACAGATTGCCAGATTTCTCCAAGTAGTCTGGGAATTTTCTGGTGTCTTTGCCAATCTTCTGTAGCATCTTCTGTATCCAATTGCAGTCCGTGCCGTCAATATCTGTCGTTCCATTTTGAGCATCGACCCGTACGCAGGTCACCTGTTCCAGCGGCTGCCTGGATAGTGCGTCTGCCACCACGTTCAGTTTTCCTTTGCGATATGCCACTTCGTAATCGTACTGCTGCAGCTCAAACGCCCATCTGGCGATTCGACCGGTAGGGCTGTTGATAGAATTTACCCATTTTAATGCCATGTGGTCTGTCACGACAGCGAAATGGTAACCCTCTAGGTATGGTCTCATCTTTTGAATTGCTCAGACGATTGCCAAGCATTCTTTCTCCGTTGCTAAATAGTTTATCTCGGGGCCGTGGAGTGTTCTACTGGCATATGCGATCACCCGCTCTCCCTCGCTGGATTCCTGCGTAAGTATGGCTCCTAGTCCATAGTTGCTAGCTTCAGTTTGCAACGTGAACTGCTGGCTAAAATCGGGATACCCCAGGACTAGTGCTTTCGTCAGCTTCTCCTTCACCATCTCGAACGCTTACTGATGCTGTTCGCTCCATACCCACTTTACGCCTTTCTTTATTAATCCGTTGAGGGGATGTACCGTGTTTTAAAAATCAGGAACAAATCGTCTATACCAGGATGCCACTCCGAGATACTCCGAGATACGAGGTGGTTTTAATTGCGAAATTGCAACCACTTTATCAGTATCCGTGAATATTCCATGTTCGGTTACCAAGTGACCCAGATATTTTCGCTCTTTCTTGAAGAAGTCGCACTTGTCGACGTTGATCTTAAAATTCGACGTTGATCTTAGACCCGCAGTCGTCGAAACACCTCCTTTAAATTTGCCATGTAGTCTTCTAATGTTTTCCCCCTGACGATGATATCGTCCAAGTATGCGAAAGCATTAGGCAAAATTTCCGGGCCAATCACCCGATCCAACGCACGCTGGAACGTTGCCGGTGCTGAATAGAGTCCGAATGGCATGACCTTCCAATGGAATAAACCTCTGCCTGGGACGGTGAATGCGGTCAATGGTCGACTTTATTTTTCAATTGGGATTTGCCAATAGCCGTCTTTCAAATCGAGGCTCGTTATGTAGTGGGCTTCCCTCAGTTGATCCAAGATGTGGTGTACTCTGGGTAAAGGATTTGCGTCCTTGACCGATCGACTGTTTAATTGCCGGAAGTCGACACACAGTCTCCATTTGATCGTCTTCTTCTTGATCATCACTATCGGTGCACTGTGTGGACTGTTAGAAGCCTCGATACATCTTTTTGCGATCAGTTTGTCGATCTGCTTGTTAATCTCTTCCTGCATTCTCGGATTTTTCGGGAAGTATCGCTGTTTAATCGGCCGGTCATCGTGCATCAAAATTCCATGTTCCGTAATTGGTGATGTATCGTTCATAACTGTGAATGCGGCTATCTCCTGCCGAAGAAATTTCTCCACAGCTGCATCTGGGTGTAAGGGTTCACAACGCTACCTGTTGGTGCTTGTTGTCCCCTCCTCGATTGTTTCTTCTTCTTGTGTTATCTGTTCTTGTTTTCCTTGTTCTTGCGTGGCTTGTTCTTGTGTTACTTGTTCTTGTGTTACTTGTTCTTGTGTTACTTGCTCATGTACATGTGCTGCGGTGACCATCGAGAGTCTCTCCTCTCGTCCTTTGTTGATTTGTCGACGAGTCGGTATTCTAACTTCGATGCCGGCGCAATCAAAGATAGTTCCTATGTTAGAAAGGAAATCCCATCCCAGCACCAGTTCGTCGATGACTCCCGGTAGAATTAATAATGGCATCTCCGACGTTTTGCTCTCGAGTTAGATCTGTACCTCCACTTGATTCGTCACGAAACCCGTCCGGCCGTCTGCCAACCGCACCTGTCTTTGTGTTGTTCCTAGTTAAAATCCTTTTTTACACAACGTCACTGCTCGACACCGCTTTAAGTAAGTTAAGAACGAAAATATTCAAAAGCTGCAACTGCAACAACATCCGGCCTCCAGTTGCAGTAGCCCCAATATTGCTGAGCCCAGCATCTGGACAACTTCCCGCACGAGCAACCAACTTCCCGCACGCGCAACCCAATTGCCAATATTCGTGGAACATTTGGCTACAAGTCAGGTGATCCATTAATGTCGCAACGCCGCTGCTGCCTCTGTCAACGACGCGGAAGTAAAACGAAAGAGCAAAACCGTATCTAAGTTTTCGGTTCGTGACGGGTTAAGTCCGACAGTTGCCAACCGCCGCTGGCCAAGTAAAAGTATATTGAATAGACTCCTTCGCGTTAATTCGTGTCGTCAATACTTCACTAACTGAAAGGAACTTAATTGTTCAATCAGTAAAGCTGTGGATCTTAATTGGTCATTGCTCATCGGTGGACTACTGTTCTGTTGTATCCGTTCGCAGAACATCCTCATCGTGTACTGGTCGCAGGATCCCCAGTAGAGAAATCAAAAAGGATGAAATCCGGACAGTCGGGAGGAGTAGCCACAGCAATCAACATGATGTAAGCTAGTTTTTAAGTAATTAAAGAAAATATCAAATACCAAGATCAAAACCTGTTAAAAAAAAAAACCAATAAATCAAAAAATACAAAAGAAGAAAATACCAAACTAAAAACTTGCCAAGAGCAACTAAAACTTTTTGTCAAGAACACATATTAAATCAAACATTGTAAAACGATAACAAAGTAAATATAACTACTCCAAGAGTAGTATAAAATTATCCAATCTAGCGATTCCCAAAATAAGGGACCCTCCAAGGTTGAAGGAAGAAACCATCTACTGGCTTTCAGAATATATTAATTTTAATTTCCTTTATAATTTTTTTTACTAAATATTTAGTAATATCACTAATATTTTAAAATTTCTAACAAACATTTCAATATTTTTTTTGACAATATAAAACATGTTATATATCTCGAAAATGTATGTCCAATCCTAATAATTTGATACGACCCCCCAGTTTGAACCTAGACAATTTAGCTAACGAACGACTACAAGAAATACAAATAGAACATCAACAAAACAGAAATATGCCGACAACTATGGACAACTAATATCTCAACAAGTCCCGAGAATATTTGAAGCTTTGAATAACCCAGATCACGACTTTACTAACGCAATAGATCAGGGTATAAATGCAAAACATCGAGCAAACTTAGGGGGACTTGACAAAGTCCCAGACGTGGTAAAATGCTTAAGAGGATTTTCTGGGAATCCAGCGGAGTTCAGCTCTTGGAAAAAGAGCGTTGACCGCCTAATGGAAGCCTACGCAGGGGAAGTTGGTACCTCAAGATATTTTGGTATTCGTCACTCGATAAGGAGCAAAATCACTGGTAATGCGGACACGGCACTAGAAGCATATAGCGTTCTATTAAATTGGAGAGCAATGGTAAAGTGCTTGACGATGCATTATGGAGACAAACGTGATCTTGGTACTTTAGAGTATCAGATGACAATGTTGTCTCAGGGTAACCAAACGGTCGAAGAATTTCATCAGGTGGTATATCAACATCTGTCTCTCCTTTTAAACAAGGTGAATTGCATGGAGTTGGGTGAAGAGGCTCATCAACTGTTAAAGAAAATGTACCGCGTCAAAGCCACAGATACATTTGTATGTGGCCTGCGCGGAAATTTACCACGTATCTTGGGTGCACACGGGCCAAGAGATTTTCCCTCGACATTGAAGATATGCCTGAAAACGGAAAATCAGAAATATCGCAGCATGCATGCAGTGACTCTAGGACAGGCCAGTAACGAAAACGCCACCACCAAACCAATACCAGCTCCTCGAAAATTACAATTCGTTCGCTCAGGTTTCCGACAGCCACCACAGGTTCCTCCCAGAAATCGCCCTATCCAATACCAACAAGTCGCACAGCCTCAGAACTACAACAACTTTGGACAGCAACGACAACTCGCTATGCCACGACAATACGACCCAAACCAATACCGATAGCAACAGTTCGCACCACCCAGGCCAATAGCGCCGAAACCCTTACCAAACCCGGAATCCATGGACGTGGACCCAAGCATTAGGTCAAAAATTGTGAACTATATGAATAGGCCCAATGTCTGACGCACTAAAAAGACAACAAAACTTTAAAATTCAAACTAACGACAGCGAACAAAATGAAA
The DNA here is from genome assembly GCA_951394115.2 of Drosophila phalerata. NCBI lineage: Eukaryota > Metazoa > Arthropoda > Insecta > Diptera > Drosophilidae > Drosophila > Drosophila phalerata. The sequence continues at coordinate 15,437,004 of OX596006.1, forward strand.
TGGAATCTGCTGAGACGTATGCCGCTATGGCAGAATACGCGCAAGCACTTGCAGATCAAGAAGACGGGACCCAAGACGAAAAATCAGACGAATACGTTCAAGAATACGACTACGACGAAACTCAGCAATGAATTTTTTAGAATAGAGCATTCCTCGCTTCCATACTTTGAATGCAAGCTGGGGAATGGAAAGATTTTAAAAATATTAATAGATACAGGTTCAAACAGAAACTATATTCAACTCAAGTTTGTCACTAATCCAAAACCTAACCAAAAGCCTTTTAACGCTGTGTCCGTAAAATAGCTAATCTCTTCAACCACCCCGACATAAACGTCAAGTTCTTTTTGTTGCCGACTTTAAAGTCATTTTATGCCATTCTGGACAATGACAGCCTGAAAGAGCTAAATGCTGAAATTAAAGTAAACAAGAAAATTATGAAAATTAAAAACACTATTCACGTACCAATTAAAGAAAATAAGTTTGAAGCGGTAAACACCATAGTACTAAGAACCGAGCATTTATATAAATTTCAGAGTGACAAATTAAATGAACTTCTTTAAAAACACCCTAACTTATTCGCAGAGCCAAACCAAAAACTGACCTACACAACCAATGTGAAGGCAGAAATACGAACTTCTTCAGACACACTAGTGTATTCAAAATTCTATCAGTATCCAATGAGCTTGAAAAATGAGGTAAATAAACAGGTCTCTGAACTCCCAAACGACGGTATGATCAGACCATCAAGGTCTCCATACAACTTCCCTGTATGGATAGTACCTAGACGCCTCAAAAGAAAGAAAATATCGGATGGTCATAGATTACAGAAAATTAAACTTGGTTACTATAGCCGATAAATACCCTATACCAAAAATATATGAAGTACTCGCTCAATTAGGTGACAATAAAGTCTTTTCCGTACTAGATCCTAAAAGTGGATTCTACCAAATCCAATTGAAAACGTCCGACATAGAAAAAACTGCCTTCTCCGTGAATAACGGAAAATATGAGTTTACACGACTCCCATTTGGACTAAAGAACGCGCCTGCAATTTTCCAGCGCGCACTAGATGACATTCTTCATGAACATATTGGCAACATTTTCGACTTTTCCTCGAATTTTAAAGTAAAAAAAGCTAAAAAAAAAAAGCTTTAAAAAAATCATCATTTTTTAATTCAAAAATTAAAGTCTCTTTAACTCCTGGCTTAAATCTAAAACTTTGTATTAATGAATTATAGGTATATGCATTAGCTTTCAGGTAAAGTAAAGCTTTTGAATATCGGTTTTGGCATTCGGGTGTAATGATGACAAAAGTGGGCGTACCTCTAAAAAAAAGGATTACAAAAACAGCCACATTTTTAAAAAATTCTAAAAAAAAAATTTCACCATAGAAAAAAAAAAAAAATGTTTTTCGTCGTTTTTGGCCCCAAATCTATCCAAAAAAGTGGGTTTGGTTCGTGTAATTTTTTGGCTGTTGCCTAGTGTAATTAATTCCAATGGCATTGTTAACCTACAGGCAAGTGAAATATTCGAAAACAAAAGTAAACTAGGGGGCTCCGCCCCCTGCTCGCTTCGCTCGCGGTGCTACAGTCGAGCATACTCGACTGTGGGAGACCCCGTACTTACTATGGAAATAGAAAAGACTACAAAAATTAAAAAATATTTAGCTCGCTTGATGCTGTTGCAGAGAGTTGTAATACATTTTCAACTACTTTTTTCAATGACAGCTATATTATACATTGGACCGATTTGAAACAACTTCGATATGGATATATAAGACTAACTTTAATGCATAATATATCAGTTTGGTTACGATATCTGATAAAACAAAATAGTTTTTAATACTTAAACCTGATTTTCGACCGATCGGTCCTATTACAGCTATGTGATATAGCGGTCCGATTTAAACCAACTTCGCTAAGGATATATAAGATATATAATTTAAATGCATATATAGTAAAAGTTTGGTAACGATATATTGTACAACAAGAAAGTTTTTCATACTAAAACTTGATATATTCCGATTACTCCTACGAGCGCTCTATGATATAGCTGTCCAATTTGCACCAACTTCGGTCATGAATTAGAAAAAATAACCCACATGCAAATGCTATTAATTTGGTTAAGATACATATTTTATAAACTTGATTTTCTCCAAGCGAAATGTTCATTTCCGAAATTTTGTTAAGAAGACACATGCATATGTATAAAACATATATATATATATATGACAAAAAAATTGTCAAAAAAACAAAAAATTTAAACAAAAACTATAAAATAAAAAAAAAATTTTGATGGAGCCGGGAATCGAACCCACGACCTAATTTTAAAGAAAGTTTAAAACTTCGGTGGCTCAACCAATTGAGCCATACAGGGTGTTGTGAATAGGATGCCAAATTGCCATATTGGTTTTACGGTACTCTATTTCATAATTTTCAAAATATTTATTAACACTAAAAATGTTAATATTATATGTTATCATAACATTAAGAAATACAAATTGAATGTCAATGCAAAATTATTGAATCAAAAAACACACGTCCCTGCCAGGGTTCGAACTCACGACCGGCTGACCAACCATATCCTGAGTGCTGCGGCTCAGCACACTACGCACTACACAGAAGCCCATGACTGATCGGACGCCAATCTGTTATATAATATGTTGACTTAATTTTCATGTAATCAAGTTACTCAAATTTTAATTACTGCCAACGCTCCATCATCAAAACGGCAAAATTTATAATTTGAATATCTTGGCTATTTACTGTCCGATCGGAATGAAATTTTCAGCAAATATCTAGGACACTTCCAGCTTTGTCTAACCAAAATCTGGAATCTCCAGATCTTAAATTGCTCTTATAATTTGGATATAAAATTTTCTATGTCGATTTTTGGGCGGTAAATTGGGCGTGGCCGAATTCTGAAACAAACTTGATATGCTTGCAATATAGAGGAACCTACATACCAATTTTGGTGTCTCTAGCATTTAAAGTGCTCTTATTATATGAATATGAAATTTTCTATTTCGATTTTTGGGCGGTAAAAAGGGCGTGGCCAAATTCTGAAACAAACTTGATCTGCTTGCAATATAGAGGTACATACATACCAAGTTTGGTGTTCCTAGCTCTTATAGTCTCCGAGATCTAGGTGTTCATACAGACGTCAGGACGTCAGGACAGGAGGACGTCAGGACAGCAGGACGTCAGGACAGCAGGACGTCAGGACAGACGGACATTGCTATATCGACTCGGCTATTGATGCTGATCAAGAATATATATACTTTATAGGGTCTGCCCCGCCTCCTTCTGCCTGTTACGCACATTTTCGTTAAAACAAACCTAATAGACCCCTGTACTTTTTTTAAGTACGGGGTCTAAAAAGAAATGTTTGGTACTAAATAACCTAGATGATTTAATTCCGAATAGTTGTTTACCAAAATTACTTAGAGGAGAGCAGGCAATGTGTAAATTCACCAACGCAGACAATATATTCACACTGGAGGAGATCGACGGGGGAATCATCCTAGTAAGCGACTTTAATGGCACCATAACCTGGCCAGGCAATGCGAAGCATATAAAGGGAACCTACCTGATTAACTTCTGGAACGAGACAATAATCATCAACGGAAAAGAGTTCAGCAACACCGTAATACAAGTCGCTGAACCGGGCGTTCCGCTTATCCAGATAGTTCCCGTGGAGATCGAACGCCTACGAATCTTATCACTGAAAGCGCTAGAAGGGCTCCATATAGACAACACCGAAAAACTGCAGAAACTCCAAACCCCCTAATCTGTAAACAAGAAAGCATTCATCGCATCAATAGCATCTCTAAACTGAGAGAAAAATCAAGCCCAATCGTACTTGAACCAAGAATTTCCGGTGTCAAAAGTCAGCCAAGCCCGAAAATTCTTGATTCAAGAACGAATTTCTAAATTTAAGAATTTTCTTAAATTCTTGATATCAAGTGCGTTCGGAAAAGTCAAGTACGTTTCAGGATTGATTTAAGAATCTTATGGTCTCGATATAATTACAAAATATTATAAGTCTGAGAACATTTTGTACTTTCTTTAAGCGCTTTTCAGACTAATAACCTCAAAACGTACTAGACTTAAGTATATTTCATACTTGATTCAAGTCCTTCAATATCTATAACTGAGTGCAAAGCCGCATTAAAATAAAAAAAAAAAGATTTGTTATGGGCATTTTGCAACAAAATAATATGATAAAATGATCAAAATCATAATTTATCAAGAGTAAGTGAGGACTGACTACAGAAATTATCCTGTTACCTAGAGTCCTCAACTACAGTCTTAATTTTTCAGTGACCGTCGAACAGCTCCTCATAGCAGACAAGCCAGAACCACTTGAGAATTCTAAGCAACCGAACGCAAAAATATATAAGAATTAAATATCTCGATTCAAGTCATATTGTACTTAATATAATACCGGTCAATCTCTGTTTTTCTGAACGTTCATACATACAAACAGTATACAAACATACACATTTTTAGGATGAAATGACTTTTTTTGTCGTGCCTATTTTTATACGTTAAGCACGATTTGTACTTAAGCTACTAAGCAATCGTACTTACCGAAGTATTTTTAGATCAGGATTAAGCATGTTTATATTTTAAAACGAAACAGTCTTGTTTCAGCCCTTTGGGGAGGTTGTCAACTTAAAACCTTTATCGAAACTACTGCGTCGGCTTTGAACTCGTCGTCGCTTGAGAATCTTGGTCCGATTCTCAATTTTACTACAGCCTTAGAAATTCCAACTAGATTTTCTCTTTTGCTTTCGATGGTTAAGCTTTTGTGCTGTTTCCTCGGAAATAACGGTGATCTGTGATCCTTGGTCAACTAGTGCACGACAAATTACACTAGGCAACAATTTTCAACTTTTTGTCTATTACACGAACCAAACCCACTTTTTATACCCTGAGCCCATTGAAAATGGGCAAAAAAGGGTATAATGCATTTGGCAGAATGTATGTAACAGGCAGAAGGGGGCGTGGCAGACCCCCAAAAGTATATATATTCTTGATCAGGATCAACAGCCGAGTCGATTGAGCCATGTCCGTCTGTCTGTCCGTCTGTCTGTCTGTCCGTCTGTTTGAACGCGTCGATCTCAGAAACCATAAGAGCTAGAGACTTCATATTTGGTATGTAGGTTCCTGTATACCGTACGCAGATCAAGTTTGTTTTTATTTTTGGATCGGACCACTATATTATATAGCTGCCATAGAAATGATACATCGAAATTCAAGTTTTAGTATGAAAAAGTTTTTTGTTTGTTGAGATATTAGAACCAAACTGATAGAATATGTATCTGGGCTGGTATTCTACACCCTGACCAAATAAGGTTCAAATCGGACCACTATATCATATAGCTGCCGTAGGACCGATACATCGAAAATCAAGTTTAGTATGAAAAAGTTTTTTGTTTGTTGAGATATCAGAACCAAACTGATAGAATATGTATCTGGGCTAGTATTCTACATCCTGACCAAATAAAGCTCAAATCGGACCACTATATCATATAGCTGCCATAGGAACGATACATCGAAAATCAAGTTTTAGTATGAAAAAGTTTTTTGTTTTGGATAGATATGGGGCTCCAAATGACGAAAAACATTTTTTTTTTTTTGTGGTGAGATTTTTTTTTTAGAATTATTAGCTCGGTACCCAAAAAAGGGTACTAGAGCCTATTAGATTTGTGTCAATTATGGTACAGAATTTTGAACACATATATCTCCGCGACTATAAAAGTAAGAGCAACCAAATTTGGTGACAATACTCCTATGATGTTGATCTATATCAAGTTTGTTTTCAAATTTGGCCCCGCCCACGTCCGCCCACGTAAATGATATAAAATCGTATAACAAGAGCACTTTTAAAGCCACAGCCTTGAGACTTGGCACACGGGATAGGGGGTCCAGTCCTGAGGTGTGCTGAAATTTTCATCGAGATCGGTTAATAAACAAAGAATATATTTGAGGAAATATGATATATGGCGAAAATATAATCACCTGGATCTCAGAGACTATAAAAGATAGAGATACCAAATTTGGTGACAATACTCCTATGTTGGTCACGCAGATCAAGTTTGTTTTAGAATTTTGCCACGCCCCCCAATTATCCTGTAATCGACAAAAAAACTAAAATATCCAAATACTACCCAATTTAAAAGGTACAGATGTCAAAATCTGCACACACACTAAACACAATTTTAATAATGCACCCTGAAAACTGCATTGCAATCGGATAACAAATACAGAAGATATTAATTAATATCTTTTCATTTCTCATGCGTACGTGCAGTGGCCAGATTTTGGTACAAAACTTGCAGCAATGCATGCGATTTGTGGGTACATTGGACTCGGGTTCAAAACGGCCCTTTGTTTTGAACAAAATTTGTATCATAATTTTTTTTGTTCATTACATTAAATTATTTACATACTTATTAATAATTACATACTTTTTAAATGAATACTTTACATACTTAATCAATAGTTTTATGTGATGCACATTTTGCAATCAGTACCATGAATTAGCAGCACAACGAATTTGGTTCTATAAATAGCTTTATTTGCACATGTATGTATGTGTGTATGTAGCGCTTCTCTTCTAACGCGCGAGACATAATTGAAACAAAAGAAACGTGCAAAACGGACAACGAAAAAAAATGATATACATTGATATTGCCACCCGAAAATATGATGCTGCGATGGCTCTGACGGTAGAGCAGTGTATTTTGAGGCGATGAGTCGCGGGTTCGATTCCCGTTTCAAATCTTGCCAGTGTGCAACATTTTTTTTTTTTTTTTTGTCAACTATTTTCTTTTTTTGGCAACTATTTTCTTTTTTACAATTCGTGCTATTTTAACAATTTGTACTTTTTTAACAACTTGAATTTTTCTTTAATTTTGTGAAGAGAGTAACTAAATGTATGGAAACACAAAATAAACGCCATAAGGCCAAATTTTATTTAAATGAACAAAAGGAATTGTGACCGCACCGGGATTTGAACCGCTACAATTTCGTCACAAGGCAAAGATCATCCATCTCAGCCACCATCACGATATTTCTACCGCCAAAATAAACCAAACCATGCTATTTTTATTGTGTCTGTTTTGCATTTTTCTTTTGTTTCATTTATGTTCCCTTATTATCGTGTGTTCTAAGAAAAGAGGGAAATAGTGCAAAGCATGCAAAGCTCACTCACACTAGCTTACTCTACATTAATTCGATCGATTGCTTTGAGTGCGTACTGTATCTTTCTGTGATTTGTGATAAAAAGTGTTTCGAAAAGCAATTTTCATTGCTCATATCTGTCAATAAGGACCCAAATTTCCTGTAGGCGTGTTAGTACTGTGTTATTTTACAAGTGCATTGAATAATAATCAGTTTATTGTTACTTGTATTTAGCGCGAATTCAATTATTTTAATCGGTAGCTAATTCGAGCGGTGACTTACTTTATTGGCTATTTTATTTATACTTCTACTTAATTATTTAATAAAAAAAATCTGTATTTTATTATTCACGTATTGTATTATAGTTAGTATTAATACCAGTTCTGCACAGACTAGCACCCCTAACTGTGGGCTAGTCTGTAGAATTTTATGTCGACAATATTTCATTGAAATTGAATTAGTCGGTTGCGAACGTTTGGGTGCCGAGCAAGTTACTGTCGAGTGCGCTCGACTGTAGACATACCAGACCTCATCGCGAGCGAAGCGAGCCGGGGGTAGGCGAGCGAAGCGAGCAGGGGGCGGAGCCCCCTTGTTTGAAATTTAGCTTTATTTTTCGTACTTTTTTTCAGAGGTGCGCCCAGTTTTTTCATCATTACTCGAGAACGCCGAAACCGATTTTCAAAAACTTTACTTTTCCTGAAAGAAACCTTGATTTGCGAACGATCGTTCCTATGACAGCTATATGATATAGTAGACCGATTTGAACCAAATTTGGTCAAAATGTGTAAAATAATAACAAATTGATATTGTGTAAGATTGGTGAAGATATCTTAAAAATCACAAAAAATTTTCATACTTAAGTTTATGCCACTCTACAAGGAAGTCAAAAAAGTCGACAAAAACATGCCTAGACACAAAAAAATATTATATCGCTGTCTCCTCACAGATTTTGATAAGACTTATCTTTAACGACGCGTAATTAATGCAGCTATGCAAATAAAATTAAAGACAAAATGTAATCAATTTTTTTTCGACTTTTCCTCTAATTTTAAAGTAAAAAAAGCTAAAAAAAAGCTTTAAAAAAATCATCATTTTCTTAATTCAAAAATTAATGTCTCTTTAACTCCTGGCTTAAATCTAAAACTTTGTAATAATGAATTATAGATATATTCATTGACTTTCAGAAATAGTAAAGCTTTTTAAAATCGGTCATTTGTCATTCTCGAGTAATGATGACATAAGTCGGCGCACCTCTGAAAAAAAGTACGAAAAAAAAGCCAGATTTTTAAAAAATTCTAAAAAAAAATTTCACCATAGAAAAAAAAAAAAAAATGTTTTTCGTCGTTTTTGGCCCCAAATCTATCCAAAAAAGTGGGTTTGGTTCGTGTAATTTTTTGGCTGTTGCCTAGTGTTATCCATTCCCCTGTTAATGATTGCACCACAACTTGAGCTGTAGCCAGCAACGTAGTTTTTGCTGCCCTTGTCGTCATTGTCGTTTTCGTTTCATTTTTGAAAAGAAATAACTCGTGATGTCTATCGCCGCATTTTCCACATTTTTCTTGACAAATTTTTTGAATTCCCATTTTTTGGAATTCCCATTCCTTTTATTGCGTGCAGACTCTTGTTCGTTGTATCTAACATGTTTTGAACATTCTTATCAGATACACTTTTCATATTTGGCAGGTCTAAAATGCGATTCCAGTGGCTCGAAAAAAGTTTCTTCAATTCTCGTATCTGTTCTTTAGGATACTAGTTAAATTCTTATAAGTTCGTGGTTTATAAAAAATTAAGTTTTATTAAGTCCAGTAGGACTGTTCAAATTTTAGACTAATTAAAGTAAGCCAATAAGAACCCTAAGAGAGCTTGGTGAATTGGCGGAGTCGTTGGCAGTGTTGCGACATTTCTGGATCACCTAAATTGTTGCCAAATGTTCCACGAATTTTGGCAATTGGGTTGCGCGTGCGGGAAGTTGGTTGCTCGTGAGAGAAATTGTCCAGACGCTGGGCTCAGCAATATTGGGGCTACTGCAACTGGAGGCTGGATGTTGTTGCAGTTGCAGTTTGGAGCTTTTGAATATTTTCGTTCTTAACTCTTCCCCCTTAGATTTACACTTGTCCTCAAGTGTATTTGGAAGAATGGTATATTGTTAAATTGCGTATTTGGCGGCTGGTATATGGTTGCTGGGGGAGTCGGTGTTACCTTGGGAATTTCAGGTTTAATATCCCCAAGTTGTAGGTTTATCTTAAATTAATCCCGTTTTGGTCTAGAAATTTTTTAGATCGATTTGTTCTGAAATATTCTTGCTTTAAGAGCGAATCGTTCTTAAAGCATAAATATACTATACTAAGTACAATATGACTTGAATCAAGATATTTAATTCTTATATATTTTTGCGTTCGGTTGCTTACAATTCTCAAGTGGTTCTGGCTTGTCTGCTATGAGGAGCTGTTTGACGGTCACTGAAAAATTAAGACTGTAGTTAAGGACTCTAGATAACAGGATAATTTCTGTAGTCAGTTCTCATTTTAATACCCTGAGCCCATTGAAATGGGCAAAAAAGGGTATAATGCATTTGGCAGAATGTATGTAACAGGCAGAAGGGGGCGTGGCAGACACCCAAAAGTATATATATTCTTGATCAGGATCAACAGCCGAGTCGATTGAGCCATGTCCGTCTGTCTGTCCGTCTGTCTGTCCGTCTGTTTGAACGCGTCGATCTCAGAAACCATAAGAGTCAAACTTGGTATGTAGGTTTCTGGATACCGTACGCAGATCAAGTTTGTTTTTATTTTTGGATCGGACAACTATATCATATAGCTGCCATAGGAACGATACATCAAAAATGAAGTTTTTGTATGAAAAGCTTCTTTAATTTTTGAGATATCTCAACCAATCTCACACGATATATATTTGGGGTGGTATTATACATCCTGACCAAGTTTGGTCCAAATCGGCCCACTATATCATATAGCTGTCATACAGCCGCTCTGCCGAAAATCAAGTTTTTGTATGAACAAGATTTTTTTTTTGAGATATCTTAACCAAACTGATAGAATATGCATTTATGTTGGTTTTGTACATTCTGACCAGATTTGGTTCAAATCGGTTCCATATATCATATAGCTGCCATAGGAATAATTGGTCGAAAATCAACATTTATGAAAGAGTACCTGGGCTCAGGGTATCCTACTGTCGAGCGTGCTCGACTGTAGCCGCACCTCACCGCGAGCGAAGCGAGCCGGGGGTAGGCGAGCGAAGCGAGTAGGGGGCGGAGCCCCCTTGTTTTTTATGATTTTGATCATTTTATCAATTTATTTTGTTGCAAAATGCTCATAATTTTTCTTTAGTTTTTATACCCGTTACTTATAAAAAATAAGTATAAGGGTATATTGTGTTCGTTGGAATGTATGTAACAGGGAGAAGGAGGCATCTCCGACCACATAAAGTATATATATTCTTGATCAGCATCAATAGCGGAGTCGATATAGCCATGTGTGTCTGTCCGTCCGTCCGTCTGTCCGTCTGTCCGTCTGTGTGAGCGCCTAGATCTCAGAGACCATAAGAGATAGAGTAACCAAACTTTCACACGTAGATGACAAATGCGTTGGAGCAGGTCAAGTTTGTTTCAAATTTTGGACCCGCCTCCTTCCACGCCCGTAATTCGCGAAAAACCGGTCATCCGTCTGTATAAACACAAGGATCTCAGAGACTATAAGAGATAGAATAACCAAATTTGTCACACAGATTTCCATATACCTCACGCAGATCAAGTTTGTTTCAAATTTAAGCCACGCCCCCCTCCGCCCCCGCAAATCGCGAAAAACCACCTCACCCACAATTTTTTATATAATACGTATTTTTTGGTAATAGCCGATATCTGTTATTATTATCTATTATCCCACTGAATCGCAACAAGATCGGACAAGTAGAACAGCAGTTATTGCGTGTCTAAGTTGTTGAATCAACAGGTGCCCCGTAGAGTATGCGATAGTTTTTGTATTTTTAAACCTTATTAGAATGCTTCAAATTCTCAACTAGTTCTGGCAACGCAAATATGACATTAGGATTGAATCGCTAATGTATTGAAATAAGTAACGGGTATCCTATGGTCGGGGTCTCGACTATAGCCTTTCCCACTTGTTTTATTTTAAGATGGTTTTGCACTCAATTTAAAAGACTTGAATCAAGTATGAAATATACTTAGGTCTAGTACGTTTTGAGGTTATAAGTCTGAAAAGCGCTTAAAGAAAGTACAAAATGTTCTCAGACTTATAATATTTTGTAATTATATCGAGACCATAAGATTCTTAAAGAAATCCTGAAACGTACTTGGCTTATCCGAACGCTCTTGATATCAAGAATTTTTAGAAATTCTTAAGTTTGGAATTTCGTTCTTGAATCAAGAATTTCGGGCTTGGCTGACTTTTGACACCGGAAATTCCTGATTCAAGTTCAAAAATTCTTGATTTTGCTTTCAGTGTGGAGCAGTGAAGATACCCGGAACGAAGCGGATTCATACAGCGGTTAATTTAGAAAAGTTTTAGAAAATTGAAGAAGTTACACAATCAAAAACTTCAAATGAAGAAGAAATGTGCATGGAACTATTTAAAGAATCAACACAGATTGATAACGATGGCAGATTCGTGGTTAAAATGCCATTTATTGAAGAAAAAGAGTTGGGAGAATCCAGGAACCGAGCAGTGGCACGTTTCATAAATTTATAAAAAAGATGTTTTAAAGACAGTAATCTAAGGATACAGTACAACCAGCTTATGAAAGAGTATCATAAAACAATCACATGAGAGAAACAAAGGAAATTGGAGACGGGAAATATTATATACCACATCAACCAGTAATTAAAGAAGAAAGCTTGACAACCAAACTGCGTGTTGTGTTCGATGCTTTATCAAAAACGACTAATGGAAAAAGTTTGAATGACGTTCAACTTACGGGACCTCATAATCAAAAAACCATTCTTGAGATAATTTTAAAATGGAGAAACTGGAACTGAAACTGGCCAAGTCACCGAGAAATTATTTGAAATTAATAACGAAGAAACAATAAAAACACAGGGAATAAAATGGAATCCAAATTGTGGCCAAATTGTTAATTTAAAAGCTTTGGATGACGAAAATAAGCTTGGACGAGACTCTGAGTACAACGGTATCAGAAGAATGGGTAGAATTTAACAAAAAACTAAAATCCATTGAAAGCATAAAGATTCCATGTTGGACAGGAGCATCACACAGCACACCACTAGAAATTCATGGATTCGCGGATGCTTCTGAAATGGCATATGCTGCAGTTATATATGGGAAGACAGCGACGGGTATAGCTATAATTACCAGCATAACGAAAGTAAACCCAATCAAAAACCGGAAGACGTTGCCAATATGGAATTGTGTGCAGCACATCTACTAGCGAAATTACTAAATGTCGTTACATCACGCTTGGAGCGATTCTACAATTACTTTAGGATGGATCAGGAACAACAGAAATAAGGACAAATTCGTGCGAATGTGGATAGATCAAATCAAATAATTGGCGCCGATTGCAACATGGAGACACGTAGGAACCAAAGAAAATCCAGCAAACTTAGGAAAAAGGGGAATTACACCAGACAAATTAACAATGTCTAAATATGGTGGAATGGTCCAGACTGGTTGACAAAGGATCCAAACAAGTGGCCAACAGAAACAAAAAAACACATTAAAAATTAATCTTCAAACACAAAACACAGAAAACTTTCTTAACATATTGAACACCAAATTCAGTAGTTTTGAAAAATTAATTAGAAAGATTTTTAAGCCTTTGCAAGAAAAAGGGCAATCGAGGAAGACTATCAGCAAATGAGCTAAGAGAAGCTAATAGTAATACAACACCAATATACGTATAGAGAATACACAACCGAAGTTGTGAAACTTAAAGAAAAACAAGCGGGAAAGGCTATAGTCGAGATCCCGACTATATGATACCCGTTACTTACTTAAATATATTGAAAAGTACTTTAAAGAAAATACTTGTTTTGCTCTAAAAACTTTAATTCGCCAAACCTGTCGTTCTACATGTCCGATCTTGATGCGATTCAGTGGGATAATAGATAATGCTAATAGATAACGGTAATAATCACAAAAAACGTATTATCTTAAAAACTGTGGGTGTGGTGGTTTTTCGCGATTTGCGGGGGGGATGAGGGCGTGGATTAAATTTGAAACATACTTGATCTGCGTGAGGTATATATAAATCTGTGTGCCAAATTTGGTTACTCTATCTCGTTTAGTTTCTGAGATTTTTTGTTCAGACTGTTTTTCGCTATTTGCGGGGGCGGAGGGGGGCGTGGCTTAAATTTGAAACAAACTTGATCTGCGTGGGGTATATAGAAGTCTTTTAGTGAAAGTTTGGTATCTCTATCTCTTATGGTCTCTGAGATCCTTTTGTTCATACAGACGGACAGACGGACATGGCTATATCGACTCGGCTATTGATGCTGATCAAGAATATATATACTTTATAGGGTCGGAGATGCCTCCTTCTCCCTGTTACATACATTCCAACGAACACAATATACCCTTATACTTATTTTTTATAAGTAACGGGTATAATTACAAATAGACAGAAAAAGTATAAATGCGCCTTTGCATTCATTCCTCGACGATAATGGAATTTTCAGAGTAGGCGGCAGATTACAATTCACTGAGCTACAATACAATCAAAAGCTTCCACTGATAATAAATAATTCGCATCTAGCAGACCCAATAATGGTGAAGGCACACTTGGAAACTCTTCTCGGAGAGAATAGAATAACCGAAGCACAATTAAAAAGGGGATTTTGATAAACTGACAAAAAAAATAAAGCGGATAATTCATCGATGTACAAAATGTACGAGGTATCGTCAATCGAACGCGGAACAATTTGTGGGTCAGATTCCAGAGCCGAGAGTCACCATTTCACAACCATTCAGTCATACAGGAATCGACTATGCGGGACCAATAAATATGAGAGTCTTTAAAAGAAGAGGACAAAAATCATACAAGGGATACATAGCGCTTTTTGTATGTATGAGCAAAATGGCTTTCCATCAAAAAGCTGAAAGTGACCTAACTACAGAGGCATTTATAGCATCACCTTAAAGATTCAGAGCAAGGAAAGGAAAACGTCAACATTTGTATTCAGACAACAGCACAAATTTTATGGGAGCAGAAAGAAACTTAAACTCCGAATTTACTCTAGCTATCCAACATAACAGCATAGCTCCAATACTGGAAAAAGAAAGAATAGAATGTCATTTTATTCCGCCGGCAAATCCTCACATTGGAGGAGTTTTGGAAGCTGGAGTAAAATCCGTAAAATATCATTTGAAAAAATAATTGGAGACAGCACACTAACATACTAGGAAATGAGCACTTTACTAGCACAAACTGAAGCTATAATGAAGTCATTATATCCAATAGACTCCAGCAATGAGTTCGATGACATCCTGACTCCAGGACATTTTCTCATCGGGAGACCAATGCTAGAGGTAACAGAGAATGAGATAGATACGACGGTGTCATTAACAAATCGGTGGAAATTAATATCTAAAATGAAAACACACATTTGGCAAAAATGGAAAGACGAATATTTGGTCCCCCTACAAAAACGACTAAAATGGCAAAAGGAGTCATCAAACCTAGAAATATGAGAAATTGTGATAATAAAGAATGAAAATACAAGTCCTACCAAATGGCCACATGGACGGATCGAAGAAACACACCTTGGAATAGATGAAAAAGTCAGAGTGGTCTCAATTAAATCTCAAAATGGAGTAGTAAAAAGACCAATCTACAAAATCTGCCCATTGAAAACCGATGAAGAAGAGAACAAAGTAGGCCACAGAATCGGATCAAGTACGTCAACAACAGTAACCTTGTTAAGCTGTCTGCTTATCCTTACGTTAATGAACAACGTCGCCAGCCTTAACAAAACAAAACTGGAGCAAGTGCAAGTAACACCCATCGACAAGGACTCAATGATATTTCTAGACGTTCAAGGAAAACTGGACACAATTTCATCAAAATGGAACCTGATTATTCATTACAATCTGGAACCATACATATCAGAACTGAGCAGAATAAATGGCTATATCGAGCAAATAGCAATTACTGCAGACATTTGGTTCAATTCGAAGGAGCATGCCACATGTTGACTCAAGCTATGGCATTTAGATATTCGCATCTGAAAAACAACAACGAATTACTGCTAAAAATAAAAAGAAACAGACGAGCACCCTTTGAATTTGTTGGGGCAATACATCATATCCTATTTGGAACAATAGATGCCGACGGCCGGACAATGTTAAAATCCAACATCCAAAATGTATTTGACAACCATCAAGATCTTCATAAAACGTACAAGAAACAAACGTCGATTATAAACTCGACACTAAATATATTAAAGAAAACAACGGACGACGTCAACAAGCAATTCACTGCAATGGATAACGAGATTCAAAGACTTCGCAACGATATAGCGGAGAAAATAGATAAACCAAATGGCGCTATCATATCAAATTATGCTTTCACAAATTATTCAGTTGATAGAAAACTGCGAAAAAATACAATCAGCAATCACGAACTTATTCATCGACCTGAATCATGGAAGAATCATTTGATATCAGCCACCCAGTTAGCGTCATGTAACTTGCAATCCAACAAACATCTACTATGCAAGGGAAATTGTGCCTGGAAGAGTGCAACCGATAACTCCTGCGAAGTATCAACGTTAAAGTCAAAGTCTGGATCCAGATTGTGAATTCCAACAAACTGCAACGGAAGATATGTGGACACATCTCCAACCCCGAAACACTTGGGTATTTAATATCTTCACTGAGCCAGTTCTGGAATGGACCTGTGGAAGTCAGCACAACAAGGTGAAACACATCACAGGACAAGGTTATTACGACTAGAAGAAGGATGTACAGCTCGCCAAGATAAACATCTGCTAACCGCATCTTAAGAGATTACAACGGAGGATGACGCTGAATATCTGTTAGCTCCTTTAATAAAATTAGCAAATAACATCCCATTTACTCAAATAAGACCACTAACAAATAAGTTGATTAACAATACAGATAAAATTAAAATATTACTGGAAAAACAAAAACCCAACAAATTTAAGCTAAGAAACAATTTCACAATGTAACCGGACACACGTTTTTAACACTGATAATCATTGGAATAATAGCTACAGCAAAAAATTAATATAAATTTCGGGTTGCCAACAACAACCACTTAACAACGGTCCCCAGCAAAATGATCATAAATAAACAAACGGCTTGAACAGCCCTCGGGATGCGTGACAGATTTGGAGCACAAACCACTTGAAAGGGTCACTACAGCTCAGAATTACCACATGGGTCGCAATCCTGGCGCTCAGAAATAATAGACTTATGTGTGAACCTGTATGCTCAAAATAGATTAGAAATACACGCTAGTACGTAAGAACATAAAATATAAAATAGCGTTTTCCCGCTAAACTAGCGGGAAATTCAAAAAGTCGTAGAACAAACATTTATAGATATTTGAAAAGGAATAAGCTTCTTTAGCGTTTTGATGCAAACAGACAGACATGCAAACTGACTTTTCATTTCATTTTGAAGCACACTAAAAATTTCAAATTTAATTATCTTTTGAATTAGTTGTCGGATTTGGGTGATCGAGGTATCAATCGAAAATATAAATTTGTACCAAAAGGCCTTAATTAGCTTTAATCACTTAGACCCCCTTATCTCATAACCCAGGTGAGTTAGAAAAAGTTTTAGTATGCCGTTTTGTAAGTTAGGAATAAATCTTTCGATCCGCTTATAAATCGATCTCATGTAAAGTAATCAGGTAACAATTTACATGTGAAATAAGGTTTTTAGCTTACTTTTTGGCGAATTATGACAAAACGGCTCTAACAATTTTTTTGTTTTCTATATGTTGTAAAACGTGAAGTTTCGCGATTTTTTGTATATGAAACATACATTTTCGCTAAGGCGTTTGGAAGATATTACCTATTAACTGAATATAGACATTTTCGTATCGGCAGAAAATCACATTTTAGTACGAAAAACTTTTTGGTTTTATGAGATATCTCAACCATACTGATAAAATATGCATTTAACTTAGTTTTATATATCCTGTCCAAATTTGGTTGAAATTGGACAACTATATCATATGGCTTTCATAGGACCGATCGGTCGAAAATTAGGTCTTAGTATGAAAAACTGTTTTGTTTTCTGAGATATTGTAACCAAATTCATAGAATATAAATTTAAATTATTTTTATACATTCTGATCGAAGTTGGTTCAAATCGGACCAATATATCAAATAGCTGTCATAGGACCGATCGGGCGAAAATCAAGTCCTAGTATAGAAAAATTGTTTTCCATGGTAAGTACGGGGTCTCCGACCGTCGAGTATACTCGAATGTAGAAACGCGAGCGAATCGAGCAGGTTTCGAAGCAACCTAGTTTTCTTTATAATTGAAGAAAAACAAGTGGACAAGTGGGTCTAACAACGAAGTACAACCTTTAGGATTCACTAAGAAATCATAGATTCTTCCGCAACAACCTATCATCGAGTGAACACATAAATTGAAATCTCCCAACACAAATTAGTCTGTATTTAATGACTTTTAAAGAGCTCCTTAAGCTCCATTTCGAATTGAAGTAACGGATAGGTTAGATTTTTGTAGAATATTAAAAATCCAAATGATCTGTATTTGAAAATGGCATATTCAAACACTGGAGCAGACAAGTTCCTACTATTAGCATATATGCGATCACTAGTAGAAAAACTGATATTCTCGAAAAGATTAGTTTTAATAAAAACAAGTCGGAAAGGTTATAGTCGAGATCCCGACCATAAGATACCCGTTACTTATTTCAATATATAAGTTAGCTACAATGTAGTTCCACAATTCTCTCAGTGGCCGCCCTACAAATTGTTAACGTAAACAGTATAAAGTAAATTATACTGGCTGTTTATAAATAAACATATAATTTATCTTGCGAGCCTCAGAATATTAAGAACAACCCTCGCTAAGAAATGAGTAGAATATTCGTTGCATGTGATCATATAACACATGAGCTAATTATAGAAAAGAGTCAACCACTAAAGTAAAAGTATATGTGAGCCCTACGCCAACACATACGATAGTCCTTATCTATAACTAAAGTAGGTACCAAACTGTTCAAAAACTCAAGATTACCATTTGGAGTAATTCTTTGTAAAAATAAACCCAAATATTCTCACTCAAAAACTGAGGATAATATTGCACTAGAATAAGAAACATTGTTTAGCATTAAGATAAAAAAGGACAACCATAGTATTGTTAAGGTTGTCACAAAAAGTAGATGATTCTTATATCGGCATATAAGCAGATGTGAGCCAATAAAGAAATTAGTCTTGAACTGAACCCGACCCACGGTAATTCATTCATACTCATTGCTAGCGCTTGAACCCGACCAACGGTAATTCTTGCCTAGCTCTCTCAGGGATTTTAGGAGGGGCCTCGATCGAGTATTTATCAATACTTGTTCATTTGGTCCTTCGAGCCGGATTGCATACGTACTCGTACAAATAATACGCAGGAGTAGGTCTTCGGGCCTCCCGTGATTGTTATTTGAGACAGGGAAACAGCAAAATATCCAACGCAGAAGGAAGAAGCAGAATCACCCAGATATTTACAACATCTGGGCAACGCAGAAGAAGCTGAATCACCCAGATACTTACAACATCTGGGCAACGCAGAAGGAAGAAGCAGAAAAACTCAGATATTTACGACATCTGAGCAACGCAGAAGGAAGAAGAAGAATCAACATTAAGTGCCATTTTCTGATCATGCTTTTAACCTTACAGTGTAGACAAATTGGCCTTGAAGGGAACTTTGATTTTCTTGTCACAAATTTAGTTGCAGGTAGGCTGTAAGATACAGGGCGGATCATCCATACTATAAGGGATTAACATTCGCCAACTACGATTATTTCGGTGTTGCTAAGGGCAACGCCATAAAGTATATCAATTATTGTATACCTTTAGGGTCCTGAATTGCTTATCATCATTTATCCTAATTTATAACCGCGATTTTTATCTGATATTAATGAAAATAAGCAGAATAATAGCTAAAAATAACACAAAACGTTATTTAAAAACAAAATAGTTTTATACTCAAAAATGTGGGTGCAATATGTTGTTTTTGCGATTTGCATTGGACAACCGTGGCGTGAAATAAATTTGAAAGGCTATTGAATTACTCCACATTCATGGTAATCCGTCTACCAAATTTGGTTGTACTAGCTCTCAAAGCGGTTGAGATATAGGCACAATTCACACAAAAATTTAAGGATTTTAAATTTTGCTCCAAACCTTCTGACAAGTGTTGCTCGTTTTTAAAAAGTGTGACCCTTTTTGTGGAACCGAGCTGCCAACTTAGTCACATTTCTGTGACGTTAAAATCAAGATGAGAGAACGAAAAAAGTTAAAGCCTACATTTAGAGTAAAGTTCCCTATGAGTAAAGTAGGCTTTAAAATTTAGATGAGAAAACGGCCCTTAAAGGAGTAATCATTTTAGCTAGCAAAACAAAAGTCAATACAATAAAGAATAGGAAAACACTGCCAAAACTAGAACTTTGTGTAGCCCATTTGTTAGCAAGCCTCTTAGAAAAAATTAGGGCAACAATGGAAAAATGCACATTAATATATTCAACAATAACTTTATGTTGGATCAAAAACAATAAAAGTAAAGATAGATTCGTGCCATCAAGGGTCGATTAAATTAACAAGGTGGGACCTGATATAAACTGGAGACATGTAGGGTCAAAAGATAATCCAGCCGACATAAGTTCTAGAGGAATTTCAGCAGACAAACTCAAGGAAAAACAGTTATAGTGGAATGGGCCAAAATGGTTACTAAAAAATAAAGAAGAATGGCCAGAAGAAGATAAGCTGGAAAGCCAACTTAGTTTTCAGATAGGAGTAAAGGAAGACATAATTCAAGTTCTTGTGGAAAAATGTAGCTCCTTTGGAAAATTAACGCGGATAATAGGATATATTATATTATTTAAAAATCTTTGTCAAAGGAAAATTACACCAAAAAAATTAGAGAAAGATGAAATAGACGAAGCAGTCACTATAATTTTGAAAAAACACCAACGGTTAAAGTTTGCCCAAGAGATCTTCGACTTACAAAACGACAAGAATGTTAACCCAAAAAGCAAATTAGCTTCACTTTATCCATACCTAGATGACAAAGGTATTTTAAGAGTAGGAGGTAGACTAAAATTTGCTGACATAAGTTATAATCAGAAGCACCCAATTATATTAAACAAGTCGCATTTAACGAATATCATGGGGGAACGCTACATGGGGGAAACATAGTAATGGAAGCACTGATACGTAGGCAATATTGGGTATTTGGGTTAAAAAATTCAATTAAAAAACTAAATCAGTTGTGTGTAAAATGCACAAGATATAGACAGCATAACTTACAACAAGTAATGGGACAAATACCAGAAGCACGTGTAAAAATAACTCATGCATTTACTCACACTGGAGTAGACTATGCAGGGCCTATTCAAATAAGAGTCTCAAAAGGAAGAGGAACAAAATCTTACAAAGGATATATTTCAGTGTTCGTATGTATGAGCACAAAAGCGATCCATTTGGAAGCAGTAAGCGACCTAACGACCGAGGCCTTTCTTGAGGCGTTTAAAAGATTTGTAGCAAGAAGAGTTAAATGCTTATACTCGGATAATGGTACAAATTTCGTTGGTGCTGAAAGAAAGCTTCATGCTGATTTTCTGAAAGCACTTCACAACAATAGTACAAACAACGTATCGGCTAATGAAGGCGTTCAATGACATTTTATTCCCCCGGCAAGTCCTCACTTCGGAGGAATATGGGAAGCGGGAGTAAAATCGGTAAAATACCATTTGAAGAGAGTTATAGGGGATAGTACGTTAACTTATGAAGAGATAAGTACGTTAATGTCACAAGTAGAAGCAGTATTAAATTCGAGACCATTATATTCAATCGATAATGGCAACGAACTCGACGACATACTGACGCCAGGACATTTCTTAATTGGCAAACCAATGTTAGATATACCTAAAGCAATTGACGATAGAGCAGTATCATCACTGGACAGGTGGAAAATACTAACATCTATGAAAAATCAATTCTGGCAAAAATGGAAAGATGAATACCTGGTAACGTTGCAGCAACGATTTAAGTGGAAAATGGAATGTCCAAACTTGAGAAAGGGACAGATAGTAATAGTTAAAAACGACTAAAATGGCAAAAGGAGTCATCAAACCTAGAAATATGAGAAATTGTGATAATAAAGAATGAAAATACAAGTCCTACCAAATGGCCACATGGACGGATCGAAGAAACACACCTTGGAATAGATGAAAAAGTCAGAGTGGTCTCAATTAAATCTCAAAATGGAGTAGTAAAAAGACCAATCTACAAAATCTTCCCATTGAAAACCGATGAAGAAGAGAACAAAGTAGGCCACAGAATCGGATCAAGTACGTCAACAACAGTAACCTTGTTAAGCTGTCTGCTTATCCTTACGTTAATGAACAACGTCGCCAGCCTTAACAAAACAAAACTGGAGCAAGTGCAAGTAACACCCATCGACAAGGACTCAATGATATTTCTAGACGTTCAAGGAAAACTGGACACAATTTCATCAAAATGGAACCTGATTATTCATTACAATCTGGAACCATACATATCAGAACTGAGCAGAATAAATGGCTATATCGAGCAAATAGCAATTACTGCAGACATTTGGTTCAATTCGAAGGAGCATGCCACATGTTGACTCAAGCTATGGCATTTAGATATTCGCATCTGAAAAACAACAACGAATTACTGCTAAAAATAAAAAGAAACAGACGAGCACCCTTTGAATTTGTTGGGGCAATACATCATATCCTATTTGGAACAATAGATGCCGACGGCCGGACAATGTTAAAATCCAACATCCAAAATGTATTTGACAACCATCAAGATCTTCATAAAACGTACAAGAAACAAACGTCGATTATAAACTCGACACTAAATATATTAAAGAAAACAACGGACGACGTCAACAAGCAATTCACTGCAATGGATAACGAGATTCAAAGACTTCGCAACGATATAGCGGAGAAAATAGATAAACCAAATGGCGCTATCATATCAAATTATGCTTTCACAAATTATTCAGTTGATAGAAAACTGCGAAAAAATACAATCAGCAATCACGAACTTATTCATCGACCTGAATCATGGAAGAATCATTTGATATCAGCCACCCAGTTAGCGTCATGTAACTTGCAATCCAACAAACATCTACTATGCAAGGGAAATTGTGCCTGGAAGAGTGCAACCGATAACTCCTGCGAAGTATCAACGTTAAAGCAAAGTCTGGATCCAGATTGTGAATTCCAACAAACTGCAACGGAAGATATGTGGACACATCTCCAACCCCGAAACACTTGGGTATTTAATATCTTCACTGAGCCAGTTCTGGAATGGACCTGTGGAAGTCAGCACAACAAGGTGAAACACATCACAGGACAAGGTTATTACGACTAGAAGAAGGATGTACAGCTCACCAAGATAAACATCTGCTAACCGCATCTTAAGAGATTACAACGGAGGATGACGCTGAATATCTGTTAGCTCCTTTAATAAAATTAGCAAATAAAATCCCATTTACTCAAATAAGACCACTAACAAATAAGTTGATTAACAATACAGATAAAATTAAAATATTACTGGAAAAACAAAAACCCAACAAATTTAAGCTAAGAAACAATTTCACAATGTAACCGGACACACGTTTTTAACACTGATAATCATTGGAATAATAGCTACAGCAAAAAATTAATATAAATTTCGGGTTGCCAACAACAACCACTTAACAACGGTCCCCAGCAAAATGATCATAAATGAACAAACGGCTTGAACAGCCCTCGGGATGCGTGACAGATTTGGAGCACAAACCACTTGAAAGGGTCACTACAGCTCAGAATTACCACATGGGTCGCAATCCTGGCGCTCAGAAATAATAGACTTATGTGTGAACCTGTATGCTCAAAATAGATTAGAAATACACGCTAGTACGTAAGAACATAAAATAAAAAATAGCGTTTTCCCGTTAAACTAGCGGGAAATTCAAAAAGTCGTAGAACAAACATTTATAGATATTTGAAAAGGAATAAGCTTCTTTAGCGTTTTGATGCAAACAGACAGACATGCAAACTGACTTTTCATTTCATTTTGAAGCACACTAAAAATTTCAAATTTAATTATCTTTTGAATTAGTTGTCGGATTTGGGTGATCGAGGTATCAATCGAAAATATAAATTTGTACCAAAAGGCCTTAATTAGCTTTAATCACTTAGACCCCCTTATCTCATAACCCAGGTGAGTTAGAAAAAGTTTTAGTATGCCGTTTTGTAAGTTAGGAATAAATCTTTCGATCCGCTTATAAATCGATCTCATGTAAAGTAATCAGGTAACAATTTACATGTGAAATAAGGTTTTTAGCTTACTTTTTGGCGAATTATGACAAAACGGCTCTAACAATTTTTTTGTTTTCTATATGTTTTAAAACGTGAAGTTTCGCGATTTTTTGTATATGAAACATACATTTTCGCTAAGGCGTTTGGAAGATATTACCTATTAACTGAATATAGACATTTTCGTATCGGCAGAAAATCACATTTTAGTACGAAAAACTTTTTGGTTTTATGAGATATCTCAACCATACTGATAAAATATGCATTTAACTTAGTTTTATATATTCTGTCCAAATTTGGTTGAAATTGGACAACTATATCATATGGCTTTCATAGGACAGATCGGTCGAAAATTAGGTCTTAGTATGAAAAACTGTTTTGTTTTCTGAGATATTGTAACCAAATTCATAGAATATAAATTTAAATTATTTTTATACATTCTGATCGAAGTTGGTTCAAATCGGACCAATATATCAAATAGCTGTCATAGGACCGATCGGGCGAAAATCAAGTCCTAGTATAAAAAAATTGTTTTCCATGGTAAGTACGGGGTCTCCGACCGTCGAGTATACTCGAATGTAGAAACGCGAGCGAATCGAGCAGGTTTCGAAGCAACCTAGCTTTCTTTATAATTGAAGAAAAACAAGTGGACAAGTGGGTCTAACAACGAAGTACAACCTTTAGGATTCACTAAGAAATCATAGATTCTTCCGCAACAACCTATCATCGAGTGAACACATAAATTGAAATCTCCCAACACAAATTAGTCTGTATTTAATGACTTTTAAAGAGCTCCTTAAGCTCCATTTCGAATTTAAGTAACAAATAGGTTAGATTTTTGTAGAATATTAAAAATCCAAATGATCTGTATTTGAAAATGGCATATTCAAACACTGGAGCAGACAAGTTCCTACTATTAGCATATATGCAATCACTAGTAGAAAAACTGATATTCTCGAAAAGATTAGGTTAATAAAAACAAGTCGGAAAGGTTATAGTCGAGATCCCGACCATAAGATACCCGTTACTTATTTCAATATATAAGTTAGCTACAATGTAGTTCCACAATTCTCTCAGTGGCCGCCCTACAAATTGTTAACGTAAACAGTATACAGTAAATTATACTGGCTGTTTATAAATAAACATATAATTTATCTTGCGAGCCTCAGAATATTAAGAACAACCCTCGCTAAGAAATGAGTAGAATATTCGTTGCATGTGATCATATAACACATGAGCTAATTATAGAAAAGAGTCAACCACTAAAGTAAAAGTATATGTGAGCCCTACGCCAACACATACGATAGTCCTTATCTATAACTAAAGTAGGTACCAAACTGTTCAAAAACTCAAGATTACCATTTGGAGTAATTCTTTGTAAAAATAAACCCAAATATTCTCACTCAAAAACTGAGGATAATATTGCACTAGAATAAGAAACATTGTTTAGCATTAAGATAAAAAAGGACAACCATAGTATTGTTAAGGTTGTCACAAAAAGTAGATGATTCTTATATCGGCATATAAGCAGATGTGAGCCAATAAAGAAATTAGTCTTGAGCTGAACCCGACCCACGGTAATTCATTCATACTCATTGCTAGCGCTTGAACCCGACCAACGGTAATTCTTGCCTAGCTCTCTCAGGGATTTTAGGAGGGGCCTCGATCGAGTATTTATCAATACTTGTTCATTTGGTCCTTCGAGCCGGATTGCATACGTACTCGTACAAATAATACGCAGGAGTAGGTCTTCGGGCCTCCCGTGATTGTTATTTGAGACAGGGAAACAGCAAAATAACCAACGCAGAAGGAAGAAGCAGAATCACCCAGATACTTACAACATCTGGGCAACGCAGAAGAAGCTGAATCACCCAGATACTTACAACATCTGGGCAACGCAGAAGGAAGAAGCAGAAAAACTCAGATATTTACGACATCTGAGCAACGCAGAAGGAAGAAGAAGAATCAACATTAAGTGCCATTTTCTGATCATGCTTTTAACCTTACAGTGTAGACAAATTGGCCTTGAAGAAAACTTTGATTTTCTTGTCACAAATTTAGTTGCAGGTAGGCTGTAAGATACAGGGCGGATCATCCATACTATAAGGGATTAACATTCGCCAACTAGGATTATTTCGGTGTTGCTAAGGGCAACGCCATAAAGTATATCAATTATTGTATACCTTTAGGGTCCTGAATTGCTTATCATCATTTATACTAATTTATAACCGCGATTTTTATCTGATATTAATGAAAATAAGCAGAATAATAGCTAAAAATAACACAAAACGTTATTTAACAAGGGGGCTCCGCCCCCTGCTCGCTTCGCTCGCCTACCCCCGGCTCGCTTCGCTAGCGCTGAGGTGTGGTATGTCTACAGTCGAGCGCACTCGACAGTAACTTGCTCGATACCCAAACGTTCACAACCGATTAATTCAATTTCAGTAAAATATGGTCAACATAAAATGCTACAGACTATATGCTATCCTATAGCCTACAGTTAGGGGTGCTAGTCTGTGACAGAACTGGTATTAATACTAACTATAATACAATACGTGAATAATAAAATACAGATTATATTATATATATATATTTAGTTACTCTTTTCACAAAATCAAAGAAAATACAAGTTGTTAAAAAAGTACAAATTGTAATAAAGAAAATAGTTGACAAAAAAAAAGGAAATAGTTGACAAAAAAAAAAAAAAAAAAGTTGCACATGGGCAAGATTGAAACGGGATTCGAACTCTCGACTCATCGCCTCGAAATACACGGCTCTATCATCAGAGCCATCGGAGCATTATATTTGCATGTGGCAATATCAATGTATATCATTTTTTTTCGTTGTACGTTTTGCACGTTTCTTTTGTTTCAATTATGTCTCGCTCGTTAGAAGAGAAGCCCTACATACACACATACATACATGTGCAAATAAAGCTATTTATAGAACCAAATTCGTTTTGCTGCTAATTCATGGTACTGATTGCAAAATGTGCATCACATAAAATTATTGATTAAGTATGTAAAGTATTCATTTAAAAAGTATGTAATTATTAATTAATATGTAATTAATTTAATGCAATGAAAAAAAAAATAAAAAAATAAAAATAATAATAATAATAAATAATTTGGTTCAAAACAAAGAGTTGTTTTGATCCCGAGTCCAATGTACCCACAAATCGCATGCATTGCTGCAAGTTTTGTACCAAAATCTGGCCACTGCACGTAGGCATGAGAAATGTGAAGTTTTGATTTAATATCTTCTGTATTTGTTATCCGATTGCAATGCAGTTTTCAGGATGCATTATCAAAATTGTGTTTAGTGTGTGTGCAGATTTTGACATCTGTACCTATTAAATTGGCCTTGTATTTGGATATTTTAGTTTTTTTGTCGATTACAGGATAATTGGGGGGCGTGGCAAAATTCTAAAATAAACTTGATCTGCGTGCGCAACATAGCAGTATTGTCACAAAATTTGGAATCTCTATCTCTTATAGTCTCTGAGATCCAGGTGATTATATTTTCTCCATATATAATATTTTCTCAAACTACTTCCCTGTTTATAAACCGATCTCAATGAAATTTTCAGCACACCTCAGGACTCGTCCCCCCATCCTGTGTGCCAAGTCTCAATGCTGTAGCTTTAATAGTGCTCTTGTTATTAGATTTTATATCATTTACGTGGGCGGACGTGGGCGGGGTCAAATTTAAATACAAACTTAGTATAGATCAACATCCTAGGAGTACTGTCACCAAATTTGGTTGCTCTTCCTTTTATAGTTGCGGAGATATATGTGTTCAAAGTGCTGTACCATAATCGACACGAATCTAATAGGCTCTATACCCATTTTTTGGGTATCGAGCTAAAAACAAAATAGTTTTATACTCAAAAATGTGGGCGCAATATGTTGTTTTTGCGATTTGCATTGGACAACCGTGGCGTGGAATAAATTTGAAAGGCTATTGAATTACTCCACATTCATGGTAATCCGTCTACCAAATTTGGTTGTACTAGCTCTCAAAGCGGTTGAGATATAGGCACAATTCACACAAAAATTTAAGGATTTTAAATTTTGCTCCAAACCTTCTGACAAGTGTTGCTCATTTTTAAAAAGTGTGACCCTTTTTGTGGAACCGAGCTGCCAACTTAGTCACATTTCTGTGACGTTAAAATCAAGATGAGAGAACGAAAAAAGTTAAAGCCTACATTTAGAGTAAAGTTCCCTATGAGTAAAGTAGGCTTTAAAATTTAGATGAGAAAACGGCCCTTAAAGGGATAATCATTTTAGCTAGCAAAACAAAAGTCAATACAATAAAGAATAGGAAAACACTGCCAAAACTAGAACTTTGTGTAGCCCATTTGTTAGCAAGCCTCTTAGAAAAAATTAGGGCAACAATGGAAAAATGCACATTAATATATTCAACAATAACTTTATGTTGGTTAAAAAACAATAAAAGTAAAGATAGATTCGTGCCATCAAGGGTCGATTAAATTAACAAGATGGGACCTGATATAAACTGGAGACATGTAGGGTCAAAAGATAATCCAGCCGACTAAGTTCCAAGAAGCACCAAGAAAATTAGAGAAAGATTAAATAGACGAAGCAGTCACTATAATTTTGAAAAAACACCAACGGTTAAAGTTTGCCCAAGAGATCTTCGACTTACAAAACGACAAGAATGTTAACCCAAAAAGCAAATTAGCTTCACTTTATCCATACCTAGATGACAAAGGTATTTTAAGAGTAGGAGGTAGACTAAAATTTGCTGACATAAGTTATAATCAGAAGCACCCAATTATATTAAACAAGTCGCATTTAACGAATATCATGGGGGAACGCTACATGGGGGAAACATAGTAATGGAAGCAAGATACGTAGGCAATATTGGGTATTTGGGTTAAAAAATTCAATTAAAAAACTAAATCAGTTGTGTGTAAAATGCACAAGATATAGACAGCATAACTTACAACAAGTAATGGGACAAATACCAGAAGCACGTGTAAAAATAACTCATGCATTTACTCACACTGGAGTAGACTATGCAGGGCCTATTCAAATAAGAGTCTCAAAAGGAAGAGGAACAAAATCTTACAAAGGATATATTTCAGTGTTCGTATGTATGAGCACAAAAGCGATCCATTTGGAAGCAGTAAGCGACCTAACGACCGAGGCCTTTCTTGAGGCGTTTAAAAGATTTGTAGCAAGAAGAGGCAAATGCTTATACTCGGATAATGGTACAAATTTCGTTGGTGCTGAAAGAAAGCTTCATGCTGATTATCTGAAAGCACTTCACAACAATAGTACAAACAACGTATCGGCTAATGAAGGCGTTCAATGACATTTTATTCCCCCGGCAAGTCCTCACTTCGGAGGAATATGGGAAGCGGGCGTAAAATCGGTAAAATACCATTTGAAGAGAGTTATAGGGGATAGTACGTTAACTTATGAAGAGATAAGTACGTTAATGTCACAAGTAGAAGCAGTATTAAATTCGAGACCATTATATTCAATCGATAATGGCAGCGAATTCGACGACATACTGACGCCAGGACATTTCTTAATTGGCAAACCAATGTTAGATATACCTAAAGCAATTGACGATAGAGCAGTATCATCACTGGACAGGTGGAAAATACTAACATCTATGAAAAATCAATTCTGGCAAAAATGGAAAGATGAATACCTGGTAACGTTGCAGCAACGATTTAAGTGGAAAATGGAATGTCCAAACTTGAGAAAGGGACAGATAGTAATAGTTAAAAACGAAAACACAGCTGCTTCAAAATGGCCGTTAGGACGGATTGAAGAAACTCACCCTGGAGACGACGGCAAAGTAAGAGTAGTAACAATAAAAACGGAAAATGGGTTGATAAAGCGCCCGTTAGTAAAACTCTGTCCATTAGAGACAGATACACCTGAGGAAGAATCAAGGCGACCAAGAAGGGTCCCAACTGCAATGGCTCTCAGTTTTCTTACGGTATTATTAGCTTCAGGAATTACAGGAGCTACTACATTAGATATCAGGTCTCAAAATATATCCGTAGATATTACTCCATTAGAAAATGATACAATGATTTATTTAGACAATGTTGGACAAATGGACATTGTTTCTTCAAAATGGAGTTTAGTTATATACTATGACTTAGAGATGTTTAACAGGGAAATAGAGTCTATTCATAGACATATCTTAAGACTTGGTCAAGCATGTACGGAGTTAGGTAATTATGAACAAAGTTGTACAGAAATGACTCGAGCTCTTAACCGACGATATGCAACTCTGAAAATGAACAATGATCTGATAATGGTAAAAGATAGACAAAAAAGAGCACCATTCGAATTTGTAGGTTCTATTCATCATATGTTATTTGGTACAATAGATGCAGACGATAGAGAAGATATGGAGAACAACATGCGAAATATATTAGAAAATCAGCACGACCTTATAACACTCCATAAAAAACAGACATCTATCATAGAGTCGACAGTTAACATTATGAAGAAAACTCAAGAAGAAATATATACTGGATTTGAAACCGTTCAAGAACACATTAACAAATTATTTGAAGACCTGGTAACTTGGAAGAACACAGAACATATGGTATTAGACTTTTAAATATCAACTTCACAATTAATGATGATAACACTAGGCAACAAATTGCAACTTTTTTCTTCTGAATTGGACCAAACCGACTTTTTTGGATAGATTTGGGGCCCCAAACACCGAAAAACTTTTTTTTGGCTTTCTATGGCAGAATTTTTATACCCTGAGCCCATTAAAAAAGGGCAAAAAAGGTAACAATGCATTTGGCAGAATGTATGTAACAGGCAGAAGGGGGCGTGGCAGACCCCCAAAAGTATATATATTCTTGATCAGGATCAACAGCCGAGTCGATTGAGACATGTCCGTCTGTCTGTCCGTCTGTTTGAACGCGTCGATCTCAGAAACCATAAGAGCTAGAGACTTCAAACTTGGTATGTAGGTTCCTGGATACCGTACGCAGATCAAGTTTGTTTTTATTTTTGGATCGGACAACTATATCATATAGCTGCCATAGGAACGATACATCGAAAATGAAGTTTTAGTATGAAAAGCTTCTTCAATTTTTGAAATATCTTAGCCAATCTCACACGATATACATTTGGGGTGGTATTAAACATCCTGACCAAATTTGGTTAAAGTCGGCCCACTATATGATATAGCTGTCATAGAGACGCTCTGCCGAAAATCAAGCTTAAGTATGAAATAGTTTTTTGTTTTTTGCGATATCGTAACCAAACTGATAGAATATGCATCTGGGCTGGTATTATACATCCTTACTGAATTTGGTCCAAATCGGACCACTATATCATATAGCTGCCATAGAGAAGCTCAGTCAACAATCAAGTTTAAGTAAGAAAAGGTTTTTTGTTTTTAGAGATAGCCTAACCAAACTGATAGAATGAACATTTTTAATGCCGGTTTTTAGAGGTACGTTCATTTTTGTCATCATTACACCCGAATCCTTTTCGGAGTGTGGCGCCCCAAATCTATCCAAAAAAGTGGGTTTGGTTCAATTCAGAAGAAAAAAGTAGAAATTTGTTGCCTAGTGTTATTAAAGAAGGTAATTATATGCCAACTTTTAAAGTTCAGGGTCAAGCTTATCACTTAGTTGGAAGCCTTTATCCACATTCTGAAGGAGAAGAAAAATTTCTTCAAATATACTTCGTTGGCGAAGATGACAAAGAAGCTAAATTAAGGTGTAAGCACAACGCTAATATTCAACTAGAGTTAGTTAAAGCGCGTCAATCAATGTTGCACAAGTGCAATCCATACGTCAAAGATTTCAAAACTGCTCTTCAAAAAGTGCCAAAAGATTGTAAAGATTACAAAATGGTCATTCACGCCGATAAAAAACCAGCCGGTCCTCACAAGGGCCGCTTTAGTTTGAGGAACGAGATATTGTTATTGAGAGTCATGATAAGAAACTAAAACCGTTACTTTTCTCTCATGGCAAAGATGGTTATGGTATTGACATACCTCAATGTGATCCTATGACAAAAAAAGGATCTTAAAAAGACTGTATCGGCTTTTGGGTTTTACAGTTACAGAATAATGATTCGGCAACGTGAATTTAATGATTAGGTTTATTGCCGCTTTTTGTTCAGTCAATTTTTAGTTGATATGTAAGCCAAAATTGAAACCGAAAGGCTTAATTACATTCGGCACAATCAAGCTCAGTAAAGAGCTGACAGTTATATACATCTTAACCCGAATCGTCCTGAGCAACATTTTTTCTAATTTCTTAATGAAAATTTCAGGGCTGATAAATTTGAGTTCGCTGAATCCGAAAAACACATTCATTTTGTTCGTCCTTGTCAGGATAATCGACAGGATCATTTTTTCGGCTGTTACCATATGGTAACGCTGGGAAGTACAGGGTACAGGTTTTCTTAATGCTACAAAATACAAATGTTTGAGAAAAAGTCTAATAAACACAACTTATTCCAACAGGGGGGCTCTTCCTTGATATATTGGACCAAATTTGGGTCAAATCGGTGCAGTATATCGTATATATAACACAACTGTCAGAGGAACAATCGGGGTCAAATTCACCTTTAATATGAAAAACTTTTTTCTATTCTGAGATATCTCAACCAAACTCTTAGAATATGTGTCTTATGTGTTGTTACACATCCTGACCAAATTGAGTTCAAATCGGACCACTATATCATATAGCTGCCAAAGGGGCAATCATATTTTATGAACAAAACAGTACCTAAAAGCGAAAAAATGTATGGAAAAAACCTGTACCCTGTACTTCCCAGCGTTACCATATGGTAACACGAAAATAAAAAGCGTAAATTAACTTTAAAAAAGTGTTTTTTATTTAAAATTTGTTTCATAATTAAAAAGAGCACTCTTTTACCTTTCTAATGAGGGGTGCATTGCATATAGTTCAGTACTGAAATTAGTTAACGATTTAAATTTACTTGCGACGAATTGCCAAATGCCGTTTTTTTGCACTGCAGAATGTAATGAGCAACTTAATGCGCATTTTTCGATCAGCTAACTTCAAGAGATTGTGTCAATCAACTTTTTATCAGTTAGAGACAACAATTTTCTCTTAGAATATCAAATAAAAGTTAATCTAATATTAATATGTTATCTAAAAACTAAGTTTTAGTAAATGCCTATTGCTTGTTACCATATGGTAACGCTGGGAAGATTCGGGTTAAAGTTGCCATAAGCAGGGAAGGTGTAAATATTGATTAACTTGGTGCGATGGTAATCCTTCCCTCTACTTTCACTGGATCGGCACGCTATATGCATGAAAAGATTTAGGATGCTATGACGTATGTTCGAAATTACGGTCGTCCTGACCTCCTACATTTGCATGTAATCCTAATTGGGAAGATATAACATATGCACTATTGCCAGTGCAAAAATCTCATTATTATTGATCGATTCTTTCATTTAAAAGTCAAAGCATTAATGTTGTTATTAACTAATGGCGAATTGTTTGGTAAAGTTAAATGCTTCATGTATACAATAGAGTGGCAAAAATGTGGTCTTCCCATGTTAATCTACTATTATGGTTAGAAAATAAGATAATGCCTGATCAGATTGATGATATTATATCAACAGAAATTCCAGACCCAATCCGGGATCCTCTACTCCATGATATAGTAGCATCTAATATGATTCATGGACCCTGCGGTACATTGAACCCATTCGCCATGTATGCATCAAAGAAAATGCAGTAAAAAATTTCCCCGACAGTTCTTTAAAGAAACTTTTACGGGAAATGATGGTTATCCTCAATATCGGCGGAGAGCCCCAAATGATAATCGCTGGGTTGTGCCCTACAATAGTGTTCTATCACGAACATTTGAAGCACATATAAATGCAGAGTACTGAAGTTCTTTAAAGTGCATTAAATATGTAAATAAAGGCAGTGACCAAGCGTCATATACACTTGAAAATAAAAACAATGAAGTTAAATTGTATGAAGGTGGTCGGTTTATAAGCAGTATGGAGAATTCTTGCATTTCTCATACATGAAAGATTTCCGGCAAACTTTTAATTAAGTGTGCTCTTGGAAAATGGCCAGCGCACAGTGGGGCCGCAGACGGAAAAGCGTGGGAAAAATAATTTTTTTGACGATCGCATTTGTGAAAAATAATATATGCATTTGATGAAAAAATCTTCAAAGATTACGAATCCAAAAAATTATTGAAATCGGATAAGAATTGTGGGAGTGGCAGCCTCTCAAAGTTGACCCATTTTTCAATGCGCGCACAAATGTGCATATTATTCATAAAATACGAACTTTATAATTGAATTGTAGACAAGTTATGCGACCGATCTTTATATTTTTGGTTTCATGAGCAAAGTATGTTAATTTCTAATATAATTTAGTGTCGTCATTTGCTTACTTTTTATCCCAGCGATGTTTGGGTATTAGGGTATTTTTCAACATTGATTGAATATTGACACCATCCCACAACCACAGTACTCTTTAGTGATCAATTCTCTAACAAAACTACCCTTTTTTGTTTGCGCCGATTTTCGCCTTTTTATACCCTGAGCCCATTAAAAATGGGCAAAAAAGGGTATAATGCATTTGGCAGAATGTATGTAACAGGCAGAAGGGGGCGTGGCAGACCCCCAAAAGTATATATATTCTTGATCAGGATCAACAGTCGAGTCGATTGAGCCATGTCCGTCTGTCTGTCCGTCTGTTTGAACGCGTCGATCTCAGAAACCATAAGAGCTAGAGACTTCAAACTTGATATGTAGGTTCCTGTATACCGTACGCAGATCAAGTTTGTTTTTTTTTTTTGGATCGGACAACTATATCATATAGCTGCCATAGGAACGATACATCGAAAATGAAGTTTTTGTATGAAAAGCTTCTTTAATTTTTGAGATTTCTCAACCAATCTCACACGATATATATTTGGGGTGGTATTATACATCCTGACCAAATTTGGTCCAAATCGGCCCACTATATCATATAGCTGTCATACAGTCGCTCTGCCGAAAATCAAGTTTTAGTATGAAAAAGTTTTTTGTTTTTTGAGATATCGTAACCAAACTGATAGAATATGTATCTGGGCTGGTATTATACATCCTGACCAAGTTTGGTCCAAGTCGGCTTACTATATCATATAGCTGTCATACAGACGATCTGCCGAAAATCAAGTTTTAGTATGAAAAAGTTTTTTGTTTTTTGAGATATCTTAACCAAACTGATAGAATATGCATTTATGTTGGTTTTGTACATTCTGACCAGATTTGGTTCAGATCGGTTCCATATATCATATAGCTGCCATTGGAATAATTGGTCGAAAATCAACATTTATAAAAGAGTACCTGGGCTCAGGGTATTCTACTGTCGAGCGTGCTCGACTGTAGCCGCACCTCACTGCGAGCGAAGCGAGCCGGGGGTAGGCGAGCGAAGCGAGTAGGGGGCGGAGCCCCCTTGTTTATTTTAATATTATATTTTATCCTAGTGCTACAAGGATTTCCTTATAAATTAAAGCAGGTCACATATACATTTTAAATTTCTATTCTTATTCTAAGCATGTTTATATTTATTTAAGTATTAAATCTATTTTATTTAATTTTATTTTGATATTTGAATATTAAGTGGTGTTATCGATTACTATAATTTTTCTATTTTTTTGATATTATACATTTTGAATTTTTTTTTTATTTATTATACCCTGAGCCCATTGAAAATGGGTATAATGCATTTGGCAGAATGTATGTAACAGGCAGAAGGGGGCGTGCCAGACCCCAAAAAGTATATATATTCTTCATCAGGATCAACAGTCGAGTCGATTGAGCCATGTCCGTCTGTCTGTCCGTCTGTTTGAACGCGTCGATCTCAGAAACCATAAGAGCTAGAGACTTCAAACTTGGTATGTAGGTTCCTGGATACCGTACGCAGATCAAGTTTGTTTTTATTTTTGGATCGGACAACTATATCATATAGCTGCCATAGGAACGATACATCGAAAATGAAGTTTTTGTATGAAAAGCTTCTTTAATTTTTAAGATATCTCAACCAATCACACACGATATATATTTGGGGTGGTATTATACATCCTGACCAAATTTGGTCCAAATCGGCCCACTATATCATATAGCTGTCATAGAGACGCTCTGCCGAAAATCAAGTTTTAGTACGAAAAAGTTTTTTGTTTTTTGAGATATCGTAACCAAACTAATAGAATATGTATCTGGGCTGGTATTATACATCCTGACAAAGTTTGGTGCAAATCGGCCCACTATATCATATAGCTGTCATACAGACGCTCTGCCGAAAATCAAGTTTTAGTATGAAAAAGTTTTTTGTTTTTTGAGATATCGTAACCAAACTAATAGAATATGCATTTATGTTGGTTTTGTACATTCTGACCAGATTTGGTTCAAATCGGTCCCATATATCATATAGCTGCCATAGGAATAATTGGTCGAAAATCAACATTTATAAAAGAGTACCTGGGCTCAGGGTATCCTACTGTCGAGCGTGCTCGACTGTAGCCGCACCTCACCGCGAGCGAAGCGAGCCGGGGGTAGGCGAGCGAAGCGAGCAGGGGGCAGAGCCCCCTTGTTTCTAAAGTACTCAGGTAACAATTTAAAGGTGAAATAAGGTTTTTTAGTTTATTTTGGAGAATTATGACAAAACGGCTCTAACGATATACCTGAAAATTGGATTTCGGCACTGCGCAAAAAGTTATTTTTATGTACAAAAAAGCTAACCCAGAATGACAATTTTCAGGTAATGTTTTTTTATATTTATTTAATTTTTTTATATTAAACTTAATTTCGTTCATCACAAAATGGGATATCAGAAATTTTGGGTCTAGAATATGCTACGAACAATAAGCTTCAGCGAAGAAAGCATGGGTTAGATGTCCCCAATTTTCCTGGAGTTAAAATGGATAGGTGTTTGGGTAGAGTGTACAATATACACCCCAACAATAGTGAATACTTTCACCTGAGGCTTTTACTCCATAAGGTACGGGGTTCTACTTCATTCGTAGACTTAAAAACAGTAAATGGTGTTACCTATGATACATTTCAATTAGCATGTAAGGCCTTAGGCTTACTTGAAGATGATATGCACTGGGACTCTAATATGGCAGAAGCTGCTCTCTGTAACAGCCCAAATAAGATGCGAGAGATTTTTGCAATAATTTTAGTATTTTGTCAAATATTTGACGCTGTACGCCTGTGTGACAATTACAAGAAAAGCCTCTCAGAAGATATTTTACACAAAATACATTTTAAATAAGAAATTAACACAGATACAATTATGGACAGAATTTATACCAAGTGTCTGATCCGAATTGAAGATATTGTATTATCAGGTAACTGCTTATCACAGTATGGTTTTCCTATGTCAAACAGATCTGACGAATCATTAAGGATTATAGAATATCTCAGAGAAATTAGTTATGAAAACAATAAAATTATTGTTAGTAATAACGAAAGCTTGCTTACTGCAGAGCAGGATGAGGTATACAAATATATCGTGGACAGCGTTGAATCTGGAAAAGGGGATATATTTTTTTTGGATGCCCCTGGGGGTACAGGCAAAACTTTTCTATTGAATTAATTTTTGGCAAAAATTCGACAAAATAAATATATTGCTATAGCTGCTGCGTCTTCCGGTATTGCTGCTACATTGCTAACAGGAGGTCGGAGAGCCCATTCTGCTTCGAAGCTTCCATTTGATATAATGCGTGAAGAAATTCCATATTGCAAAATTTCAAAACAGTCCAATAGGGCAATGGTTCTTAAGGATTGTAAACTAATTGTTTGGGATGAGTGCACTATGGCCCATAAAAGTGGCTTTGAAGCTCTAAATATAACTTTAAAGGACCTTCGGAATAATAATCTATTAATGGGAGGCATCAGAGTTCTTTTAGCTGGAGATTTTCGGCAAACACTTCCAGTTGTGCCCCGTGGAACAAGAGCCGATGAGATAAAATCGTGCTTAAAATCCTCATTTTTGTGGCAACTGTTAAAAAACTAGCAATTACCAAAAATTTGCGCGTACACCTAAATGGCGATGGATGTGCTAATGATTTTGCAAATACTTTACTTAAAATCGAAGTTGGAATATTTGAAGCAGTTGATGAAAAAATAACCATACCTTTATGTTTGGGAACTGTTGTAACATCTCTTGAAGAGCTTATTTCAAAAATATATCCTGATATTTCACATATTTTTGAGAAATCATTAGATTTGTTGGCTGAACCAGCAATTTTAACTTCAAGAAACGATAGAGCCGTTTCAATAAATGATTTATTTTTAAAATCATTCGATGGGCAAGAAATTACATACAAATCATGTGACTCATTCCTTGAAGTTGACAATGCTGACCATTATCCAGTTGAGTTTCTTAGCAAACAAAATCCACCTGGATTTACATTGCATAATCTCACTCTCAAGGTAGGTGCACCAATAATGTTAATATGAAATCTGAGGTCGCCAAAACTATGCAATGGCACAAGATTGCAAATAAAAGCTCTTAAAAAATGTACAATTGAAGCCACAGTATTTACTGGTTGTGCCAAAGGGGAAACTGTTATTATACCAAGAATACCTTTCATATCTGATAACCAGCCCTTTGAGTTTAAGAGAGTGCAATTTCCAGTTAAAGTCTGTTTTGCTATTACATTAAATAAGTCACAGGGGCAGACTTTAAAGTTGGCCGGACTAGACTTAAGAGATGATTGTTTCTCCCATGGTCAATTTTATGTGGCCTGCTCAAGAGTTAGTTCTGCTAGAGATTTGTTTATTTTGGCTTCTGACAGTTAAACAAAAAATGTAGTATATAAGGAAGTTATACAATAACCGAAGACTTATCTATTGAACACTGTTCAATTATCTCTCAAAGTGCCTATATTTGGTGAAATTTCACATATTTGTGAATAATCATTAGATTGGAATCAGAGCACACTCGAGTATGACTTGATGCTCGATACGATCGTTTGAACAAAACGTGTATGCATCAAATCAAATCAGCCAATAAGTTCGTGACTCGATCGAAATGATCGCTCCCAAACGATCATGATCCAAAACGATCGTTGCTACTTGAACGTGGTTGAATTGGTTTTAGAAATTTTTAAAACTTGGCTTTTTTTTCGCACTTTTTTTCAGAGGTGCGCCCACTTTTGTCATCATTTCTCGTGAATGACAAAACCGATATTCAAAAACTTTACTTTTTCGGAAAGCCAATAAATATATCTAGAATTTATTTGCACAAAGTTTTCGATTTAAACTAATAGTTTAAGAGACATCAATTCTTGAATTAAGAAAATGATGAATTTTTTTAAAGCTTTTTTTAAGCTTTTTTTTACTTTTACTTTAGGAAAAGTCGAAAAAAGCTTTTTACAGTTTGTCTTTAATTTTATTTGCAGAGCTGCATTAATCACGCGTCGTTTAAGATATGTTTTATCAAAATCTGTGGAGAGACGGCGATATAATATTTTTTTGTGTGTAGGCATGTTTTTGTCGACTTTGATGACTTCCTTGTAGAGCGGCATGACCTTTAGTATGAAAATTTTTTGTGATTTTTAAGATATCTTCACCAATCTTACACAATGTCAAATTGTTGTTATTTTACACATTTTGACCATATTTGGTTTAAATCGGTGTACTATATCATATAGCTGCCATAGGAACGATCGTTCGAAAATCAAGGTTTGGTATGAAAAAATTTTTTGTTTTTTTAAATATATCATCCAATTTTGCTGGTTAAGTGTCTGGTAATATGTTATGTATCCCTACCAAATTTGGTTCAAATCGGATTATTATTTAATATAGCTGCCATAGGAACGATCGGTTGAAAATCCACCTTTAAGGCCTGACTCCAGCAACTTAAAATTCCTTGTCAGGAATTTGACAATTATTTTTTGTGTTTGTGGAACATAACTAAAACAGTGAGACCAAGCACCTAATATGCATAAAATATTTACCTAAAACTGGCATATTTTTGACCATTCACCAAAAACGTACATGGTCACTCTGACAAATCAGTTTGGCTTGTAAGCAGCGCCAAATTTTAAAGGTCAACTAAAATTAAAAAAGAAAGCAAATAAATTTGGATGATGAAGTGATTGTGTTGGTTGCGCCAATTATTATTCAATTATTTTTCCAGCAACACTTTTTCATGCACTTTTCACATATATTTTTTCAAAATGATTCTAATTTGCGATTCGTCAAAGACATGGTCGC
Source organism: Drosophila phalerata (assembly GCA_951394115.2). NCBI lineage: Eukaryota > Metazoa > Arthropoda > Insecta > Diptera > Drosophilidae > Drosophila > Drosophila phalerata. The sequence goes on from OX596006.1 coordinate 15,476,975, forward strand.
GCCTCCACTGCTTTAATTAAAGTTATCTTTCCTCGCGTTGAAAATTCAAATCTCTTTTTTTTTTGTTTTGCGCACAGCACATTGAGTCTCCATGTTTGACATTTGTATGAGTCCACCAGGAAAAATTGATATATATATTTTCTTGATAGACTCATCAGCTGTTCTCTCAATCCACACATGCTATCGATATGGCAAATATCGATATGAATTTGTGGATTTCGTTCAAGTTGCTGGATACACACGAAACGAAAACGAAAACTAAAAATTCTTGCCAAAGTTTTTTTTATATGAAGTTTGACAGGAATTTTTAGTTCCTGGCCTGCTGGAGAGAGGCCTTTAGTATGAAAATCTTTCTTATTTTTATACCCTGAGCCCATTGAAAATGGGCAAAAAAGGGTATAATGCATTTGGCAGAATGTATGTAACAGGCAGAAGGGGGCGTGGCAGACCCCCAAAAGTATATATATTCTTGATCAGGATCAACAGTCGAGTCGATTGAGCCATGTCCGTCTGTCCGTCTGTCTGTCCGTCTGTTTGTACGCGTCGATCTCAGAAACCATAAGAGTTAGAGACTTCAAACTTGGTATGTAGGTTTCTGGATACCGTACGCAGATCAAGTTTGTTTTTATTTTTGGATCGGACAACTATATCATATAGCTGTCATAGAGACGCTCTGCCGATATCTGAGATATCTTAACCAAACTGATAGAATATGCATTTATGTTGGTTTTGTACATTCTGACCAGATTTGGTTCAAATCGGTTCCATATATCATATAGCTGCCATAGGAATAATTGGTCGAAAATCAAAATTTATGAAAGAGTACCTGGGCTCAGGGTATCCTACTGTCGATCGTGCTCGACTGTAGCCGGGGGTAGGCGAGGAAAGCGAGTAGGGGGCGGAGCCCCCTTGTTTTTACAAATTTCAACCAAAATCACAAAATGTGTATTCTTTGTTATCTTATATATCGTTATCAAAATTGGTTCAAATCGTTCCACTATATCATATAGCTGTCATGGGACCGATCGGTGTAAGATCAAGCTTTAGTATGAAAAACTTTTTTGTTTTTTGAGATATCTCAATCAAACTCATGAATTACGAACGGTCGATAAACTACCTTTAGTATGAAAAACTTTTTTATTTTTTAAGTTATCTGTACCAAACTTACAAATTTAGAATCTTGTATAGTCTTGTACAATCTCTCCAAATTTGGTTGGAATCAGACCACTATATCATATAGCTGCCATGGGACCGTTCAGTCGAAAATCAACCTTTGCGTCAAAATTTTTTCATTGTTTATATGCTAATAACTTAGTCGTTCTTCCATAGATTTTAACGGCAAACATACCAAACGATGGGTAATTAATATAGCTTTATATAGAAACTAATTTAATAGTTCAGATGACCATCTTAAATGCATTTTCAGTCAGTTTAGTTAAAATATCTCAAATAACAAAAAAGTTTTTAATTTTAACACTTTAGTTTCCGCCGATTGTTCCTATGGCAGCTATATGATATAGTTGACCGATTTCAACCAAATTTGGTCATTATGCGAAAAACAACATCAAATTGATTTCCTGTGAGTTTGGTTAGGATATCTCAAAATACACAAAAAAATGTCATACTAAAAGTCATGCCGCTCTACAAGAAAGTCATCAAAATCGACAAAAACATCCCCTGATATAAAATTTTATTATATCGCCGTTTCTCCATAGATTTCAACGAATTATATCTTACACGACGCTCAATTAATGCAGCTTTGCAAAAAAAAATTAAAACCACAGATCAGATTTTTTTTTAGTTTTCCTTGAATTTAAAGAAAAAACAAGTGGGAAAGGTTATAGTCGAGATCCCGAACATAGGATTCAATCCTAATGTCATATTTGCGATGCCAGAACTAGTTAATAATCTTAAGCATTCTAATAAAGTTTAACCCTCTAACACGTAAGACTGTCTTGAGACACTTATTACATTATTCACATTTGCGTAAAAAGTAAGAGCTTTTTCATAATTTAAATACTTAACGGCAGTAAATACACTGAAAAAAAAGACCAGATTCTAAAATCAAGAACATACATCTTAAATATTTTGTTCTTAAAATAAGATTATTTTAAGACCAAATTACTAAAACTAAGATTTTTAATCTAAAGAATCATAAAATCTTATTATAAGAATAAAAATCATAATATAAGAATAAAAATCTTAAATTGTTAGGAAGGTATAAATATGTACAATTGCATATGAAATAAATGTTGGCTCCGTGGCGCTCTGGTAAGAGACACTGCTTTAGTTGTGAAGCAGTAGGCGGCGGTTCGAGCCCCGGTAATAACGAATAAAAATTACATTTATTAAATTATCAAGATCAAGACAAAATAAAATAAGTACAAATAAAAAAAATATAAAAAATAAAAAAAAATTAAAAATAAAAGTAAAATAAAAAAATATAATAAAAATATAACATATAATTTTTTTTATTTTTTTTTTTTGATTTTAATTTTAAGAACATTTATTCTTAAAATAAGAACATGGTCTTGTTTTTAATGTTCTTATAACCAAGATGTGTTCTCTTAATTTAAGAATTTCATGTTCTCGACGCATTTTTTAGACCAAAAATCTTAGTTCTGAGACCAAAATCTTGATTTTAGAACATTTTTTTTATCAGTGTAACAAACGCCAGATTTCATGTAGAAGCCTTAAAAGCTCTCAGAAGCTTTTAACGGTACTTTTTATTTTTATTTGCACAGAACAAATTTTATTTCGCGCGTGAAACTTGAGATGCTGCAAGTTGTGTTTTGCTCTGCTTATAAAAGTCAAAATATAAATCACATTCAGCTCATTATTTTTTTTCGTAAAAGGTATGTTTATTTACTATTAAAATCAAGTTATAGATTTGCAAATACATAATAAACATGCGTTGTAGCAGTGAAATAGTGATAAGTGCATCGAGACACTTTTGGGGCTTTAAGTGAACTTTTGTTGCCCGCAGCTATTTCAAAACTACTTGCAATTTATGTGCTGATTTTTGTTTGTGGTACGACTTTTCTTAATAAAAAATTTAAATATTAAAAGAAATGGAAAAGCGGACTCGATCCAAGTTGTCGGACTTGTCAGATGAGCAGTTGCTGGAGTTGTTTGAGTCAGTCCCGTCGGATGAGGAACTGTCAAGCATATCAAGTGACGACGAGGACGACGATTTTAATGTGGTGGAAGCTCTCACCGATGCATTAGAGGATGCTGACACCATCCTCTCAGGCAATGCAGTCTCCACTCTCTCACCGATCTCCACAGCTACGACTCAAGCTAGGCCAAAAAGCGAAGCATCCAATATCGGACTTGCGGTTTGACCAGGTAAACCATTTCCCCCATTGGTTGGATCGAGACAGTGGAAGAAGATGTTGTAAGCACTGTAAAATTTCGCAAACACAGTGCATTTGCACAAAATGCAATCTGCATTTATGCTGCACAGCTTACAAAAATTGTTTTTCAGAGTACCATAAAAAGAAGTAAAATGCAACTTTGAAACTTTAAAACGACTTTTTTACACTCAAAGCCCCAAGAGTGCCTCGAGACACTTATTCACTTTTTCTCACCTTACAGGTAAACGAAAGCTTTTACGCACTTTCTGAGTGCATATTTGAGTTTAGAAGCCAGAATTCATTAAAGAAAAAATTATTTGAATAAATTATTTCCATTATTTTAGAAAGTAGCCTTAGAGGGTTAACAATACAAAAACTATTGCATACTCTAGGGGGCACCTGTTGTTTCAACAACTTAGGCACGCAATAACTGCTGATCTACTTGTCCGATCTTGTTGCGATTCAGTGGGATAATAGATAATAATAACAGATATCGGTTATTACCAAAAAATACGTATTATATGAAAAATTGTGGGTGAGGTGGTTTTTCGCGATTTGCGGGGGCGGAGGGTGGCGTGGCTTAAATTTGAAACAAACTTAATCTGCGTGAGGTATATGGACATCTGTGTGCCAAATTTGGTTACTCTATCTCTTATAGTCTCTGAGATCCGTGTGTTTATACAAACGGACGACCAGTTTTTCGCGAATTACGGGCGTGGAAGGAGGCGGGTCAAAAATTTAAAACAAACTTGACCTGCTTCAACGCTTTTGTGATCTGCGTGTGAATGTTTGGTTACTCTATCTCTTATGGTCTCTGAGATCTAGGCGCTCACACAGACGGACAGTCGGACATGGCTATATCGACTCGGCTGTTGATGCTAATCAAGAATATATATACTTTATGTGGTCAAAAATGCCTCCTTCTGCCTGTTACGCTCATTTCAACGAACACAATATACCCTTATACTTATTTTTTATTTATTTTTTTAACTGGTATAAAAAGCTAAAAAAAAGGCTAGACGCCAGAACAACCTCAGCTAAGTGTGTGACGCAGGATCCCAAGTAGACAGCGAACAGGAGATATCCGGACCATCGTGAGGAGTAGCTGCATCAACCATGTAACCTAAGTATTAGTGTTAAGACTTACTTAAAAGAAACAAACAGAGTAAAAAAACAAGGGGGCTCCGCCCCCTGCTCGCTTCGCTCGCCTACCCCCGGCTCGCTTCGCTCGCGGTGAGGTGCGGCTACAGTCGAGCACACTCGACAGTAGGATACCCTGAGCCCAGGTACTCTTTTATAAATGTTGATTTTCGACCAATTATTCCTATGGCAGCTATATGATATATGGGACCGATTTGAACCAAATCTGGTCAGAATGTACAAAACCAACATAAATGCATATTCTATCAGTTTGGTTAAGGTATCTCAAAAAACAAAAAACTTGTTCATACTAAAACTTGATTTTCGGCAGAGCGTCTGTATGACAGCTATATGATATAGTTGGCCGATTTGCACCAAACTTGGTCAGGATGTATAATACCAGCCCAGATACATATTCTATTAGTTTGGTTACGATATCTCAAAAAACAAAAAACTTTTTCGTACTAAAACTTGATTTTCGGCAGAGCGTCCCTATGACAGCTATATGATATAGTGGCCCGATTTGAACCAAATTTGGTCAGGATGTATAATACCACCCCAAATATATATCGTGTGAGATTGGTTGAGATATCTTAAAAATTAAAGAAGCTTTTCATACAAAAACTTCATTTTCGATGTATCGTTCCTATGGCAGCTATATGATATAGTTGTCCGATCCAAAAATAAAAACAAACTTGATCTGCGTACGGTATCCAGGAACCTACATACCAAGTTTGAAGTCTCTAGCTCTTATGGTTTCTGAGATCGACGCGTTCAAACAGACGGACAGACGGACAGACAGACGGACAGACGGACAGACAGACGGACATGGCTCAATCGACTCGACTGTTGATCCTGATCAAGAATATATATACTTTTGGGGGTCTGCCACGCCCCCTTCTGCCTGTTACATACATTCTGCCAAATGCATTATACCCTTTTTTGACCATTTTCAATGGGCTCAGGGTATAATTATAAGAAATTTACCAAATCAAAACATCAAAGAAATTAAAATTAAGTGCATTTAATAAATTAAGGGGAAAATTTTTACAATATAGTAAACCAAGAAATAAATATTAATTGCATGAAATAAGTAAATTGAAAATTTTTACAAAACACTAAACAAAGAAATTAATTAAGTGTATTAAATAAGTAATTAAGTGAAACTAGGAGAGATAAACTTAAACATTAAATAAAAGGACGTAAAATTATAACTAATAAATCCACTGCAATCGCAGTATATATTAACCCAATTTTGCGATTCCCCCGGACCCTCCAAAGTAATAGGGAAAAACCAGTCACTGGTTTTCACAAACTAAAAACATTCAATCAGAAAAGAATTTCCAAATATCATTTTAATTTGCTGCATACAAGTTTATTTAAAATATCTTTTGATTCCCCACAAATAATTTAAGTAACCTCGCACAAAACTCATGTACACAAATTTTACACTAAACACAAACACAAATAATTTGCGAAAAGTCAAACCTTATTATATTATTAATCTATTACACATACGCACAATATATTATATTTTAATTCTAACATGATTCCGCTTATATCTCAATCAAACCTTCTATACTTGACCCACTTTGTAAATTACGTTAATGGCAATCCAAAACAATTTAATTAGACTGCCTATTTGAGTCCTGGACGAACAGTTAGAACCACTAGAACAGTTAGCACAGGAAGGACAAATAATTAAAGCTGATAATCAAGTAGATCAGTTACAACAACAGTTTCAGTTACAGCAACAGCTACAGCAACAGTTACAGCATCAGTTAATTCAACTTAATAATCAAACAGACGCGTTACAGCAACAAAGGAACTTGCAAAGACAACAAGAATTTCAACAAAACAGAGACATGGACGGAGACAGAAGAATTGAAATTGAAACCATTATAGGCGAAGTATTAAGTCAACAATTACCAATATTGTTAAAATCACTAAATAACAATACAACAGAGTTTGATAACACACCCAACCAAGGCATTAATATCGAACATAGGACGAAAGTTTCCGAACGATTCACGCCAATGGCAGAGGTCCACCCCTCAATTTCCGAATGAACCAAAAACCAATATTGGCCCCTTTACAACTGCAAAACCTAGCTAACCAAGGCTACCGTAATCCGCCTCCTATTCCACATAGGCAGACTCCATTGCAAAATCCATTCTTTGCACAACGACAATTTAATACACCTTTTGGACAACAACAACCGTTTCAAATGACTCAACAGGTTTCTCCAGGATTTATAAATCAAACAAGACAAATTACCCCTCAACAATTACCACCATATCAACCAGCTCCATTCAGGCCTACAGCTCAAAAGCCCCAACAACGACCAGTACCAATGGACGTAGATATATCCATACAGACCAAACAAGTTAACTATATCAATAGACCACAATTCGATGTTGAAAAAAACCACCAATTCCAATTAATGACCCAGCAAAAAGACAACGAAATTTTAATATTCAAGCAGGAGCTAATGAAGAAAGTACAGACACAGAAGTTTCTTTTTTATTTATTTATTAATGCACGACTAAAAGCAGTCGGCAAAGAAAAAATTATTAAATATAAAAATTAAGATTAAAATTTAAAATAAAATTAATATTAAATATAAATATAAGCAATATACTGTAAAGAAAAAATTAAAATTAGAATTACATTTGGGGTAAGCAAAAATTAATTATTAAAAATTATCCAACATTTGTTGCAAGGATTGGGGAAAACCCAGAAAAACCCAATCAGATCAATAAATATTAGTGTTGTTGTTAGTAATAGTATGACTGATTGGCTATTAAAAATAATATAACATGTTATTAGTATTAGTAAGGTTAGGAATTTAACGATTTAAAATATTGGAAATGTGCGGATTTTAGGGAAGGGAGAGGGAGAGAGAGTTCTGAGTAGAAAACGTGAAAAAGGCTATTATAATAAGTGCATAAAACACGGAATGAACCGTGTGAAGCGTAATCAGTTGTGCATGTAGGTAAAAATAAAGGCCTGTAATTCCTAGTAGACCTGCGGGGGACCGAAAATCTAAGGCGGCCCAAAAGGGAACTAGAATCGATGTCGCCATTAATCAATTTGTGAAGACAAGCCACACTAAGAGTTTTCCTACGATTAATTAAAGACGGAAGGTCAATAAGACGAAGCCTATGGGAGTACGGTGGTAAACGACGGCTGGGATCCCAGTTAAAACCACGTAAGGCGAAAAGCAAGAATTGCTTTTGAACTGATTCAATTCGATTCTGGTTTATTTGATACTGCGGGCTCCAAATGCACGAACAGTATTCAAGGATGGGACGAACTAAAGAGACGTAAATGAGCTTAGTGGTGAAAGGGCCATTGAATTCTTTCGACCAACGTTTAATGAAACCAAGTTCTTCTTTGGCATCATTAACTATAATGGAGATGTGCAAATTGAAGCATAATTTGCAACTCCTAGATCCTTTACAGTTTTTATACGTTGTAAAGGGGTATTGTCAATCGTATAAGAACCTAAGTAGGGCCTTGAGCGACTAAATGTCATAAACATACACTTTGAACAATGGAGATGCAACTTATTGGCAGAGCACCAAAGTTGCATAGTGTTCAAATCTTCTTGCAAACGATTATGAAGCAGGGGATCCGAGTATAAAAAAATAAGCTTAACATCATCTGCATACATTAAAATATAAGAATGGGACAGAATAGTGGGTAGGTCGTTAATGAACAGAGTAAACAAGGGGGCTCCGCCCCCTGCTCGCTTCGCTCGCCTACCCCCGGCTCGCTTCGCTCGCGGTGAGGTGCGGCTACAGTCGAGCACACTCGACAGTAGGATACCCTGAGCCCAGGTACTCTTTTATAAATGTTGATTTTCGACCAATTATTCCTATGGCAGCTATATGATATATGGGACCGATTTGAACCAAATCTGGTCAGAATGTACAAAACCAACATAAATGCATATTCTATCAGTTTGGTTAAGGTATCTCAAAAAACAAAAAACTTGTTCATACTAAAACTTGATTTTCGGCAGAGCGTCTGTATGACAGCTATATGATATAGTGGGCCGATTTGCACCAAACTTGGTAAGGATGTATAATACCAGCCCAGATACATATTCTATTAGTTTGGTTACGATATCTCAAAAAACAAAAAACTTTTTCGTACTAAAACTTGATTTTCGGCAGAGCGTCCCTATGACAGCTATATGATATAGTGGCCCGATTTGAACCAAATTTGGTCAGGATGTATAATACCACCCCAAATATATATCGTGTGAGATTGGTTGAGATATCTTAAAAATTAAAGAAGCTTTTCATACAAAAACTTCATTTTCGATGTATCGTTCCTATGGCAGCTATATGATATAGTTGTCCGATCCAAAAATAAAAACAAACTTGATCTGCGTACGGTATCCAGGAACCTACATACCAAGTTTGAAGTCTCTAGCTCTTATGGTTTCTGAGATCGACGCGTTCAAACAGACGGACAGACGGACAGACGGACAGACAGACGGACATGGCTCAATCGACTCGACTGTTGATCCTGATCAAGAATATATATACTTTTGGGGGTCTGCCACGCCCCCTTCTGCCTGTTACATACATTCTGCCAAATGCATTATACCCTTTTTTGACCATTTTCAATGGGCTCAGGGTATAAAAATAAAGGTCCTAAGTGACTACCTTGAGGTACACCAGAAGTTGCACGAACCGAGCTCGAAATGGTTGACCTAAGAAGCACTTTTTGGCTCCTACCTTTTAAATAAGTGGAAACCCAACGTAAAAAGGCGGGAGGGAAAACTATGCAGTTAAGTTTGTAAAGTAAGAGGTCATGGTTCACAGAGTCAAAGGCTTTACTGAAGTCTGTGTAAATGACATCAGTTTGCTTTTTCTCTGAAAATGCATCATTTACCAGGGAGGTAAATTCAAGTAAATTGGTCCTAGTAGACCGACCCTTAATAAAGCCGTGGCTTGCAGGGGAAATTATCGATTTACAGAAATACTGCAAAGAAGAAACAAAGATTTTTTCAAATAATTTAGGCATGGCTGATAGCTTTGCAATGCCTCTGTAGTTCGAAATATCAGACTTACCACCTTTTTTGTGGAGGGGAATGATATAAGATTCTTTCCAAACATTTGGAAAGATTGAAGTTTCAAGGGATAGATTAAAAAGCTTATGCAACGGAGCAGCTAAAGAAGAACAGCATTCCTTAAGTACACAACTAGGAATGTTGTCTGGCCCAGGAATGAAAGAAGATTTTAAAGAGCTAATAGAAGAGATTATATTGTTATGAGAAATAGAGGGAGCAAACATAGTGTTTGATTGAAAAATATAATAGGGATAAGATGAGTTGAAAGTGGAGATTGGAGAGTAGGTGGATTGCAAAAAGTTAGCAAATAGTTCAGCGGCTGCAGAGTCGTTGCTGGCATTATCTCGCTCAAGAAAAAAAGAGGAAGGCAAACTGGGGGATTTACGCTTTAAGCTAACAAATTTATAAAATTGTTTAGGGACACGGGAAAACTGTCTTTTGCACCGAGTTAGATAGTTCTCGTAGCATAGCGAGCTTAAATTGGCAAAGTCCGACTTGGCCACTGTATACTTAGGCCAGTCGAGACTTGAACCTGACTTCTTATATTTTTTTAAATATTAAGATTTAATATTCTTTAAATAAGAAAGTCTAGGTGTAAACTTTTTGAACCAGACGAACGAACATAATTTGGAATACACACATCTAAGAGTGCATTTAGGGTCTCATAGAAAGAACTAAGTGCAATATCGATGTCAGCCGCTTTTTCTAAAAATCACCAGTCAGTAGCAAGGATAAGTTCATTAAGCAATGAATAATTTCCCTTGCGAAAACAACGACGAGGTGATTGCTGACATAATAAAGGTGGCCTAAAAGGTTTAGAGATTGAGATAGAAATTTCTATAGTAGGATGATGTAATTCTTCAGGGATACTTAATGGGGATGACCTAGAGACGGCAGTATTTTCGAATCCATTAATAAAAACTAGATCGAGAATTCGATCATTATGATTTCTTATTGAGTTCATTTGAAACAACGAAAGATCAAGCATGTTATCTAAGAAAATATCTTGATTTGAGGGAATAAGGTAATTGGCGCTACTGAAAAATGACCAAGAAATTGTAGGCAAATTAAAATCACCCAGCACAATAAATAAGTCGTTATCTTTAACTTTATGGTTAATTTCTTCAATACAGGCAAAATGTTGCAAGTAAACTCAAGGAGTAGCTTTTGGAGGGATATAAGAGCAGGTTATAAAAATTGATCGAGTTGAAAAAGTTACTTTGACAGCAACAATTTCAATATCAGTAGTCACTTTAAAAGAAATGCGTTCTGACTGAAGAGCCGAATTAGTAGCAATTAGAACGCCACCACTTCGAGTCGGTCGATCATATCTATATAAAAGGTAATTACTTGACATAACGTCAGAATCAGACACTGTAGGAGCTAACCAAGTTTCTGACAATGCAATTATATCAGAATCAAAGGACAAACTACTTAAATATAAGTTTTTGAGCTTAATAAGGAGGCCTCTAACGTTTTGATAATATATACAGACAAAATCGGGCCGCAGGTCTAGTTTTTTGAAGCCGTACTGAGGGGCACCTGTTCGTTGGAGCTGCCGGCAGTAAGAGAAACAGGCAAGGGTTCACTACGCCTTTTGGGCTTAAACTCATGAACAATCATATGTTGTGGCCAAAATTTTGGATCTTCAATTGACACAGGATACGAACAACTCATGTCAGATTGCGAAGCACAAAACGACTTTGACGAAACCTTAGTAAAATATACTGAACAAATAGACGAAAACGACGACAGTGAACAATACAACTACACATACATAAATTTTTTAGAATAAGCGACTCCTCGCTTCCATATTTTGAGTGCAAGGTGATGAGTGGACAAATTTTAAAAATTTGAATCGATAGGATCCAACAGAAACTACATTCAGCCAAAATTTGTACAAATCCCATACTAAATGAAAATCCGTTCACCGCAGTCTCTGATGGTGGTAATATTCAAATTACTCACCAATCCAATCTATTCAACGACCCAAACATAATTGTAAAGTTTTTCTTATAACCTACCCATAAATCCTTTCACGCAATATTGGGAAATGACAGTTTAAAAGAATTAGGTGCAGTAATCGATATTAGAAATAAATCAATGACTATCGGCAATAAAATCCATATACCAATAAAAGAGAAAAAATTTCAATCAGTAAACACAATAATTCCTAGATCCGAACCCCTCACAGAAAGCCAGAAAACAGATTTAAGTCGTCTTGTAAAACAATTTCCAAATTTATTCTCCGATCCCAAAAAAAAATTTACCTATACCACTAACGTAAAAGCAGAAATTCGTACCAACACAGACACACCAGTACATTCAAAATTTTTATCGATATCCAATTGCCTTAAAGGAAGAAACAGTAAACAGATTAATGAACTTTTAGATAATGGAATAATACGCCCGTCCCGTTCTCCATATAATTCACCAGAGTGGATAGTGCCAAAGAAATTGGACGCTTCAAAAGTAAAAAATATGGAATGGTAATAGATTATAGAAAACTCAATAGCGTGACAATAGCAGATAAATACCCACTACCGGACATTAATGGAGTACTAGAACAGTTATGAGATATCAAATTATTTTCTGTTTTAGATCTTAAAAGTGGATTTCACCAAATCCTTTTGAATGAAAGAGATAATGAAAAAACAGTCTTTTCAGTGAAAACTAAAAAAAATAAGAGTTTACACGACTTCCTTTCGGATCAAAAAACGCCCCTTCTATATTTCAGAGAGCACTAGACGACATACTTAGAGAACACATATTTATATAGATGACATAATTGTTTTTAGTAAAGACGAAAAAACAAATAAAAATAATTTAAAACAGATCTTTGAAACATTAAATGAAGCAAATATTAAATTTCAGTTGGATAAATGCGAGTTCTTTAAAAAGAAAGTAGAGCTTTTGGGTTTTGTAAGACAAAGGTATATGAAACGAATCCAGACAAAGTAGAAGCCATTGCTGACTACCCTACCCTAAAGACTCTGAAAGAATTAAGATCGTTCCCCGGACTCTCGGGATACTGCAGAGGGTTCATAAGAGACTACGCCAGTTTAGCTAAACCTCTGGCGACATTATTTATCGAGGCCCGGCCCAGGCCCGAAATTAAAATTTTCAAAAAGGCCCTGCCCGGCCCGAAATGTTTATTAAATTTTTCCATTCCATTTCATAAGTGTTATGCAACAAAATAATTTTTTTTTATTCATTAATTTCTTTGATACGATAAATATATCGATGCATATCGATAATAGAGATGCGTAAATAATATAAACAGTGAATTATCACTGAAATATTTGTATCAATTCATATAAAAGTAAGTGTAAAATTATAACTATTGTGACTTTTCGGGCCTACCGGGCTTCGGGCTATTTGCTCAGGCCCGGGCCCGCAAAAAAAATCCCGTTTACGAATTTCAGGCCCGAAGACCGTGGATTTTTGAAAAAGGCCCGCGGGACACGAAGCCCGAAAAGGCCCGTGCCCATCTCTAATTGCACAACCGTGGTTTTAATAAAGAATTCGTCCTTACATCAGATGCTTCAGATTTTGCTATTGGAGCAGTACTTTTACAAAACGATAGACCGATATCATTCATCTCTAGAACCCTTTCACAACAGAAGAAGGATATGAAACATAACATGGGCAGTAAATTCATTGCGTAGTTGTCTGTATGGGGGTTCGAAGGTAAAAATTTACACAGATCATGAACCACTAACACATGATTGCAATTGGAAAGGTGGAATAGCAATCAGAAGATGGAAAGCAAATTTAGACGAGTACAATAAGGAACTACTTTACAAACTATTAGTTATATCCAAATAATAATAACACAACAATATTCAGTTTTTAAATTGTCGATTTATTATTCTTTTCGTGTCGCACAACTTGCCACTCTAGTTTACAAAATCAAAGTAAGTCCGGAAATCGGAAATGGGATTCACATGAATCTCAGTATCGATACCGATACTCACGTTTGCATTTACAAGTGCCAGTGTGACTGTCTCTTTTGCAATATCCAATACACCTCCTCAAAAGATACATTCATAAAGATTTAAATTAATATAAACATTACATATTGTTCTTAATGGACAAGTTAAGCATTCTGGGGAAGATTACAATATTCGTTGTCCAACATTTGTTGCGTGGATTGGGGAAACCCAGTAAAACCCAATCAGACAAGTACATACAAACTAAGATGCAAAATTCAAAAATACGTAATACATAAATGATACTTAATATTTCAAGCAAAAATTCAATTTTAAGATAATATCCATGTTAAATTTGATGGAAATAATGTAGTAGTGTAATTAGTTATTCATTCCAAGTTGGTTTCTCAAATTTAGAAACTGGACCGCAGGTAAAGGTTTCGTCATCACATCGGCAATCTGATTACACTAGGCAACAGCCAAAAAATTACACGAACCAAACCCACTTTTTTGGATAGATTTGGGGCCAAAAACGACGAAAAACATTTTTTTTTTTTTTCTATGGTGAAATTTTTTTTTTATAATTTTTTAAAAATCTGGCTTTTTTTTCGTACTTTTTTTCAGAGGTGCGCCGACTTATGTCATCATTACTCGAGAATGACAAAACCGATTTTCAAAAGCTTTACTATTTCTGAAAGTCAATGAATATATCTATAATTCATTTATACAAAGTTTTGGATTTGAACTTATAGTTTAAGAGATATCAATTTTTGAATTAAGAAAATTATGATTTTTTTAAAGCTTTTTTTTTAGCTTTTTTTACTTTAAAATTCGAGGAAAAGTCGAAAAAAATTTATTACATTTTGTCTTTAATTTTATTTGCATAGCTGCATTAATTACGCGTCGTTAAAGATAAGTCTTTTGTCGACTTTTTTGATTTCCTTGTAGAGTTGCATAACCTTTAGTATTAAAATTTTTTGTGATTTTTAAGATATCTTCACCAATCTCACACAATATCAATTTGTTATTATTTGACATATTTTGACCAAATTTGGTTCAAATCGGTCTACTTTAGTATGAAAAAGTTTTTTGTTTTTTAAGATATTTTAACCAATCTGACAGAATATGCATTTAAAATGGTCATCTGAACTATTAAATTTGTATATATATATAGCTATATTAATTACCAATCGTTGCGTATGTTTACCGTTAAAATCTATGGAAGGACGGCTAAGTTATTAGTATATTATTATATATATTAACAATGAAACAATTTTTACGCAAAGGTAGATTTTCGAATGATCGGTCCCATGGAAGCTATATGTTATAGTGATCCGATTCCAACCAAATAACTTGTAAGTTTTGTAAATTTGTTTATATGTATATAGCTATATTAATTACCCATCATTACGTATGTTTACCGTTAAAATCTATGGAAGGACGGCTAATTTATTAGCATATAAACAATGAAACAATTTTTACGCAAAGTTTGATTTTCGACTGACTTGTCCCATGGAAGCTATATGTTATAGTGATCCGATTCCAAACAAATTTAGACAGGTTGTATAAGGCAATAGAAGGCTTAAACTTGTAAGTTTGGTACAGATAACTTAAAAAAAAAAAAAGTTTTTCATACTAAAGGTTGCTTATCGACCGTTCGTATCGATTTTTCCTATGGCAGCTATATGATATAGTGGTCCGATTTCTACCAAATTTCGTAAGGATGTAATGGGCAATGAAAGATGCCCAATTTATGAGTTTTACAGAGATTTCTCCAAAAACAAAAAAGTTTTTTATACTAAAACATGATTTTCTACCGATCGGTCCTATGACAGCTATACGATATAGTGGACCGATTTGAACCAACTTTGTTCAGGATGCATAAGACCAACTTTTATGCATATTCTATCAGTTTCGTTAAGATATCTCAAAAAACACAAAAGTTTTTCATACTAAAACTTGTTTTTAGACCGATCGGTCCTATGGCAGCTGTATGATATAGTAGACGAACCAAAATTAATAAAGATGTAAAGGACAACATAGAGTACACAATTTGTGAGTTCGATTAAAATATCTTAGAACATAAAATTTTTTCATACTAAAGGTGAATTTTCGACGTATCGTTCCTATGGCAGCTATATTGAATAGTGATCCGATTTGAACCAAAATTGGTAGTGATACATACCACATTACTAAATACATAACCAGCGAGATTGGATGACATATCTTAAAAAACAAAAGCTTTTTCATATTAAACCTTGATTTTCGAACGATCGTTCCTATGGCAGCTATATGATATAGTACACCGATTTAAACCAAATATGGTCAAAATGTGTAAAATAACAACAATTTGACATTGTGTGAGATTGGTGAAGATATCTTAAAAATCACATAAAATTTTAATACTAAAGGTCATGCCGCTCTACAAGGAAGTCATCAAAGTCGACCAAAACATGCCTACACACAAAAAAATATTATATCGCCGTCTCTCCACAGATTTTGAAACGACGCGTGATTAATGCAGCTCTGCAAATAAAATTAAAGACAAACTGTAATAAGCTTTTTTCGACTTTTCCTCGAATTTTAAAATAAAAAAAAGCTTAAAAAAAACTTTAAAAAATTCATCATTTTCTTAATTCAAGAATTGATGTCTCTTAAACTATTAGTTTAAATCGAAAACTTTGTACAAATAAATTCTAGATATATTTATTGGCTTTCCGAAAAAGTAAAGTTTTTGAATATCGGTTTTGTCATTCACGAGAAATGATGACAAAAGTGGGCGCACCTCTGAAAAAAAGTGCAAAAAGCCAAATTTTGAAAAATTCTAAAAAAATTTTACCCTAGAAAAAAAAATGGTTTTCGTCGTTTTTGGCCCCAAATCTATCCAAAAAGTTCAAATTTTTTGCCTAGTGTAATTATCCGTGTCAGTCCGATAAGAAAAAATTTAATAAAAAAAATATAAAATATTTTTAAATAAATGATTATAATAACACATTTTGTATTAACACCTACAATAATAGCAAGATGTTGTCCGATCCTTCCATGATCGGACCATACACGTTAGGGTGGAGTGAATTTCACTTTTTTTCGATTTTCGAAAACGCTGTATCATTAATGGATGATACGGTATAAAACTGTAATTTAACCCCAAAAAATAATGATTAATTTTATTTTTCTTAGTTAGCCCTAACTGTTACCTTTCTAAAACCATATCAACTTTAAAGATCGGTGGTAAAATATCGAACTTACAGATTTTTTAAGAATAGCTAAATTGGCAAAAAGCCGTTACATTTAAGGAGGACGCGTTCTTTTGAAATGTGTAGAATGTATGAAGCAGGCACGTAATTTTTGGGAAATTTTTGAATGAATTTTTTGGGTTGCTAAATTTTAAAATATGGGCGTGTGAAAACCACAAAAGGTTGTTAAATACCTTAAAACTATACTAGGTACAAGTACCTACCATAAAATTGTGTTGTTCGAGTACCTGTTATAAAAAAAAGAGCGGTTATTTTACAATTATTTCTTTGAGTAAAGAGTGCAATGTGAAATATATTGATTAATTAATTATTAACTCCACCCTTACACCTTAACTTACCATATTTTCAAAAATTTCAGGATCCTCTTATTTTTATTGTTTCCGTCCTTGGTGTGGGCAACGGTGTATATAACAAATTATACAGAAGCACAAACAATTCAAATCTACAAAAGAACAGGGAAACTAAAGATTTCCACAGCAAAAATAATACACATAATAGACTTAAACCAGATAGAAAAAGAACTTGACCAACTAAAATATCATACAGCCAACGAACTCAGGACAATTCACCTATACTGTACATTAAATCACGAAATAGATCAAAACATTTTGACCTTACATACTATAACATCGTATTTTAAAACAAGACAAACTAGATCCATAAATTGGCTTGGATCAGCCTGGAAATATGTTGCTGGAAGACCTAATATCTACAGAAGGACACTCAAACAACCTAATAAGCAATAACAATGAACAGGTTATAATTAACAAACAATTTGAGGATAGACTTAATAATCTGACTACGATATCAAATATGCTAACAAACACTATAAGAAAAGAAAGCCATTTTAGCGAAACAATCGCCATACGTTTACAAAACCAAGTCCGATTAATAAAAGAAGAAATTGTTAATATTAAATTTCCCATTCAATGGGCAAGACTTAACATAATAAACATTTTTTTGCTTAACGAAAACGAATTAATTAAAGTCAATAAGATAATAAAAAAGGAAAAATGCTTGATTTATCAGTTGAAAAAATGTTAGAATTTTCAGATGTATCAATTTTCTATAACAAAACTACACTTTTTATATTATAAAAATACCCATAGTAGATAAAATAGACTACCAAAATATAATAATCAGAACCATTATTAAAAATAACGCAATCATTCACCTCAATGTAAACGAAATCTTCTTATCTCAAAATAAAATTTTTGGACTTATAAGTAATTGTAAATCTTGCAATAATATTAAATTATGCGACAAAAAACAGATTGTAAACTTAAATAATTCTAATTGTATTCTTAAGTTAATTCAAGGAGAGGAAGCGCTGTGGGAATTTAGTAACGCGGATCACATACCAAAACTGGAAGAGATCGACGAGGCCATTATCATATTGAACAATTTTAACGAAACGATACGCTAGAGCAATATGGATCAAAAAATAATAGGTTCTTATCTGGTCCAATTCTGGAATGACACAATAGCCCTTAATGGAAAGGAGTTCGACAATGCCGAGGAAACTATTCTCAAGCCCGGAGTTCCCATTATCCAAATAACTCCAATAGAGAAGCAAAGGCTGAAAATCTTGTCCCAATAAGCTCGATCATTTACAAACACACAATGAATCGCATCGCTCTTTTCGGCCTAATTTTTCCTTCGTCAATGGTTGGCATAATTGTTAAACTAATCTTTCACCAAAAGCGAAAAATCATAATTCAGTCAAACCCAATCACACCAATAAAAACAAAGACAAACACGACACCAATAGAAAACAACCACATCAAGATGATTAGCTTCAAGCCAAAAATCATCCAACCAGAATTCAACAACATCCCATTCTTTTAATAAAACAAATAAGCCTACTTGAGGACAAGCAGGATTTTGAGGGGGAAGAGTTAACTACAATGTAGTTGCACAATTCTCTCAGTGACCGCCCTGCAAATGGTTAACGTAAACACTCACTTTGTTGCAATTTGTCGCAACGGGAGTCAAGAACCTAAGTAAACAATATTCATCAGAACTCCAACTATAAACATCCGCCAATATTCTATAATTCTGATATTGCGTACGCAGCATTTCATTTTCGTGGGAACAAAAGCTCTGCTACCAATCGCTCTGCCGCCAACGCCGGCGTCGCTGCCGCCTACGCTAACGTCGCTGCCAATAACCCACAACTATATTAGGGATAGATTGTTTAAGTCGAATTCAGTCACAATCTTGGATTTGAATAAAGCAGTACAACTTTAATTATCTTCAAGAGTTTTTATTAACTTATATAAAAGTACTTTAAAGAAATTACTTGATTTGCTCAGAAAACTTTAATTCGCCATAACTGCCAATCAACTTGTCCGATCTTGATGCGATTCAGTGGGATAATAGATAATTCTCATAGATAACTTTCATTACCACATAAAATGTATTTGCTTAACAACTGTGGGTGTGGGGGGCGTGGCTTAAATTAACATGCAAAAAAAATTACTTTTTGCACAGTGCCGAATTCCAATTTTCAGGTATAGCTTTTTTTTTTATATTTATTTAATATTTTTATATTAAACTTATTTTCGTTTCGTCACTAGAATTTTACCTCGTGTAGAGGTTTTTTTGTGTAATATCAGAAATTTTTGTAATTGCTTTTGACATTGTAACTTTAACATATTATATTGATTTTAGCCCGATCGGTCCTACGACAGCTATACGATATAGTTGTCCGATTTTAACCAACTTTGGTCAGGATCTATAAGTTTAATATATATACATATTCTATTAGTTTGGTTAGGTTATCTCTTAAAACAAAGTTTTTCATACTAAGACTTAAAAGTGGAACGATTGGTCCTATGACAGCTATCTGATATAGTGGTCCGATTTGAACCACCTTGGATCAGCATGTATAAATCTAATTAAAAAGCATATTCTATGAATTTGAATAAAATATCTAATTAAACAAAAAAGTTGTTCATAATAAGAACTTATTTTCGCCCGATCGGTCCTATGACAGCTATATGATATAGTGGTCCGATTTCAACCAAATTTGATGAGAGTATATAATACTAAGTTAAATGCATATTTTATCAGGTTGGTTGAGATATCTAAAACCAAAAAGTTTTGTGTACTAAAACGTGATTTTCGACAAATACAAGAATGCCTATGTTCAGTTAATAGGTAATATCTTCCAAACCCCTCAGCCGAAATTTATGTTTCATATACCAAAAAATGAGAAACCTTGCGTTTTACAACATAAATAAATAAAAGTAAGTTAAAATATAGCGTTTTCCCGCTAAGCTAGCGGGAAATTCAAAAAGTCGTAGAACAAACATGTCTTGATTTCTGAAGCGGAATAATTCCCCATCATTACATTTAAGCTTTTTTAGCGCGTTGATACAAACAAACTGACTTTTCGTTTCATTTTGAGAAGCCCACTAAAAACTTCTAATTTAATTATCTCTTAAACTTGTGGTCGGTTTTGGGTGATCGATTTATCAATCGACGCCCCAAAGGCCCCATTCGCTGAGATCGTTTAAATTTTAGATAAAGAAGTAGTAGTAGTATGCCATTTTGTAAGTTAGGACTAAACCTTTCGATCGGTGTATAAATCGATCTGATCGGACAGTATATATTGCTAGCCTTTCGCACCCTTCGTGCTGCATTCGTCACTAGAGCCATCCGCAGTGATTCAAGAAAAATATAAGAAGTGCTCGTCTTTTTCACGTTTCAATTTCGCGAGCGAAGAGAACAGGGGGCTGGTTAGCCCCCTAGTAAAATTATATTTTTATTTAAAATTTTTTATTAAACTTAATTTTGTTTGGCACAAAATTGAATATCAGAAATTTTGGGTCTAGAAATGGCTTTCGTCACTAGACTTTTACCTCGTAAAGAGGTTGTCAGTTACATGAAAGTTTGCAAATTCATCAAATAAGCAATCAAAAATAATAACCGTTTCTAAATAATCGCTTTCTTCCAAATCGGTTTCGATAGATTTGTTACTTCTTAAGTCTATTCATTTCTCCGTACTGTCAGTTTTTATTTTAATATTAGTTCTGGTACAAAGCAGAGAACTGCAACGGGTAAGAGATGTTAGATCAGGCTCGAACGCTGACTCGTACCCGTTGTGATTTGTTCGTTTCGAACGAGTCACGAGTCATGACCGAACTTGCTGGCTGATTTGATTTGATGCAATACCCGTTTTCTTCAAACGGTCGGATCGAGTCATACTCGAGTTGACTCGTTCAGAAAATGTTCGAGGTAGAGCACGCACGTGGCAGCGTTTGCGTTTACAATAATATGTATTATGTATTATGTGTGTAAAAATGTATTACTCTGTGCGCCGCGACGAAAGATCTGTGAGGTTGTTGTTGGTTTTAATGAGCTAAAACAATTATACACTAAAAGAAATTTTAATAAATTTTATTTTGTAAGTCGAACGCTTATTATGTGGTTAAGATCAAAACGTATCAAAACGCATCAAAACTTTTCACACAGTGTACAAAGCGCTACTGAAATGAAATGAACACTTTTATGACGGTACGCGTCGCAGCCGAAACTCGAGAATTTGCTGTCTGTTTGTTGTTTTGTTTTATTGGGGGTCATAAAAAATTTGCGCGCAGCGTCAAAAGTTGTTGTTGTATTGTCAAAAATCGCAGGCAAGCCAATTTACTGTTTTAAGCAGAGTGAGCAGCGTGAGCAAGGGCTTACCCACCGCTGCTCTAAAATTTAAAATTTTTTTATATGATATAAGTTTAATGTTTAAATTTTTATTTTTAAAAGACATTTTTCTTAATTTTATTTTAATTTTAATCAACTTTTCTAAGTTGATATTAAATAAATAATAAAATATTTGAAATTAAATAAATATTTTATTAAAATGTGTGTACATAATTGCGTTTATAATATAAATTCATTTACAGAAATATAAATACTTATGTATGTACATGCATGTACAAGCAGAAACAAAAAATACAAAAACAACACTGTCGCTTTCGGTCATACTCGAACGGTCAAGAACGGGTACGAGTCATACGACTCGAACGCTACTCGACCCGAATTGTCCGAAAGCAAAACAAATCATACCCGTGACTCGTTCGAAAGCAAAACGAATCAAACCCGTGACTCGTTCGAAAACAAAGAGACCCGTGACTCGACCGAACACGTTGCGTCGCACTGATGTTCGAACATACCCGTTGCAGCTCTCTGGTACAAACTCTGCAATATTATTCGGCTCTAAACGATGATACAAATCCTAATATGGAATTCAAACCTAAATAATCTCCCAGAATTAAACATAAGACGAAATAAACTACTTTGCTTCTATTCTGTGTACAAATTAGCATTCCCTGCTCTAGTTCTGCAAGCACCCGATATAAATAGTAAACAAGGGGGCTCCGCCCCCTACTCGCTTCGCTCGCCTACCCCCGGCTCGCTTCGCTCGCGGTGAGGTGCGGCTACAGTCGAGCACGCTCGACAGTAGGATACCCTGAGCCCAGGTACTCTTTTATAAATGTTGATTTTCGACCAATTATTCCAATGGCAGCTATATGATATATGGAACCGATCTGAACCAAATCTGGTCAGAATGTACAAAACCAACATAAATGCATATTCTATCAGTTTGGTTAAGATATCTCAAAAAACAAAAAACTTTTTCATACTAAAACTTGATTTTCGGCAGATCGTCTGTATGACAGCTATATGATATAGTGGGCCGATTTCGACCAAACTTGGGCAGGATGTATAATCCCAGCCCAGATACATATTCTATCAGTTTGGTTACGATATCTCAAAAACCAAAAAACTTTTTCATACTAAAACTTGATTTTCGGCAGAGCGACTGTATGACAGCTATATGATATAGTGGGCCGATTTGGACCAAATTTGGTCAGGATGTATAATACCAGCCCAGATACATATTCTATCAGTTTGGTTACGAAATCTCTAAAAACAAAAAACTTTTTCATACTAAAACTTGATTTTCGCAGAGCGTCTGTATGACAGCTATATGATATAGTGGGCCGATTTGGACCAAATTTGGTCAGGATGTATAATACCACCCCAAATATATATCGTGTGAGATTGGTTGAGATATCTCAAAAATTAAAGAAGCTTTTCATACAAAAACTTCATTTTCGATGTATCGTTCCTATGGCAGCTATATGATATAGTTGTCCGATCAAAAAAAAAAAACAAACTTGATCTGCGTACGGTATCCAGGAACCTACATACCAAGTTTGAAGTCTCTAGCTCTTATGGTTTCTGAGATCGACGCGTTCAAACAGACGGACAGACAGACGGACATGGCTCAATCGACTCGACTGTTGAACCTGATCAAGAATATATATAATTTTGGGGGTCTGCCACGCCCCCTTCTGTCTGTTACATACATTCTGCCAAATGCATTATACCCTTTTTTGCCCATTTTTAATGGGCTCAGGGTATAAAAATAGTTTCATGCTCATGGGTTTTCATCGCATGTGTTGGAGTAAAAGCAAATGGAAAAGTCTAATTTAGACAATAAATGCTAATGCAGCGTTGGGAATGAATAATAACAGCCGCATATAAATGACACATGGGAACCAATAGCATTATGTGTTTGAAAATCATCAAAATAAATAAAAGAATGGAATTACAATATCATCTTATGAATAAATTTTCTTTTTTGTTTAAAAGGTATCTGAATTGACGTAGTTTACAAAAGAATTCTGACTTTCAAGTTTTTTTTTGGTGTTATAGAGTCAAGCTCAACATATTCCGATGTTAAAAAAAACTTAATTTGAATCTGAACAGGCATAATGTAAATATCAATTTTTGATATTTGATATTGTGAAGGACTTTGGTTCGTCAAACAATTGCATCTCTTTTACAACTTTAATTAACGGATATTCAGATATAATTTCATAATTTTCTTAATTCAAAAATTAATGTCTCTTAAACTACTGGCTTAAATCTATAACTTTGTATAAATGAATTATAGGTTTATTCATTGACTTTCCGAAATAGTAAAGCTTTTGAAAATAGGTTCTGTCATTCACGAGTAATGATGACAACTGTGGGCGCACCTCTGAAAAAAAAGTACAAAAAGTACAAAAGAAAGGAAAATTTTTAAAAAATTCTAAAAAAAAAACTTCACCATAGAAAAAAACAAGGGGGCTCCGCCCCCTACTCGCTTCGCTCGTCTACCCCCGGCTCGCTTCGCTCGCGGTGGGGTGCGTCTACAGTCGAGCACGCTCGACAGTAGGATACCCTGAGCCCAGGTACTCTTTTATAAATGTTGATTTTCGACCAATTATTCCAATGGCAGCTATATGATATATGGAACCGATCTGAACCAAATCTGGTCAGAATGTACAAAACCAACATAAATGCATATTCTATCAGTTTGGTTAAGATATCTCAAAAAACAAAAAACTTTTTCATACTAAAACTTGATTTTCGGCAGAGCGTCTGTATGACAGCTATATGATATAGTGGGCCGATTTGGACCAAATTTGGTTAGGATGTATAATACCACCCCAAATATATATCGTGAGAGATTGGTTAAGATATCTCAAAAATTAAAGAAGCTTTTCATACAAAAACTTCATTTTCGATGTATCGTTCCTATGGCAGCTATATGATATAGTTGTTCGATCCAAAAATAAAAACAAACTTGATCTGCGTACGGTATCCAGGAACCTACATACCAAATTTGAAGACTCTAGCTCTTATGGTTTCTGAGATCGACGCGTTCAAACAGACGGACAGACGGACAGACAGACGGACATGGCTCAATCGACTCCATTAAAAGCCCATTAAAAATGGGCAAAAAAGGGTATAATGCATTTGGCAGAATGTATGTAACAGGCAGAAGGGGGCGTGGCAGACCCCAAAAAGTATATATATTCTTGATCAGGATCAACAGTCGAGTCGATTGAGCCATGTCCGTCTGTCTGTCCGTCTGTCTGTCCGTCTGTCCGTCTATCTGTCCGTCTGTTTGAACGCGTCGATCTCAGAAACCATAAGAGTTAAAGACTTCAAACTTGGTATGTATGTTTCTGGATACCGTACGCAGATCAAGTTTGTTTTTATTTTTGGATCGGACAACTATATCATATAGCTGCCATTGGAACGATACATCAAAAATGAAGTTTTTGTATGAAAAGCTTCTTTAATTTTTGAGATATCTCAACCAATCTCACACGATATATATTTGGGGTGGTATTATACATCCTGACCAAATTTGGTCCAAATCGGCCCACTTTATCATATAGCTGTCATAGAGACGCTCTGCCGAAAATCAAGTTTTAGTATGAAAAAGTTTTTTGTTTGTTGAGATATCAGAACCAAACTGATAGAATATGTATCTGGGCTGGTATTCTAAATCCTGACCAAATAAAGTTCAAATCGGACCGCTATATCATATAGCTGCCATAGGAACGATACATCGAAAATCAAGTTTTAGTATGAAAAAGTTTTTTGTTTGTTGAGATATTAGAACCAAACTGATAGAATATGTATCTGGGCCGGTATTCTACATCCTGACCAAGTTTGGTCCAAATCGGCCCACTATATCATATAGCTGTCATACAGCCGCTCTGCCGAAAATCAAGTTTTTGTATGAACAAGTTTTTTTTTTTGAGATATCTTAACCAAACTGATAGAATATGCATTTATGTTGGTTTTGTACATTCTGACCAGATTTGGTTCAAATCGGTTCCATATATCATATAGCTGCCATAGGAATAATTGGTCGAAAATCAACATTTATGAAAGAGTACCTGGGCTCAGGGTATCCTACTGTCGAGCGTGCTCGACTGTAGCCGCACCTCACCGCGAGCGAAGCGAGCCGGGGGTAGGCGAGCGAAGCGAGTAGGGGGCGGAGCCCCCCTTGTTTTTAATAAAGAATGCATTGTGCTGCATAAGAGAACAAGCGATCATTTTGCAGCACTACCATTGTATAGTTGCCGAGCTTTGAAAGCTGCAAATTAATTATTTAAATTGTTAATATTATCGATTCTTCAGACATATCTTTATATATAAAGTTGTTTGTCCAACTGATTCATTGACTGATTTAGCATTGTACAGGCCAAACTGTTTGTCGTACGACCTTCAAACTTAGCCACAATACTCACAGGATAATTTCATCGGGAGATAAGGCGGGATTTTTCTAAAATCAACCAGAAAGTGCGTTAAATTAAAGTCAAAGTTTCCATGTACGTATTTTCTGTTTACATGTGTTTGTAGTGTAGTAGAGTTTGGTCAGGCACAGTATGCAGTGGCAAAGTGGTGCATGGGATGGTCTGTTAGATTCAGAAGCAGAAAATCCGGGTTCGAATCTCGCATGATCATGGCTTTTTTAAAATCGAGTTAACAAAACAAAGATATACATTTATTTAAGGTGCTGCTGTAGAGCCGAGGATGGTGTGTTTGGACCCAAATGCTGAGAAGCACGAGTTCAATACCCAAACCGGACAACATTTTTTTTTTTTTGAATTAAATTTTATTAATATTTTTTTAATTTTAGGATTTTTTACAATTTGGTCAAAATCGGGTTACTATATAACATAGCTGCCATAAAAATAATCGGGTTCACATTAAGCTTTAGTATGAAAATCTTTTTTGTTTTTTAAGTTATCTCAACCAAAGTCGCAGATTCGATTTTGCACTCCAAGTCTCAAATTTGTCTGCCAAATTTGGAACTTTCCCGCCAAATATGGCTTTTTCCAAAAGTTCAATTGAAGGGGCAACTGGCAGCGTGAATATAATTATCCCACAAACAAATCCTCTACACGACGTAAAAGTCTAGTGACGAAAGCAATTTTTAGCCCCAAAATTTCTGATATCCAATTGTGTGACGAACAAAATTTAGTTTATTATAAAAATTTTAAATAAAAATTATTAAAAAGAAAAACCCAAAAATTCGCATTGTGCACTGTGCTCAAAAAGGGCTAGCTTCTTTGTACATAAAAATTACTTTTTGCACAAAATATAAGCTAAAAAACCTTATTTCACCTGTAAAATGTTACCTGAGTACTTTAGAAAAACTATTGGGGTTTCAATTTTAGCGGGAAATAGCATTTTCCCGCTAAACTAGCGGGAAATTCAAAAAGTCGTAGGACAAACATTTCTATATTTTTGAAAAGAAACAAATCCTCATCATAACATCAAAGCATTTTTAGCGCTTTGATACGGACAAACGAACAGACAAACAAACTGACTTTTCATCTTAATTTGAAAAGTCCACTAAAAATTTCAAATTTTATTATCTTTTGAACCAGTTATCGGATTTGGGTGATCGAGGTATCAATCAACGCGTATTGATTAGAATTTTTTATAAATAAAAAATTTTACAAAAAGGCCCCAACGGCCCCATTAGCTGCGATCGCTTAAACTTTTCCCCTCCCAGTTACACCCCCGTATCTCATGAACCAGGTGAGTTACAAAAAGTTTTAGTATGCCATTTTGTAAGTTAGGACTCAACCTTTCGATCGGTATATAACTCTGATCGGACAGTCGTAGCAAATTTTCCAAATTAGCGTGCTGCTTTCGTCACTAGAGCGAACTGCCGTTCGCAGTGATTCGTTTCTCTTTCAAAAAATGTTATATTATATACATTTTTTGCTACTTAAAACATGCAGCAGGAAATTTCCAACAACCAAAAATTTTAAATTCTTCTCAAATAACTAATAACTGATAATTATTGCTAATTGTTTACGAACGGTGAAAAAACGTAGTAGTCTGATTTGAATATGTGTCTTTTAGCAAGTACTGATTACTGATCCATCAGAAGTAAAGAAGAGATTACTGATTTAAACAAGAGGGCTCCGCCCCCTTGCTGCGGCTACAGTCGAGCATGCTCGACAGTAGGATACCCTGAGCCCAGGTACTCTTTTATAAAAGTTGATTTTTGTTTGTTCCTTAGGCAGCTATATGATATATGGAACCGGTTTGAACTAAATCTGGTCAGAATGTACAATACCAACATAAATACATATTCTATCAGTTTGGTTAAAATATATCAAAAAGCAAAAAACTTTTTCATACTAAGACCTAATCTTCGATTGAGCGTCTCTATTGTAGCTTTATGATATAGTGGTCTGATTTGAACCAAATTGGGTCAGGATGTAAATTACCAGCCGAGATGCTATCAGTTTGGTTCTGATATCTCAACAAACAAAAAACTTTTTCATACTAAAACTTGAATTTCGATGTATCGTTTCTATGGCAGCTATATAATATAGTGGTCCGATCCAAAAATAAAAACAAACTTGATCTGCGTACGGTATACAGGAACCTACATACCAAATATGAAGTCCCTAGCTCTTATGGTTTCTGAGATCGACGCGTTCAAACAGACGGACAGACAGACGGACATGGCTTAATCGACTCGGCTGTTGATCCTGATCCAGAATATATATACTTTTGGGGGTCTGGCACGCCCCCTTCTGCCTGTTACATACATTCTGCCAAATGCATTATACCCTTTTTTGCCCATTTCAAAAAAAATGTTTTTCGCCGTTTGGGGCCCCAAATCTATCCAAAAAAGTCGGTTTGGTTCAATTCAGAAGAAACAAGGGGGCTCCGCCCCCTACTCGCTTCGCTCGCCTACCCCCGGCTCGCTTCGCTCGCGGTGAGGTGCGGCTACAGTCGAGCACGCTCGACAGTAGGATACCCTGAGCCCAGGTACTCTTTCATAAATGTTGATTTTCGACCAATTATTCCTATGGCAGCTATATGATATATGGAACCGATTTGAACCAAATCTGGTCAGAATGTACAAAACCAACATAAATGCATATTCTATCAGTTTAGTTACGATATCTCGAAAAACAAAAAACTTTTTCGTACTAAAACTTGATTTTCGGCAGAGCGTCTTTATGACAGCTATATGATATAGTGGGCTGATTTGGACCAAATTTGGTCAGGATGTATAATACCACCCCAAATATATATCGTGTGAGATTGGTTGAGATATCTCAAAAATTAAAGAAGCTTTTCATACAAAAACTTCATTTTTGATGTATCGTTCCTATGGCAGCTATATGATATAGTTGTCCGATCCAAAAATAAAAACAAACTTGATCTGCGTACGGTATCCAGAAACCTACATACCAAGTTTGAAGTCTCTAACTCTTATGGTTTCTGAGATCGACGCGTTCAAACAGACGGACAGACGGGCAGACAGACGGACATGGCTCAATCGACTCGACTGTTGATCCTGATCAAGAATATATATACTTTTGGGGGTCTGCCACGCCCCCTTCTGCCTGTTACATACATTGCCAAATGCATTATACCCTTTTTTGCCCATTTTCAATGGGCTCAGGGTATAAAAAAGCTAAAAAAAAGCTTTAAAAAAATCATCATTTTCTTAATTCAAAAATTAATGTCTCTTTAACTCCTGGCTTAAATCTAAAACTTTGTGTTAATGAATTATAGATATATTCATTGACCTTCAGAAAAAGGAAACTTTTGAAAATCGGTTTTGTCATTCTCGAGTAATGATGACATAAGTCGGCGCACCTCTGAAAAAAAGTACGAATAAAAAGCCAGATTTTTAAAAAATTCTAAAAAAAAAATTTCACCATAGAAAAAAAAAAAAATGTTTTTCGTCGTTTTTGGCCCCAAATCTATCAAAAAAAGTGGGTTTGGTTCGTGTAATTTTTTGGCTGTTGCCTAGTGTTATCATTGTAAAAAATTTATCATATATTTAGACATTGTCTTTTATCACTGCGAACGGCAGTTCGCTCTAGTGACGAAAGCAGCACGAAGGGTGCGAAAGGCGACTAGCAATATATACAGCTAATTTGGAAAATTTGCTACGACTGTCCGATCAGATCGAGTTATATACCGATCGAAAGGTTGAGTCCTAACTTACAAAATGGCATACTAAAACTTTTTGTAACTCACCTGGTTCATGAGATACGGGGGTGTAAGTGGGAGGGGAAAAATTTAAACGATCGCAGCTAATGGGGCCGTTGGGGCCTTTTTGAAAAATTTTTTATTTTTAAAAAATTCTAATCAAAAATACGCGTCGATTGATACCCCGATCACCCAAATCCGATAACTGGTTCGAAAGATAATAAAATTTAAAATTTTTAGTGGACTTCTCAAAATGAGATGAAAAGTCAGTTTGTTTGTCGGTTCGTTTGCGCGTATCAAAGCGCTAAAAAAGCTTAGATGTAATGATGAGGATTTGTTTCTTTTCGAAAATATAGAAATGTTTCTTCTACGACTTTTTGAATTTCCCGCTAGTTTAGCGGGAAACCGCTATTTCCCGCTAAAATTTTATTATAAAAACTTTAAATAAAAATAAAAATTATTAAAAAAAAAAAAAAAACACGAAAATTGGTATTCGGCACTGTGCAAAAAGTAATTTTTATGTACAAAGAAGCTCTCCCTTTTTGAGCACAGTGCACAATGCCAATTTTCGTTTTCGTTTTTTTTTTTAATAATTTTTATTTTTATTTAAAGTTTTTATAATAAACTGAATTTAGCTCGTCACACAATTGGATATCAGATATTTTGGAGCTAAAAATTGCTTTCGTCACTAGACTTTTACCTCGTGTAGAGGTTTTTTTTGTGGGATTTAAAATTTCGCGAAAACTGCAGCATCCTCTGCCATTTGTAAAAATACTTTCTTGTAACACTATAGGCAACGAATATCACAAAGCCCGAACAAAAATTACACACATCCCTGCGGTTCGGCTGGTGTTGAGGCATCCCCTAGCGCTAGCCCCGTGGTGCATCACTAGTAGCTAACTAAGTCTTTAGGTTGAATAAATGCAGAGGGCGAACAAAAACGAAGAGTGATTTCTGTTTGGTTTTTTTCTCTCCTTTGTCCGCTTGTTTTTGCATGTTTTACTTGCCGCATTTTATCTAAGTTTTATCAAGTCATAATTTAATGATGATCAGTGGCTCCACTCCAGTGGTCAAAGTCGCTGCTTTAATCTTAAAAAATGGGAGTTTCGAATACCGACTCGAACAGAATTGAAAATTAAATTTTAAAATTAAAAAAATTACTCGCGGTGCTTCAGTTGAGCATACTCGACTGTCGGAGACACCCCGTACTTACTAAGACTTGATTGATGCTGTTGCAGAGCGTTGTAATACATTTTCGACCAATTTTTTTTAATGACAGCTATATGTCATATTAAACCGATTTGAAACAACTTCGGTTAGGATATATAAGAATAACTTAAATGCATATTCTATAAGTTTGGTTGAGATATCTTATAAGACATACAAGATTTTCATACTAAGACTTGATGTTCGCCCGATCAGTCGTATAGCATCTATATGATATAGTGGTTCGATTTGAACCAACTTTGGACAGGATATATAAAACCAAGTTATATGCATATGGGCATTTCCAAATTCGCGCACAGGACATTCGTACACATTCAAAGTAAAAAACCGGTAAAAAGGAAACGGTATTTTTTTCTGATGAAGGGCTTAACATATAGCATTTGATTAGCTCTTTCATTGGTGCAAAGATTGATTTTGGGTAATTTTGATGTAATGTTTTAATGCAACTAATTTTAAACTCTTGTGCATTGATACCTCTTAAAAATGGTTATGACTTTTTTCAAAGATGATTTGCACTTCTTTTTTATTTCAATTTGATGCAAATTCGCACGGGACATCGCGCACGGGACATTTTTTGCCATCAATATTTTGATGTTTTTTGTTTACTTCGTATGAATTACATTTTAACTTTTTAAGTCACTAAGAAGCTTTATTAATAGAACTGATGTGTTTTCTTTAATTTTCATTAATTTTTTGTTCCTAAAAAAAAGATATTGTCAAAAAATTAGTATTATACAATCACTCCATTTTGGAAGTCAACTTTTGAGAAAACAGGTAAAAGTACGAAAAAACTTAATTTTTTCAAAAATACTGTCGATGTGCTCAAACTATTATCTAATTAATATGTAAAATGATTTAACAAGTAACATGAAAATGTTTCTGCAAGAAAATTTCACAAGATGTGAGTTTTTGATCAATTTTACGTTTTTGGCTGCGGTGAACCTTTCTGGGGAAATGCCTCCCATTTTGTGACGAACGAAATTAAGTTTAATATAAAAATATTAAATAAATATAAAAACAAGGGGGCTCCCCCCCCCCCCCCCTGCTCGATTCGCTCGCCTACAGTCGATCGGGCTCGACAGTAGAATACTCTGAGTCCAGGTACTCTTTTATAAAAGTAGATTTTTGATTGTTCCTACGGCAGCTATATGATATATGGAACCGATTTGAACTAATCTGGTCAGAATGTACAAAACCAACATAAATGCATATTCTATCAGTTTGATTTATATATCTCAACAAACCAAAAACTTTTTCATACTAAAACTTGATTTTCGATGTATCGGTCCTATGGCAGCTATATGATATAGTGGTCAGATTTGAACCTTATTAAGTCAGGATGTAGAATACCAGCCCAGATACATATTCTATCAGTTTGGTTCTGATTTCTCAACAAACAAAAAACTTTTTCATACTAAAACTTGATTTTCGATGTATAGTTCCTATGGCAGCTATATAATATAGTGGTCAGATCCAAAAATAAAAACAAACTTGGTCTGCGTACGGTTTCCAGGATTATGACGATTATGACAACCATTGCCGCAGTAAAAAATAGGCCGAAAAGAGCGATGCGATTCATTGTAGTATGTGCTTGCAAATGTTTTAATTTATCGGTGTTTTTAATATGAAGAGCTTGTAGGGCCTCCAGGGACAAGATTTTTAGCCTTTGCTTCTCTATTGGAGTTATTTGGATAATGGGAACTCCGGGCTTGAGAATAGTTTCCTCGGCATTGTCGAACTCCTTTTCATTCAGGGCTATTGTGTCATTCCAGAATTGGACCAGATAAGAACCTAGTATTTTTTGATCCATATTGCTCCAGCGTATCGTTCCGTTGAAATTGTTCAATATGATAATGGCCTCGTCGATCTCTTCCAGATGTGGTATGTGATCCGCGTTACTAAATTCACACAGGGCTTCCTTTCCCTGAATTAACTTAGGAATACAACTACACTCAGAAAAAAAATCAAGATTTCCGTACTTAAACAGGCGATTTTCAAGTACAAACGTTCTCAAAAGTTATGTAAGTTCGGAATTCCTAAAACTGAGTACAAAAATCTTAATTCAAGTTCGTTTTTCGCAAGTACGGAAATTTTAAAATAAGATTTTTTCGGGATACTTTAAGTACGTTTTGGGCTTAATTCAAGTCTGTAAAAATTTAAAACATTCTACTTTAAGTACAAAACAATCTTGAACTTAATCCAAAATATACTTATTTCAAGTACAAAAAATTTTAATAAATAATGAATTGTAATTTTAAAACATACTTTAGTACGTATACTAAAATTAAGCAAAATACCAAAATTAAATACCATTTGATAATGGTGTATATTTTTGCATAGCGACCTTTCGAAATAGGTGCTGATTTTACCAGCGATCCAAGCCTAACGTCATATTTGCGGTGCTAGAACCATTTGAGAATTGTAAGGTACGACAATGCAAAAGAAATATTCCGAAATGTACTTGATTTTAGTTCGAAACGTTCTCATTTTTAACTTTTTTTTTCATCTTGAAAATTCTAAATTTTAGATCGATTCATACTCAATTTAAGATTTTAGTACACAACAATCTTAAATTTTTAAAATAGTTGTTTAGTACTCAAAACTCTGTTAATTTTAAAGATATCTCAACTAAACTCACAGATTATGCTTTTGGCATGGTCTAATATATTCTGACTAAGTTTGGTTGAAATCGGACTATTAAATCACATTATTGTCGGTAAAAAATTTAAAATTAAGATCGAATCATACTTAATTTAAAATTTTTAGTACACAGGAATCTTAAAATTTTAAGTACAAAACGGTATAAATTTAAGCGCGGTTGTACTTAATTTTAGTACGGCATTTTTTTCTGAGTGTAGTATTATTAAGGTTTATAATATAAATATAATTTATATATTACTTATAAGACCATAATTTTTATTTTGAAATAGAAAGATTTCGTTTAAATAGAGGTTAATGATTGTGTTATTTTTTTAGACCCCGTACTTAAAAAAAGTACAGGGGTCTATTGGGTTTGTTTTAACGAAAATGTGCGTAACAGGCAGAAGGAGGTGGGGCAGACCCTATAAAGTATTTATATTCTTGATCAGCATCAATAGCCAAGTCGATATAGCAATGTCCGTCTGTCTGTCTGTCTGTATGAACACCTGGATCTCAGAGACTATAAGAGATAGAGACACCAAACTTGGTATGTAGGTTCCTCTATATTGCAAGCAGATCAAGTTTGTTTTAAAATTTGGTCGCGCCCCCTTTAACGCCTAAAAATTGACATAGAAAATTTCATACCCAAATTATAAGAGCAATTTAAAAGCTAGAGATTCAAGAATTTGCATAGACGCAGAGAAAAGTGTACTAGATTTTTTGTGAAATAGCCAAGATATTCATGTTATATATTTTGCTGTTTCGATGATGGAGCGTTGGCAGTTATTAAAATTTGAGTAACTTGATAACATGAAAATTGAGTTAACATATTATATAACAAATTGGCGTCTGGTTAGTCATGGGCTTCTGTGGCGTAGTGTGATGAGTCGCAGCGCTAAGGATATGGTTGGTCAGTCGGTCGTGAGTTCGAACCCTGCAAGGGACGTGTGATTTTTAATTCACTAATTTTTCTTTAACATTCAATTTGTATTTATTAATGTTGTGATAACATATAATATTAACATTTTGTGTTATTAAACATTTTTAAAATTATGAAATGGAGTACTGTAAAACCAATATGGCATACTGTACACAACACCATGTATGGCTCATTTGGTTGAGCCACCGAAATTTTAAGCTTTCTTTAAAATTAGGTCGTGGGTTCGATTCCCGGCTCCACCATTTTTTTTTTTTTTTTATTTTATAGTATTTGTTAAAATTTTTTTTTTTTGTTTTTTTTGATAATTTTGTTTTGTCATGTACATTAACAATTTAAACACACATATATGTGTTTTATACATATGCATGTGTCTTTTCTTAACAAAAACTCGGAAATGAACATTTCGCTTGGAAAAAATCAAGTCTATAAGATATGTATCTTAACCAAACTAACAGCATTTGCATGTGGGTTTTTTTATTAATTCATGACCGAAGTTGGTGCAAATCGGACAACTATGTCATAGAGCTCCCATAGGAGGAATCGAACGAAAATCAAGTTTAAGTATGAAAAAATTTCTTGTTGTAGTAGATATCGTTACCAAACTTTTACCATATGCTTTTAAATTAGTCTTGTATACCCTTAGCGAAGTTGGTTTAAATCGGACCACTATATCATATAGCTGTAATAGGACCGATCGGTCGAAAATGAGGATTTAGTATGAAAAACTTTTTTGTTCAATGAGATATCGTAACCAAACTGATATAATATGTATTTGAGTTAGTGTTATACATCCTTACCGAAGTTGGACCAAATCGTTACACTATATAATATCAAGTCTTACTATTGTAAGTGAATATTTTTTTTACCACAGTAAGTACGGGGTCTCCGACAGTCGAGTATGCTCGACTGTAACACCGCGAGCAAAGCGAGCCGGGGGCTGGCGAGCGAAGAGAGCAGGGGGCGGAGCCCCCTAGTTTTTAATAATGGGTCTGATTATTATATTTTGGTAGTCTATTGTATCTACTATGGGTATTTTAATAATATAAACAAGTGTTTTTTTTTTTTTAAAATTGATGCGTGTGAAAATTCTAACATATCTTCAACTTATGAATCAAGCATTTTTCCATTTTTTATTATCTTATTGACTTCAATTTATTCGTTTTCGTTAAGCAAAAAAGTGTTTATTATGTTAAGTCTTGCCCATTGAATTGCTCATTTAATATTAATAATTTCATCTTTTATTAATTGGACTTGGTTTTGTAAACATATGGCAATTGTGTCGCTTAATTGGCTTTCTTTTCTTATAGTGTTTGTTAGCATATTTAATATCTTAGTCAGATTATTAAGTCTATCCTCAAATTGTTTGTTAATTATAACCTGTTCATTGTTATTGCTTATGAGATTGTATAAATGTGATCTGGACTTCCAGCACGTATTTCCAAGCTGATCCAAAATGATCATTGAACTTCCAAACTGTGATATTTCCCTCATCTGTAAACTTTTCAAAGCGATTAAAACACTTGGCTACTTCCCAAAAAAATGGAAGAAATCGGTCATTATAATGATACCCAAACCTGAAAAGATCATACAAAACCATCATCTTATAGACCAATAAGTCTACTACCGTGCTTATCTAAGCTTTTTGATAAGTTCCTCTTGACGCGCATAATTCCTCATCTGAGAACACAACGCAATCCCAACACATCAAATTGGCTTCAGAGAAAAGCATGGAACTATCGAGCAAGTCAACCGAATAACATCAGAAATACGTACAGCATACGAACATCGGGAATACTGCAGTGCAATATTCCTCGACGTCTCCCAAGCTTTCGATCGAGTGTGGCTAGATGGCCTCATGCACAAAATCAAAACGACGCTCCCGGTGTACACTCATAAGCTACTCGAGTCGTACCTCTACAATAGAGTCTTCGCAGTGAGATGCAACATCTAATGATCATATTACAGAAGCGGGAGTTCCTCAGAGAAGTGTTCTGGGACCAATACTA
Organism: Drosophila phalerata; assembly: GCA_951394115.2. Lineage (NCBI taxonomy): Eukaryota > Metazoa > Arthropoda > Insecta > Diptera > Drosophilidae > Drosophila > Drosophila phalerata. The sequence goes on from OX596006.1 coordinate 15,513,390, forward strand.
TACGTAATATACACAGTGGACATCCCGATCAATAAGCTTCTAACAACATCTACGTTTGCAGACGATACCGCAATCCTTAGTCGCTCCAAATGCCCCATTCAAGCAACAGCACGTTTAGCTGAACACTTGGCGGTAGTAGTGAAATGGCTAGCCGACTGGCGTATCAAAATAAATAACCAAAAATGTAAACACAGCCCGTTCCATCGTAGGTAGTATGGAGCTGTGGCTTGAAGTACTTGGCTTCTGGAGGTAAATAGCTCAAAACCTGGCTGCACTCCTGGCTTCCATGTACTGTAGGAAAATGTCGATTGGCTCAAGATTTAAAATGGTCTCTAAAGGCGCCGGAGGGATAGAGCGCAAACACCCTGTCACCCCCACGCAGGCCAAACTCTGCACCTTTGGGAGGTACTGAAGATGGGATTTGGTGTTCGCCACTTCCCACCAAACCAGCGCCTCATAGGTTACAGTGAGTCTGACGACTGCTGTGTAAAACCAATGGGTGATATACGGTTGCAGTCCCCATCTCTTGCCGAAGGTCCTTTTGCATATAAAGAATGCTTTCATCCTCTCCTCCGAGTTTCTCTTTCAGGAGAGTTTGGAATCCAGGACTACTCCAAGGTACTTTGCTTCTTTTGAGAGCCTAAGCTGCGTGCCTCCTAGGGTAGGAAGTCGGAAGCTCGGGATCTTGTATTTTCTTGTGAACAGGACTAGTTCGCTCTTTTATAGGTTTGCCCCAAGACCGTTTTGTCCAGCTCAGCGTAGAGTAAAGCCCAATGCATTGTCGAGAAGATCACTGATGGTGGGCAAGAACTTGCCCGTTACCAGTAATACCAGGTCATCCGCATAAGCTGTGACTCTACAACCCTTATGTCTTAGCTGTAGGAAAAGATCGTTGAGAACCAGGTTCCATAGCAAGGGGGAGATGACTCCACCCTGCGGGGTGCCTCTCGTGGCCTTTTTCCTTACCGAAGAAGTGCAGATTCCTCTAAAAAAGGGGAATATTCACGAAATAAAGCTCCAAACAAAAGACGAGGAGCATTTCCGTAAAATCTCCCGTTATCTAAATGAAGCTTAAGAAAAGCTTATACACTTATCAACTAAAAAGCTTCAAGGGCATGCAGGTGGTACTTAAAGGCATTGAACCGGATGTCCCCCCTTCCGAGATCGCACGTGCGTTAAAAGAAAAGGGCTTTCTCGCTAAGAGAGTCACAAATATAATAAACAAAAGTAAAATACCGCAGCCTCTTTTCAAAGTTGAGCTGGAGCCAGATAGTAAAGCTCCAAAGAAAAATGATGTGCACCCGATCTACAAACTACAGCTCCTGTTGCATCGCCGGATCACTGTTGAGGAACCACACAAACGGAACGGCCCAGTTCAATGCTCGAACTGCCAGGAATTTGGGCATACCAGGTCGTATTGCACATTGCGTCCGGTATGTGTGGAGACTCCCATGGCCATGACTCCTGCTCAGTCAACAAAGATGATCCTAATACAAAAAAGTGCGGCAACTGCGGTGGAAATCACACAGCGAACTACAGAGGCTGTCCAGTGTAAATGGAACTAAAATAAAAACCGAACAACGCGCCATCATCACCTGCCAGCTGGAGTTATAGCATCCCAAACTACTCCCGACATCTTTTTCGCCAAAGCAGCCAGGTCCTCATTTGGTCCCACAAACACTATCAACGGCATATCTTTCGCTTGTGCTTTAAAATCTGGCTTACAAAAACCAACTCCCTTAGCAACACCCCCTAGTGAAGTCCAAGAAATTTTGAGTATGGATAACGCCCAGCAGCCCATGCAGCAGTCACAAAGCTCTATTGAAGCAATGATTTTCCCCCTACAACAAAATATGATGGAATTCATGTCGTTTATGAAATCAACTATGCAAAACCTTATTCAAAATCAAAACACCTTGATACAGAAGCTTGCATCTCAACAATCAACATAATCAATAGCGCCTCTACGAATATCTCTGTGGAACGCCAACAGTGTTTCACGGCATAAACTTGAACTTACTCAATTTCTATACGACAAACACATTAATGTAATGCTGCTTTCTGAGACGCATCTCACTAACAAATATAACTTCCAAATACACGGCTATATATTCTACGGCACAGATCATCCAATTCTAATAAGAAACCGCATCAAACATCAATTCCACAAAAGGTATGCGACAAACTATCTACAAGCCACATCCATAACTGTACAATCGGACATCAACAATCTTACTATTGCTGCTGTATACTGTCCTACCCGCTTTACAATCTCTTTTTTTTTTTTTTTTGTTTTTTTTTTTTTACGTTGGCTTTATTTATTGAATCTTCTCCAAGGGAGACTTACAATAAGTTTATCAAATCTTATATTTAAAGCTTAACTAACAGTCATGTTGACTTAATATGAACTACGGTGCCCCAAGTGTTTATTGCTGGGCTGGAAGGTCGTTTCGTTGAAGACGGGTTCGACTGCAAACCCGAGTTAATTGCCGAGCAAGTGGATTGGGGTGCAGGGATAACTTAATGTTGTAGCTCGCCTTTTGTCGTGCTATCTCATCTTTAACGTATATAACGTTCAAATCTCTATGAATGTTGTCGTTTCGAACATACCACGGTGCCCCAGTGATAGTCCTCAAGATTTTCGATTGTACTCGCTGGATGATATCAATATTGCTACTGCACGCGTTTCCCCATAGCTGCGAGCCGTAGGTCCACACTGGTTTTATGGTGGAATTGTAGAGTAGGACCTTGTAGTCCAAGCTGAGAGGAGATCGGTGGTTTAAAAGCCAATAAAGTTTATTGGCTTTCAGTTTAATCTGCGTTTTCTTTGCTTCAAGGTGACGACGCCAGGTGAGCCGCCTATCAAGATGAACGCCAAGGTACGTTACTTCTTTGGCTTGTGGAAGTTGCCTATTAGAGAGTGTTAACGGAGGACATGTTTGCATGTTGAGGGTAAACGTGATGTGTTTACATTTTTGGTTATTTATTTTAATACGCCAGTCGGCTAACCATTTCTCTACTACCGCCAAATGTTCAGCTAGACGTGCTGTTGCCTGAATGGGGCATCTGGAGCGACTGAGGATTGCGGTATCGTCTGCAAACGTGGATGTTGTTAGCCGCTCATTTATCGGGATGTCCGCTGTGTATATTACGTATAGTGTTGGTCCCAGAACACTTCCCTGAGGAACTCCAGCTTCTATAATGTGATCGTTAGATGTAGTAGTGTTGCATCTAACTGCGAAGACTCTATTGTAGAGGTACGACTCGAGTAGCTTATGAGTGTACACCGGAAGCGTCGTTTTGATTTTGTGCATGAGGCCATCAAGCCACACTCGATCGAAAGCCTGGGAGACGTCGAGGAATATTGCACTGCAGTATTCCCGATGTTCGTATGCTGTACGTATTTCTGATGTTATTCGGTTGACTTGCTCGATAGTTCCATGCTTTTCTCTGAAGCCAAATTGATGTGTTGGGATTGCATTGCGTGTTATCAGATGAGGAATTATGCGCGTCAGTAGGCATTTTTCAAAAAGCTTAGACAAGCACGGTAGTAGACTAATTGGTCTATAAGATGATGGTATTGTATGATCTTTTCCAGGTTTGGGTATCATTATAATGACCGACTTCTTCCATTTTTTTTGGGAAGTAGCCAAGTGTTGTAATCGCGTTGAAAAGCTTACAGATGAGGGAAATAGCACAGTTTGGAAGTTCAATGATCATTTTTTGAGTTATTTGATCACAGCCTGGAGATTTTTTTGGTTTCATCTGTTCTTTTATGACTTTTCCAATTTCGTTCGCACGGAACTGAGGTGGTTCAGACTCGCCTGGATTATGAGGTGCACAGGAAGAAAGTACGAATGAATTTGTTGCGGGATTTGGTTGGAATACATTACGTAGGTGAGTGGCAAATGTGTTGGCTCTGTCTATGTCGCTACGGGCCCAGCAGCCTGAAGAGTTTCTTATAGGCGTTACCGTTATGATCGGCGCACTTAGCGTTGGGTGAGCCCTCCACAAAGGATGCTTGGTACTGGTTGGTGACAATTGCTCTATGTAGCGGCGTTGGGCATCTGTTTCTTCTTGCTTTAGAGCTTTGCTGAGTCTGCGCGAAGCATCTTTAAAGCGTTGTTTGGTAGATGGCGACCGGTGGGACTGCCATTCACGTCGCAATCGTCGCTTTTCCAGAACAAGTTGTTCTATTTGAAGATTAGTTTTGCGTTGTTTGGTCTGCACATGCGCATGTTGTGGAGTAGAGATTTTAGCTGCTTCTACAAGTACAGATTCTAATAAATCAGCGGAGCAGTCGATGTCCGCTTCAATGTTGAATTGCGGGGTAAGAACGAGGTGAGTGCTTACGTATTTCTTGTACTTGAGCCAGTTGGTTCTGTGTGTTGTAAGTCTATTAGGATATTCCATATATTCCGGGGATTGGACTAGATTTAATAACACGGGGGAGTGGTCGGATGACAGATCCGAAAGTGCTTCGGCGCTTATTAGATTGCGTGGGATGTTTTTTGTCACAGCAAAATCTATTAAGTCTGGTTGTTTGTTAGGGTCTGCTGGCCAGTATGTAGGACTACCCGGGGAAACATAATTGAGTTTGTTGCTTGGTTTTATGATTGCATTGTATAACTGCCTTCCCTTAGTGGTCACAAGGCGAGAGCCCCAGTGCGGGTGTTTCGCATTGTAGTCTCCTGCTGCTAAGAATCGCTGTCCCAGTGAGTT
>OX596006.1:15518311-15721604 GCA_951394115.2 Drosophila phalerata
GCATTGGAGAGGCACACTCTTCGCTCCAGCTTTTTGGAGTTGTAGTTGGTAAATTCGGAGAGCAAGAACGCGCTCTCGTATCTTCTGCGGCTAAGAGGTTCTGCTTTGATTTTTCGGTTATTTGTGCTGTTGTGTCGGAGACATAGCTAAAGTAAGCGTTATTTTGGCCAAAGAGAGTCGTCGCTCGTCTTGCTCGCGCTGACGGTGGGCACGGGTATCGTAGTGACTCATCGTAGTTAGCACTTGTTCAATACAAATTCTATTTGATTTGTTTATAGTTTATAGAATAGTTTTATTATATTCGCAAAACTAGTTTAGTGGGCGCGCACATCGCACTAGGGGGCTCTTGGCCTAAATCTAGATTTTTACCGCACGTGGGTACTATTTAGATTAAGATTATTACGGAGCGCTTTATAGAAACACGTCTGCACGGTCCGAAGGTTTATAGGTTGCAATGAAGGTTTATAGGTTACAATCTCTGAAGATCAATTCATGCAATTCTTTAACTCTCTGGGTCAGCGATTTATAGCAGCAGGAGACTACAATGCGAAAGACCCGCACTGGGCTCTCGCCTTGTGACCACTAAGGGAAGGCAGTTATACAACGCAATCATAAAACCAAGCAACAAACTCAACTATGTTTCCCCGGGTAGTCCTACATACTGGCCAGCAGACCCTAATAAACAACCAGACTTAATAGATTTTGCAGTGACAAAAAACATCCCACGCAATCTAATAAGCGCCGAAGCACTTTCGGATCTGTCATCCGACCACTCCCCCGTGTTATTAAATCTAGTCCAATCCCCGGAATATATGGAATATCCTAATAGACTTACAACACACAGAACCAACTGGCTCAAGTACAAGAAATACGTAAGCACTCACCTCGTTCTTACCCCGCAATTCAACATTGAAGCGGACATCGACTGCTCCGCTGATTTATTAGAATCTGTACTTGTAGAAGCAGCTAAAATCTCTACTCCACAACATGCGCATGTGCAGACCAAACAACGCAAAACTAATCTTCAAATAGAACAACTTGTTCTGGAAAAGCGACGATTGCGACGTGAATGGCAGTCCCACCGGTCGCCATCTACCAAACAACGCTTTAAAGATGCTTCGCGCAGACTCAGCAAAGCTTTAAAGCAAGAAGAAACAGATGCCCAACGCCGCTACATAGAGCAATTGTCACCAACCAGTACCAAGCATCCTTTGTGGAGGGCTCACCCAACGCTAAGTGCGCCGATCATAACGGTAACGCCTATAAGAAACTCTTCAGGCTGCTGGGCCCGTAGCGACATAGACAGAGCCAACACATTTGCCACTCACCTACGTAATGTATTCCAACCAAATCCCGCAACAAATTCATTCGTACTTTCTTCCTGTGCACCTCATAATCCAGGCGAGTCTGAACCACCTCAGTTCCGTGCGAACGAAATTGGAAAAGTCATAAAAGAACAGATGAAACCAAAAAAAGCTCCAGGCTGTGATCAAATAACTCAAAAAATGATCATTGAACTTCCAAACTGTGCTATTTCCCTCATCTGTAAGCTTTTCAACGCGATTACAACACTTGGCTACTTCCCAAAAAAATGGAAGAAGTCGGTCATTATAATGATACCCAAACCTGGAAAAGATCATACAATACCATCATCTTATAGACCAATTAGTCTACTACCGTGCTTGTCTAAGCTTTTTGAAAAATGCCTACTGACGCGCATAATTCCTCATCTGATAACACGCAATGCAATCCCAACACATCAATTTGGCTTCAGAGAAAAGCATGGAACTATCGAGCAAGTCAACCGAATAACATCAGAAATACGTACAGCATACGAACATCGGGAATACTGCAGTGCAATATTCCTCGACGTCTCCCAGGCTTTCGATCGAGTGTGGCTTGATGGCCTCATGCACAAAATCAAAACGACGCTTCCGGTGTACACTCATAAGCTACTCGAGTCGTACCTCTACAATAGAGTCTTCGCAGTTAGATGCAACACTACTACATCTAACGATCACATTATAGAAGCTGGAGTTCCTCAGGGAAGTGTTCTGGGACCAACACTATACGTAATATACACAGCGGACATCCCGATAAATGAGCGGCTAACAACATCCACGTTTGCAGACGATACCGCAATCCTCAGTCGCTCCAGATGCCCCATTCAGGCAACAGCACGTCTAGCTGAACATTTGGCGGTAGTAGAGAAATGGTTAGCCGACTGGCGTATTAAAATAAATAACCAAAAATGTAAACACATCACGTTTACCCTCAACATGCAAACATGTCCTCCGTTAACACTCTCTAATAGGCAACTTCCACAAGCCAAAGAAGTAACGTACCTTGGCGTTCATCTTGATAGGCGGCTCACCTGGCGTCGTCACCTTGAAGCAAAGAAAACGCAGATTAATCTGAAAGCCAATAATCTTTATTGGCTTTTAAGCCCCGGACCAACGGCTCGCAGCTATGCAGAAACGCGTGCAGTAGCAATATTGATATCATCCAGCCAGCACAATCGAAAATCTTGAGGACTATGACTGGGGCACCGTGGTATGTTCGAAACGAGAACATTCATAGAGATTTGAAAGTTATACACGTTAAAGATGAGATAGCACGACAAAAGGCGAACTACAACATTAAGTTATCCCTGCACCCTAATCCTCTTGCTCGGCAATTAACTCGGGTTCCAAACAACCTTCCAGCCCAGCAATAAACACTTGGGACACCGTAGCTCATATTAAGTCAACATGAATGTTAAATATAAAATTTGATAAACTTATTGCAAGTCTCCTTTGGAGAAGATTCAGTAAATAAAGGCAATGTAAATTAAAAAAAAAAGAAGTGCAGAGGCGAGAGTTGATCACTCTGCAGCGAAGCATGTTGCTAATCCATTGAGTGATTGTCGGGTGTGAACCGATCTTGGCCGGCGCACAGTGGGACCATTTCTCCTTTTGCATTGCAGAAATCATATTTTTTGAACCTGTGAAGATATTTTTAAAATTAAAAAAGCAATTGATAGAAAACTTCATAGGCTTTCAAATGACTGCACAGGGTAATTAATATTATTTATTTTTATTTTGTATGAGCTTATTTTAGTATATAATTACTTTATCGCTGATTTTCTGTAAAATATGCATCAAGATTTGTCTTAATATCTAATAAACTTAACATTTCGGGACTATAATTATTTTCTTCTAAATCTTTTCGTGATCTAAAGAAGGAAATAAGTGGATCTGAAGAGGCCGACAGCATATTGAAAAGGTCTGCATTCTGTCTCTCCCGTGAAATCTTGCAAGTATTCGTGTATCTAAACCTTGCATAGTCCTTGTTTTTGCATTCCTGTGCTTCTTCGGACAGCTCTCCAAGTGGTAGGCATTGGTACTCAATTAAATCTCAGCCATCATTGGTATTTCCATAATTGTGTTTTGGACAATTTTAGTAAATTCTGCTTGGATAATTTTTTTCCGGTCAGCTTTTATTTCTGTCTGAGATTGGTTGCACGCAAGTTTCAAAATAAAGACCATACACTGAATTCTACAATGAAATGGAGAAATTCCATGTTTAAAGACATCATTATCCTTCTTTGAATCGTCCAGATTATTATCCATCGTTGAATCGTCCAGATTATTTTCCTTCCTTGAATCGTCCAGATTATTTTCCTTCGTTGAATGACCTTAATTTATATTACATCAGAACAGATACAAGTTCATAAATATTTCCTTCACTATCACTTTTACCTGATTACACTAGGCAACAAATTTTGAACTTTTTGGCTATTACACGAACTAAACCCACTTTTTTGGATAGATTTGGGGCCAAAAACGACGAAAAACCTTTTTTTTTTCTATAGTAAATTTTTTTTTTAGAATTTTTTAAAATTTGGCTTTTTTTCGCCCTTTTTTTGAGAGGTGCGCCCACTTTTCTCATCATTTCTCGTGAATGACAAAACCGATTTTCAAAAACTTTACTTTTTCAGAAAGCCAATAAATATATCTATATTTTATTTGTACAAAGTTTTAATTTAAACTAATAGTTTAAGAGATATAAATTCTTGAATTAAGAAAATGATGAATTTTTTAAAGTTTTTTTTAAGCTTTTTTTACTTTAAAATTTGAGGAAAAGTCGAAAAAAATTGATTACATTTTGTCTTTAATTTTATTTGCATAGCTGCATTATGCGTCGTATAAGATATGTCTTATCAAAATCTGTGGAGAGACGGCTATATAATATATGTGTAGGCATGTTTTTGTCGACTTTGATGACTTCCTTGTAGAGTGGCATGACCTTTAGTATGAACATTTCTTGTGATCTTTAAGATATCTTCACCAATCTCACACAATATCAATTGTTGTTATTTTACACATTTTGACCATATTTGGTTTAAATCGGTGTACTATATCATATAGCTGCCATAGGAACGATCGTTCGAAAATCAAGGTTTAGTATGAACTTTTTTTTGTTTTTTGAGATATTTTAACTAATCTGACAGAATTTGCACGCCTGCACTCTGTGGGAGGTCTTAAGCGTCACCGGTCCCGGTAAGCCGCTCGTACCGTCTCACTTTGTACTCGTGCTTCCTTTTTTATTTTTCTCTTCTTCTCACTTAGCGATTCCTGGCTGCGGCTCTCAAGTCCCTTTAGGTACTTTAGGTACCGCCCTGCCTCTAAAGCGCGCTCGTACCCACCTCCTTCCCGTCATTGTTGTGACCGCTGGCGACACGCTGAGAAGATTTCTCCTTCCCGTGCCCGTCGGTGGTAGTAGTCACCCCAGTCGGAAAAAGTTACCGGAAAACTTTACGAAATCTTATGGAAAGCGCCGCTGTTCAGTCCAGCCAACTTGTGGAAAACCTTCATTCACTTTTACACATACGTGGCCGGGGTTATTCCATACTTTGTAGCGGAATTTTTCCGGCAGGGTCAGCCAAGGGTTTGAAAGGTATCCCGGAGGCCGTCACAATATTCCAGTGTAGAAAATTTTATTTCAGAAATTCCCTGACTCAATGGCACAGGAATATCGTGTGCAGCGCAAAAAAAATAAAATTTTCACAAAAAATTATTCTTTCTTTATAATTTATTTAAAATGTTAAATTCTTGAAAGTACTTAAATTAATGTTTTCTAAAACAGTTAAATGGTAATATATTTTGCAAAGTGATTTTCACTGAAAAGAAACAACATATATAAAATTATGCGGTGATTATTTATTTCAAATTACATTTTCCTAATATTATAATTAAATTACCTTCGATGTTCGTCCAGTTGTCTGTTTGTTGCTTTCTGAAATAAAAGTGTTTAAATATCATTGAATTATTAAGTTTACATTTTTTTAAAACAATTTAAGCTTACACAGAAAAAAAAAATCCATTCTAAAAATTAAGTTTAAAAAACTTGATTTTAGCTTGAATTTTTTAAGTATGTATTCAGGATATAATTTCTAAATTAAGACAATACGTAGATAAAATGGACACGATATTAAAAAATCGGCATTAAAAAAGTAAAAGAAGCCCATATTATTTAATCTAACTGAAAATAAATATTACAGAGCCATTAAAATGAAAATATTGTTGAGAAAAATCGGGCTTGATTTAAGAATTTCATACTTGTTTTATGAGAATCCGGGATTACCGTACTTCTGACACCGCTCGGATTAATTTTAGCCCGGAATCCCGGATATTTTTTTTCTGTGTACCTTTTCCAAATATGCGCATTGCGCACATAGTACTGCAGCGCAAAGAAAACGAGAAAATAAGTACACATACACACAAAAAGAAGGCGATCAAGTATTTTCGACTCAACGACAACTTGAATGAAAGAAAGAGAGAGACATAGAACAAAGCAGAAGCGCAAATTGCCAAAGCTGAGTCCGAATTTTGTGTGGAATAGTGCAGTGACGGCAGTGAGTCGTGGCTGACTTTGTCGAAGGAAATTCTGACTGTGAACAAATGGGAAATAGAATATGGGAAAAAAAATATGTGGAAATGAGCAGCGAATGTCTCCAGTAACCAGAACGCGTAACTGACCGTCAGTGGATTTGGAGAGGTACTCTCTAAATACACGAATTTTTCCAGGCGAAAGCGATATGGATATTTTTCCGTACTACTGGGACGCCTCCCACCGACGTTTGGACTGATATCCCAGCCCGTTATTCCCCTTTCTGGACTTCCAGGTTTAATGACGTATTTTTGATAGGAAAATAAAAATTATTACCAAAAGGCCCCAACGGGCCCTCAATTCGCAAAATTAAGGGACGACTTTATTGCTGGGGATCGACAAGCAATTTTCCTGGACGTTATAGATTTAAGGTAAGATTTCGGTGCTTTATCTTTAGCTTCAAAAAGCAATTTGCAATTGCTTTTGGATAAAGTACCAAAAAATTAGGTTTTGGTTTTAGGGTAGGACCATATAATTTTATGAACAGCTCGTGATGGACCTTTATCGTTTTTGTTAAAGGAAAAATTTTTACAAAATAAAACTATTCGCCTTCTGTCATTCTTATCCCACAAAAAAAAACATCTACACGAGGTAAAACTCTAGTCACGAAAGCTTATTCTAGGCCCAAGAATTCTGATATCCAATTTTGTGACAAATAAAATAAAAAGTAAGCATAAAAATTATAAATAAAAGTATTAATTTTTAAAAAAAAATTGACATTCTGCACTGTGCGCAGTGCCGTATGTCAATTTTTTTTTTTAATAAATCATATTTTTATTTAAAATTTTTATGCGTATTATTTTAATTTCGTTCTTTGCGAAATTGGATATCAGAAATCTTGGGGCTAGAATATGCTTTCGTTACTAGAGTTTTACCTCTTGTAGAGGTTTTTTGTAGGCTATCGGAAATTTTTGCAATTGCTTTTGCTTTTGACATTGCAGCTTTATCACTAATGCAGGCAGATAGTAAAATATGAATATTTATTTGTTATATTTTTCATAATTAAAAAAAAGATTTTCTCTAATAATGAAGAGAAAAATACTATATAAATTTAATATGCGTTACAGAAAGACGCAAGCCCGAGTACTCAAAAAAAAAATTAACTGTCTGGCAGCGCTGAGTTTTCTTTAACGCAAAAAAACCTTTCTGGCAACACCGGTTGTGTTCATACATGAACATACGGCTTAAACAGCCCTCGGGATGCGTGACAGATATGGAACACAAACCACTTGAAAGGGTCACTACAGCGTAGAATTACCACATGGGTCGCAATCCTGGCGCTCAGAAACAATAGACTAATGTGTGAACCTGAATGCTCAAAATAGATAAGAAATACACTCTAGTACGTAAGATCATTTAACAAAAGGATGCAAAGAAAGGAGTCAAATATATTACAACGCTAATCTACACAATAAGTAAAAAGGAGCCAAGTACACGTTTAACACTATGGTAAACTCACTCTAAATAATAGATTAGATAGCATAGAACAATAAGTTAGAAGGAGTCAAACATACTTTTACACCGTGTCAACTATATACTAATAGTATATAAGATCACATATATACAATGATTAGAGTAAGCCAAAACATTGTCAACACTATATCGAACTCTGTCTAATTCGTACATAAGATAACCTTTAAAACCCCATACAACTCAATAAACGATGTCAGTTCTTAAACCAACGCGTGAGTGTTTTGAGTTAGGGATTGGCAAGCGTGCTTACACACTAGTTCCGAAGTTGCGACTAACATCGCGACAGATTTCAAGTGCAGATTTGCATGCATATGGTCCTTGGAGCAATTTTGCTTAGTGACTGCCACTTCTAGTAGATGCTTTAATCGGTATCACGGAAACAAGTCCATGTCGTGTATCGAGGCGCAGCTAAGGAAAAAAAAAACATAATTCTCCGGCAAAAGTACGTGCGACTGCAGCGTGGGACTGAACGGAAGGCAGCAGAGCAACAAAAAGGGGCACAGAAGACAGATCTGCGAAGGAAACAGCACTGAGCGACGCTACAAGGAGCGACGAGGGAATCAGAGATGAAAACGATTGCAACGGGCGACGTGGAAATCCTGCATCAAAAATCAACGGAAAAGCCTTAGCAAGTGTTAAAAATTGAACCATAGCAGCGACAAAAAAAAACTAGTCGGACGGTGCTACAGTCGAGCGTACTCGACTGCCGGAGACCCCGTACTTACTATCCAAAAGCAGCCACTTCTAAAAATTAAATAATATTTAAAATAAACTTAAATTCTTATATATAAACCTACATAAATTTGTCGCCGCTCGAATTAGCTTCCGATATTACAAATTTTATCGGTACCCAGGGAACACCACGAAGAGCCCATTACACTTGTAATTGGGTCCATTTATCCAAAAGAAACTTTTGGTAACCTCCGAGTCGACTTGAGTTGCGTAAAGCAACCCCAAAGTTCCCCAAAAATGGTTTATATCTGCTATCTACGCAGATAAAAGTATATACACTTATGCATATACTTAACAGAGATTAAATTAAAGCTACATGTTCAACATATAAAATGTTGAAATAAATAAATTATCCTACACTTAATTTATATAGTAACATAATTGAACCTCAACATTTAATTAAATAATTTAATTGAATCAAAAGAAATAAAAAGATAAATTTATTAACAACATAATTTTTCAAAATAAATTTATAATACATTAAATTTACATAGAATTTTAACATAACATTTATATAAATGCCAATATAAAATAATTTAAACAAAATGATTAAACATATATTCAATAAAATATTTTTAATGTCAATATAACATTAATAAATAATAATATAATAAACTAGGGGGCTCCGCCCCTGCTCGCTTCGCTCGCGGTGCTACAGTCGCGCATACTCGACTGTCGGAGACCCCGTACTTACTATGGAAATAGAAAAGACTACAAAAATTAAAATATTAATTTGGCCGCTTGTTGCTGTTGCAGAGCGTTGTAATACATTTTCGACTACTTTTTTCAATGACAGCTATCTGATATAGTTGTCCGATTTGAACCAACATCGGTCATGATATATAAAACCAAGCATACTGTATTAGATTGGTTAAGATATCTTATAAAACAAATAAGTTTTTCATACTAAGACTTGATATTCGCCCGATCGGTCCTATGGCAGCTATATGATATAGTGGTCCGATCCAAAAATGAATCAAACTTGATATGCCTGCAATAAAGAGGAATCTACATACTAAGTTTGGTGTCATTAGCTTTGAAATTGTTCTTATAATTTGCATATGAAATTTTGTTTTTCGATTTGTGGGCGACAAAGGGGGCGTGGCCAAATTTTTAAACAAAGTTGATCTGCTTGCAATATAGACGAACCTACATATCAAGTTTGGTATCTCTAGCTCTTATAGTCTAGTCTGAGATCTAGGTGTTCATACAGACGGACGGACGGACAGACAGACAGACAGACAGACAGACAGACGGACAGACGGACATTGCTATATCGACTTGGCTATTGATGCTGATCAAGAATATATATAGTTTATAGGGTCTGCCACGCCTCCTTCTGCCTGTTACGCACATTTTCGTTAAAACAAACCCAATAGACCCCTGTACTTTTTTTAAGTACGGGGTCTAAAAATGTAGCAAATGTAGAAATTAAATATTAATTTAAAAATAGCCAAAAAAAAAAAAAAATCAGGTGAATAAAAGTTGTGCCAGCCGGGAATCGAACCCGCAACAAAATTCCAAAAAGTTGTAAATGAGAGAGGCTTCACATATTGAGCCACACTTGCACATATTCATTTGGCCTCCCAAGTTGCCATATTACGTCTTTTATTACTCAATTACAAAAATAAAAAATGTTATTTAACATTTAATCTTAATATTACATTTATAAATAAACACTGGACTTTAATTGAAAATGAAAAAAAAAATTGTACTTCTTCCGCCGGCAGCACTGGGTGTTCATACAGACGTCAGGACGTCAGGACAGACGGACATTGCTATATCGACTCGGCTATTGATGCTGATCAAGAATATATATACTTTATGGGGTCTGCTACGCCTCCTTTTGCCTGTTACGCACATTTTCGTTAAATCAAACCCAATAGGGCCCTGTACTTTTTTTTAAGTATGGGGTCTAAATAAAAGGGGCAGCGCGGAAACCTGTTAACGATCGCTAATAAAGGCGACGTGGGAATCCTGATCCGATAAATCTACGGTCCAAACTCTGGGTATGGTTCTGAGCAACCTAGGAGAAAGGAAACAAACGCTGACAAGTGGTAAATTCTGAGCCACAGCAGCAAAAATACGGCGGCGCTGTAGTCTGTCAACGAACGCTAAAGGAGGCGACGTGGGAATCTTTTACCGAGAAATCTGCTGCTCCAACTCTAAAAACGGTGGAGAATTGTGAACCACACGAAACAAAAAAAAAAAAAATATAAAACAAAACTCAGCGGTGCGGATACTTGACTACGATCATAACGCGACGTGGAATCGTAAAAAAGAAAAAATTAACAGAGTATGGAAGATTTTTCAATAAAATTCGAAGAACTTCTAAGGAAAACTCAGCAACAAGTGATACAAAATATAAAATACAAAAATACAAGACGCATAAGTATTGCCGATTACAAGATCAAAAAATTAGAAGAGTCGATCCAGAAACGTAAAGAGTTATTAAAGTACGCTGCAGACGAAGGTGCCGGCCCACTACCACTGACGATAGAGGACTACAACATAAGGCGTGAAAAGAGGTCAGAAGCACAAAAGCAGCCAAAGACGAAAACGAAACGAGCCGGAAAGAGGATTCGAAGAAATAAGCAACGTAAGGAATTGCATACGTTAATTGAAATTACCACTGGAACAACAAAAGAAAAACATATTCAAGAGCTAAAAAATTTTGAAAATCAAAAATATTTAAAATAAAATATATATATATATATTTACTTTGATTGTTTTTTAATAAATATCAAAATGGCATACACACGAGAAGAACTGAACGCAATAGGGGCAAGTCAGTCTGCAATTTATGCGCAACTAAAACAATGGGACGAAGAAACAGTCCAAGACGAACGGCCTAATCTGAATTGGGCGACAAAAATTCAGGAACAATGGGAGTTGTTGAACACAGCAGAAAATTTTGCAAGAACATGAATCATTACTAGTAGGCGAATACTTCGCTAAGGGAGCATACAAGAAAACTCAAGCTATTAAAAATAGAATAATGACTGAGTTTAACAAAAAAATGATTAAGAAATCATTGAGTGAGTCAATGATTCACGAAATAGAAGAAATTGAAATGAGAACAGAAGAGTTTAACCAGCAGCTCGTACGTTACAAAAAACAATGAATCGTGCTGGACAAAATCATAGACAGCACCAAAATGATTACGACGAAATCAAGGAAGATTTCGATAGATTGACAGAGCTGTTTAAGGAATTAAGGAAAAATGGGGAAGCAACTACTTCAATGCGGGATCACTATGAAGATCTAAGCGATGTCAAAAGAGAAAAAATACGGTTGCTTACAGAGAATAAATCTTCGGAACAAAGAATTAAGCCGTGAAACCAGTGGAAATTCCGGCGTTCTTTGAAGATATTACATCATGGTCCAGCTTCTCGGATACGTTCACTCAAATGGAAAACACGAATGCCGAGTTGGATACAAAGTCGAAATTTATACGACTAAAGGAACTTGTAAGAGGAGACGCGTCGTGTAAGGCACTTACACATCAGCACCGAGAACTTCGACACAGCCTTCAGTATCCTAAAGAACAGAAACGGGAATTCGAGGAAACTATTTTCGTGCCACTTAAAACGCATTTTAGACCTGTCAAATATGAATAGTGAATGTGATAAGAGTGTTCAAAACATGTTAGATACAACGAACGAGAGTCTGCACGCAATAAAAGGAATGGGAATTCCACTCAAAGATGCAGAGCCATTCATTGCGAGAATTCTAATCAGAAGGTTTGATCGGCAAGGACTGCAGCAGTATGAAATAGCCACTAATAAACGAAGGAAATTCAGACGTTGGAGGATGTCATAAAATTCCTGGAGAGACACTTGCAAACAATCCAGATGGCAAGACCAAGAAGCTACAAGAAAAACCCAAAAATAATGAGTACGACGGTTGATAATGCATTCCAGTACTGTAAAATACCAGGGCACAACAGGGACTGTGGAAAATTCAAAAGAATAGAGACAAGTGTCAAATGGCAATTCGTTCGATCTGAAGGAATATGTTTTAGATGCCTCAATCACAAATACGGTCAAAAAAGATATTGCCAAGAAAAATGTGGAAAATGCAGCGAAAGACATCACGAGTTACTTAATTTCGAAAATGAAATGAAAACGACAATGACGACAAGGGCAGCAAAAACTACGTTGCTGGCTACAGCTTAAGTTGTTTCAACCCGAATCGTCCTGAGCAACTGATTTTCGAGTTTCTTCACGAAACTTCCAGGACTTATAGATTTAAGGTCGCTGAATCCGAAAAACACATTCATTTTATTCGTCCTTGTCAGGATAATCGACAGGACCAATTTTTCGGCTGTTACCATATGCTAACGCTGGGAAGTACAGGGCACAGGTACTTTACATACTAAGAAAAACAAATATTTTAGAAAAAGTGTAATAAAACATGGTTTTCCCAACAGGGGGGCTCCTCCTTAGTATATGTGACCAAATTTGGGTCAAATCGGTGCAGTATATTGTATATATAACATAACTGTCATAGGAACAATCGGAGTCAAATTCACCTTTAGTATGGAAAACTTTTTTGTTTTTCGAAATATCACAACCAAACTCTTAGAATATGTATTTAATATATACATATTCTTATACATCCTTACCAAATTTGGTTCAAATCGGACCACTATATCATATAGCTGCCATAGGAGCAATCATATTTTATGAACAAAACAGTACCGAAACGCGAAAAAATGTATGGGTAAAACCTGTACCCTGTACTTCCCAGCGTTACCATATGGTAACACGAAAATTAAAAGCGTAAATTTACCGAAAGAAAGTGTTTCTTTTTTCAATTTTTTTTTTACAAATAAAAAGAGCACTCTTTTACCTTTCTAATGATGTGTGCATTGCATATAGTTCATTACTTAAATTAGTTAAACGGTTTAAATTTACTTGCGGCGAATTGCCAAATGCCGTTTTCTTGCACTGCGGAATATAATGAGCAACTTAATTCTAATTTTTCGATCAACTTACTTCGAGAGACTGTTTCAATCAACTTTTTATCAGTTAAAGACAACAATTTACTCTTAGAATATCTTATAAAAGTTAATCTAACGTTAATATGTTGTCTAAAAATGAAGTTTTAGTAAATGCCTATTGCTTGTTACCATATGGTAACGCTGGGAAGATTCGGGTTAAGTACAAAATAATTTTCTTTGTGGGAGAAAGAGGTGCTTCCGATTTATTTGAGTCCAAAATTAGAACTAAAGTACAATTGTGATCTTATGCTGCAAGTCAGCTATGTTTATGCTAAAGCTTCTTTTCCTAAAGTTCAAAAGCACGCAAGAGCGGCTTGTGTAATTGAAAGTTTAATTGTGAAATCAAAAGCTCAATTATTATGTTTACGTGAACAGATGAAGCTGCGCGTGGATATTTATCTTTGCATTAAGTGGTTGTGCTGTTATGTTTGTGTAAAAGCTGGGAATCTGAACTTACGTTTGTTAAGTGGTTGCGCTGTTATGTTTATGTTAAACTGGGAATCTGATATTCTTGAGTTTACGTTAAAAGATACAGCTGTGCTTTAATTAAAAGTGTTAACTGAAAAGGGTCTAATAAGAGTGGGGAAATTGAGCAATTGGAATAGAAACCTAATTTGAAATATTGTTTATAATTGAAATAAGAATTTCTCTGTGACCTGGGTGATAACTTGCACTAGTTGACCAAGGATCACAGATCACCGTTATTTTCGAGGAAACAGCACAGAAGCTTAACCTACGACAGCAAAAAAGAAAATCTAGTTGGAGTTTCTAAGGCTGTAGTTAAATTGAGAATCAGACGAAGATTCTTAAGCGACGACAAGTTCAAAGCCGACGCAGTAGTCCTGACAAAGGTTTTAAGTCCACAAGCTCCCCAATCTTTCGAGTATGATAAAGATATTTGGAAGAATGAAGTGTGAATATTCTGATTGGAGACGAGCTGCTAGCAGCAATTTTAACAAAGGGGATGAAACAACACGACACTGTAATAGGACAATGCACCAAACTCGGATGGATACTATCTGCACTCAGAAAAAAAGTAGTTCGATTCGTGCTACAAAAAAGATTTCTTAAATTAATCCTGTTTCGATCTAGAAATTTTTTAGAACGATTCATAAAAGCATAAATATACGTTAAAAATTAGAAAATAAGAACAAAATTCTTATGTATACTAAATAAAGACTGTTTCGATCTAAAATATATACATGCTTAATCCTGATCTAAAAATACATCGGTAAGTACGATTGCTTAGTAGCTTAAGTACAAATCGTGCTTAACGTATAAAAATAGGCACGACAAAAAAGTCATTTCATCCTAAAAATGTGTATGTTTGAATACTGTTTGTATGTATGAACATTGAGAAAACTAGATATTGACCGGTATTATATTAAGTACAATATGACTTGAATCAAGATAGAATTGCGGTTGTTTAGAATTCTCAAGTTTTTCTGGCTTGTCTGCTATTAGGAGATTTTGTCTTAAATGAAGTTTTAGTAAATGCCTATTGCTTGTTACCATATGGTAACGCTGGGAAGGTTCGGGTTAAGACTGTAGTTGAGGACTCTAGATAACAGGATAATGTCTGTAGTCGGTTCTCACTTACTTTTGATAATTTATGATTTTGATCATTTTGTCATATTATTTTGTTGCAAAATGCTCATAATACATCTTTTATAAATTTTTTTTTAATATATGGTTTTGCACTCAGTTTTATAGTAGATATTAAAGTACTTGAATCAAGTATGAAATATACTTAAGTCTAGTAAAACTAAAATGCATTGAAAGCATAAAGATTCCATGTTGGACAGGAGCAATTTATGGATTCGCGGATGCTTCTGAAATGGCATATGCTGCAGTTATATATAGGAAGACAGCGATGGGTATAGCTATAATTACCAGCAAAACGAAAGTAAATCCAATCAAAAACCGGAAGACGTTGCCAAAATTGGGATTGTGTGCAGCACATCTACTAGCGAAATTACTAAATGTCGTTACATCTACAATACAAGTAAATGCAGAGATACACGCTTGGAGCGATTCTACAATTACTTAAGGATGGATCAGGAACAACAGAAATAAGGACAAATTTGTGCGAATGAGGATAGATCAAATCAAATAATTGGCGCCGACTGCAACATGGAGACACGTAGGAACCAAAGAAAATCCAGCAGACTTAGGAAAAAGGGGAATTACACCAGACAAAATAACAATGTCTAAATATGGTGGAATGGTCCAGACTGGTTGACAAAGGATCCAAACAAGTGGCCAACAGAAACAAAAAAACATATTAAAAATTAATCTTCAAACACAAAACACAGAAAACTTTCTAAACATATTGAACACCAAATTCAGTAGTTTTGAAAAATTAATTAGAAAGATTTTTAAGCCTTTGCAAGAAAAAGGGCAATCGGGGAAGACTATCAGCAAATGAGCTTAGAGAAGCTAAACAAGTGATAGTAATACAACACCAATATAGAGAATACACAACCGAAGTTGTGAAACTTAAAGAAAAATTACAAATAGACACAAAAAGTATAAATGCACCTTTGCATTCATTCCTCGACGATAATGGAGTTTTCAGAATAGGCGGCAGATTACAATTCGCAGAGCTGCAATACAATCAAAAGCTTCCACTGATAATAAATAATTCGCATCTAGCAGACCCAATAACACTAGGCAACAAATTGCAACTTTTTTCTTCTGAATTGGACCAAACCGACTTTTTTGGATAGATTTGGGGCCCCAAACACCGAAAAACATTTTTTTTTTTTTTCTATGGCAGAATTTTTTTTTTAGAATTTTTTTAAATTTGGCTGTTTTTTTAATGCTTTTTTTTAGAGGTACGCCCACTTCTGTCATCATTACACCCGAATGCCAAAACCGATATTCAAAAGCTTTACTTTTCCTGAAAGCTAATGAATATACCTATAATTCATCTATACACAGTCTAAGATTAAAGTCAGTAGTTTAAGAGCTATTAATTTTTGAATTAAGAAAATGTTGTTTTTTTTAATCTTTTTTTTTTTAGCTTTTTTTTGTTTTTAAATTCAAGGAAAACTCGAAAAAAAATCTGAACGGGGGTTCCGATTTTTTTTTGCAAGGCTGCATTATTTGAGCGTCGTTTAAGATATGTCTTATGAAAACCTGTGGAGAGACGGCGATATAATATTTTTTTGTGTCTAGGCATGTTTTTGTCGACTTTTTTGACTTCCTTGTAGAGTGGCATAACCTTTTGTATGAAAATTATTTGTGTTTTTTGAGATATCCTAACCAAACTCACAGGAAATCAATTTGATGTTGTTTTACGCATTATGACTAAATTTGGTTGAAATCGGTCAACTATATCATATAGCTGCCATGGGAACAATCGGCGGAAACTAAAGTGTTAAAATTAAAAACTTTTTTGTTATTTGAGATATTTTAACTAAACTACATTTAAGATGGTCATCTGAACTATTAAATTTGTTTTTATATATAAAGCTATATTAATTACCCATCGTTTGGTAGGTTTACGAAAAACATTTTTTTTTTTTCTATGGTGAAATTTTTTTTTTAGAATTTTTTAAAAATCTGGCTTTTTTTTCGTACTTTTTTTCAGAGGTGCGCCCACAGTTGTCATCATTACTCGAGAATGACAAAACCGATTTTCAAAAGTTTCCTTTTTCTGAAGGTCAATGAATATATCTATAATTCATTAATACAAAGTTTTAGATTTAAGCCAGGAGTTAAAGAGACATTAATTTTTGAATTAAGAAAATGATGATTTTTTTAAAGCTTTTTTTTAGCTTTTTTATACCCTGAGCCCATTGAAAATGGGCAAAAAAGGGTATAATGCATTTGGCAGAATGTATGTAACAGGCAGAAGGGGGCGTGGCAGACCCCCAAAAGTATATATATTCTTGATCAGGATGAACAGTCGAGTCGATTGAGCCATGTCCGTCTGTCTGCCCGTCTGTCCGTCTGTTTGAACGCGTCGATCTCAGAAACCATAAGAGTTAGAGACTTCAAACTTGGTATGTAGGTTTCTGGATACCGTACGCAGATCAAGTTTGTTTTTATTTTTGGATCGGACAACTATATCATATAGCTGCCATAGGAACGATACATCAAAAATGAAGTTTTTGTATGAAAAGCTTCTTTAATTTTTGAGATATCTCAACCAATCTCACACGATATATATTTGGGGTGGTATTATACATCCTGACCAAATTTGGTCCAAATCAGCCCACTATATCATATAGCTGTCATAAAGACGCTCTGCCGAAAATCAAGTTTTAGTACGAAAAAGTTTTTTGTTTTTCGAGATATCGTAACTAAACTGATAGAATATGTATCTGGGCTGGTATTATACATCCTGACCAAGTTTGGTCCAAATCGGCCCACTATATCATATAGCTGTCATACAGCCGCTCTGCCGAAAATCAAGTTTTTGTATGAACAAGTTTTTTTTTTTGAGATATCTTAACCAAACTGATAGAATATGCATTTATGTTGGTTTTGTACATTCTGACCAGATTTGGTTCAAATCGGTTCCATATATCATATAGCTGCCATAGGAATTGGTCGAAAATCAACATTTATGAAAGAGTACCTGGGCTCAGGGTATCCTACTGTCGAGCGTGCTCGACTGTAGCCGCACCTCACCGCGAGCGAAGCGAGCCGGGGGTAGGCGAGCGAAGCGAGTAGGGGGCGGAGCCCCCTTGTTTCTTCTGAATTGAACCAAACCGACTTTTTTGGATAGATTTGGGGCCCCAAACGGCGAAAAACATTTTTTTTGAAATGGGCAAAAAAGGGTATAATGCATTTGGCAGAATGTATGTAACAGGCAGAAGGGGGCGTGCCAGACCCCCAAAAGTATATATATTCTGGATCAGGATCAACAGCCGAGTCGATTAAGCCATGTCCGTCTGTCTGTCCGTCTGCTTGAACGCGTCGATCTCAGAAACCATAAGAGCTAGGGACTTCATATTTGGTATGTAGGTTCCTGTATACCGTACGCAGATCATGTTTGTTTTTATTTTTGGATCGGACCACTATATTATATAGCTGCCATAGAAACGATACATCGAAATTCAAGTTTTAGTATGAAACAGATTTTTGTTTGTTGAGATATCAGAACCAAACTGATAGAATAAGCATCTCGGCTGGTAATTTACATCCTGACCCAATTTGGTTCAAATCAGACCACTATATCATAAAGCTACAATAGAGACGCTCAATCGAAGATTAGGTTAGTATGAAAAAGTTTTTTGCTTTTTGATATATTTTAACCAAACTGATAGAATATGTATTTATGTTGGTATTGTACATTCTGACCAGATTTAGTTCAAACCGGTTCCATATATCATATAGCTGCCGTAGGAACAAACAAAAATCAACTTTTATAAAAGAGTACCTGGGCTCAGGGTATCCTACTGTCGAGCATGCTCGACTGTAGCCGCAGCAAGGGGGCGGAGCCCTCTTGTTTAAATCAGTAATCTCTTCTTTACTTCTGATGGATCAGTAATCAGTACTTGCTAAAAGACACATATTCAAATCAGACTACTACGTTTTTTCACCGTTCGTAAACAATTAGCAATAATTATCAGTTATTAGTTATTTGAGAAGAATTTAAAATTTTTGGTTGTTGGAACTTTCCTGCTGTATGTTTTAAGTAGCAAAAAATGTATATAATATAACATTTTTTGAAAGAGAAACGAATCACTGCGAACGGCAGTTCGCTCTAGTGACGAAAGCAGCACGCTAATTTGGAAAATTTGCTACGACTGTCCGATCAGAGTTATATACCGATCGAAAGGTTGAGTCCTAACTTACAAAATGGCATACTAAAACTTTTTGTAACTCACCTGGTTCATGAGATACGGGGGTGTAACTGGGAGGGGAAAAATTTAAGCGATCGCAGCTAATGGGGCCGTTGGGGCCTTTTTGTAAAATTTTTTATTTATAAAAAATTCTAATCAAAAATACGCGTTGATTGATACCTCGATCACCCAAATCCGATAACTGGTTCAAAAGATAATAAAATTTGAAATTTTTAGTGGACTTTTCAAATTAAGATGAAAAGTCAGTTTGTTTGTCTGTTCGTTTGTCCGTATCAAAGCGCTAAAAATGCTTTGATGTAATGATGAGGATTTGTTTCTTTTCAAAAATATAGAAATGTTTGTCCTACGACTTTTTGAATTTCCCGCTAGTTTAGCGGGAAAATGCTATTTCCCGCTAAAATTGAAACCCCAATAGTTTTTCTAAAGTACTCAGGTAACATTTTACAGGTGAAATAAGGTTTTTAGCTCGGTACCCAAAAAAGGGTACTAGAGCCTATTAGATTCGTGTCAATTATGGTACAGAATTTTGAACACATATATCTCCGCGATTATAAAAGTAAGAGCAACCAAATTTGGTGACAATACTCCTATGATGTTGATCTATATCAAGTTTGTTTTCAAATTTGGCCCCGCCCACGTCCGCCCACGTAAATGATATAAAATCGTATAACAAGAGCACTTTTAAAGCCACAGCCTTGAGACTTGGCACACGGGATAGGGGGTCCAGTCCTGAGGTGTGCTGAAATTTTCATCGAGATCGGTTAATAAACAAAGAATATATTTGAGGAAATATGATATATGGCGAAAATATAATCACCTGGATCTCAGAGACTATAAGAGATAGAGATACCAAATTTGGTGACAATACTCCTATGTTGGTCACGCAGATCAAGTTTGTTTTAGAATTTTGCCACGCCCCCCAATTATCCTGTAATCGACAAAAAAACTAAAATATCCAAATACTACCCAATTTAAAAGGTACAGATGTCAAAATCTGCACACACACTAAACACAATTTTAATAATGCACCCTGAAAACTGCATTGCAATCGGATAACAAATACAGAAGATATTAATTAATATCTTTTCATTTCTCATGCGTACGTGCAGTGGCCAGATTTTGGTACAAAACTTGCAGCAATGCATGCGATTTGTGGGTACATTGGACTCGGGTTCAAAACGGCCCTTTGTTTTGAACAAAATTTGTATCATAATTTTTTTTGTTCATTACATTAAATTATTTACATACTTATTAATAATTACATACTTTTTAAATGAATACTTTACATACTTAATCAATAGTTTTATGTGATGCACATTTTGCAATCAGTACCATGAATTAGCAGCACAACGAATTTGGTTCTATAAATAGCTTTATTTGCACATGTATGTATGTGTGTATGTAGCGCTTCTCTTCTAACGCGCGAGACATAATTGAAACAAAAGAAACGTGCAAAACGGACAACGAAAAAAAATGATATACATTGATATTGCCACCCGAAAATATGATGCTGCGATGGCTCTGACGGTAGAGCAGTGTATTTTGAGGCGATGAGTCGCGGGTTCGATTCCCGTTTCAAATCTTGCCAGTGTGCAACATTTTTTTTTTTTTTTTTGTCAACTATTTTCTTTTTTTGGCAACTATTTTCTTTTTTACAATTCGTGCTATTTTAACAATTTGTACTTTTTTAACAACTTGAATTTTTCTTTAATTTTGTGAAGAGAGTAACTAAATGTATGGAAACACAAAATAAACGCCATAAGGCCAAATTTTATTTAAATGAACAAAAGGAATTGTGACCGCACCGGGATTTGAACCGCTACAATTTCGTCACAAGGCAAAGATCATCCATCTCAGCCACCATCACGATATTTCTACCGCCAAAATAAACCAAACCATGCTATTTTTATTGTGTCTGTTTTGCATTTTTCTTTTGTTTCATTTATGTTCCCTTATTATCGTGTGTTCTAAGAAAAGAGGGAAATAGTGCAAAGCATGCAAAGCTCACTCACACTAGCTTACTCTACATTAATTCGATCGATTGCTTTGAGTGCGTACTGTATCTTTCTGTGATTTGTGATAAAAAGTGTTTCGAAAAGCAATTTTCATTGCTCATATCTGTCAATAAGGACCCAAATTTCCTGTAGGCGTGTTAGTACTGTGTTATTTTACAAGTGCATTGAATAATAATCAGTTTATTGTTACTTGTATTTAGCGCGAATTCAATTATTTTAATCGGTAGCTAATTCGAGCGGTGACTTACTTTATTGGCTATTTTATTTATGTAAAGGTATTATTATAAAATTAATGATTTATTATATTCCTGATGGGCGATTAATTCAATTTGTAATGACTAACAACTTTTATTCAACTTCCAAAATATCTGCTACGACGACTTGCTGCTGTTGCTCTTTTTCAATCAATCTCTACTCCACGAATGACTGGCGTTGCCGGCCTGCGATCGTCACCACGTTCGTTACCCTGTGCAGCGTTGCCACCCAACCAGGGCTGCCAGCTTGCCTTTATGTGACCATCTCACATTCGGCCCTCCTGATCCTCTTCATCCGTCTCGGATGATAACAGCTCTTCGTTTTCGGTGACAAATCTCCACAGCTTAATGTTGTCGCAGCTCGTTGCCGTGACGTTTGGTCCTTCGACGTTTGCTGCTGCTTTCTCCACATCGTAGCGGCCCAGATGGTCGATATGCAGCGTGTGGAGGGGTACATCTCCCTTGTCGATACAGTGCAGGAAGCCCTCTTGTTTGCCCAGCTTCTTGCTGTGTATGATACAACGAATACAGTTAGAAATCAATTTGTTTACCTTACCCTCCAAATGGGGAATATAAAACTGCTGCTGAATGTTGTGGACTGTCTTACGAGCGGCAAAGTGACCAGTTTCGTGAGCGTTGCTGATCACCTCGCGCTCCATCATCTTTGGGACGACCAACAGCTCGTTCCCAGCAACTTCTTTAAAGAGCAAACCACCCTTCATCTTGTAGTTATCGTACGGACTCGCTTGGAGGATCTGTACGACTGCTTTTATATGCTCATCTTCTTGCTGCGCCTTCCTCAATCGAGCAGAAAGCTCTGCTGACACCATGAAGACATTCTGCGGGTATCGACTAAGGTGATCGACATGTCTCATCTTCTCGCCTGCACGGTGCTCCATATCTGGGGCGAAGCCTTGTATGTAGAGCACCCATTGCTCCACATCTCTTGGTATGTCTTCCTTGCTCATTGACTGCTTAAAGGCTGCACAGTCCGTTACCAACTTGAAACGTATTCCCAGCAAATGGTGACGGAACTTTTTAAGAGCCAAATACGCTGCTTTGATTTCCAAAATGTAGCTGTGCTTTCTTGATTCGGCATCCGACGCTTTTTTGCTCCAAAAATGAACGGGGTGAAGTCTTCCATCGAACCACTGCATCAGCACTGCACCAAACCCATTTTTGGACGCATCCGTATGCAACTCCGTAGGTGCTTCTCTTGCATATATATGAAGAATAGGGTCATTTAACAGCAAGTTTTTTAATCTCTGAATTGACTCCATCTCTGCCGGTCCGATGCTGAATTCTACGTCTTTCTTTAGAAGGTTTGTAAGCGGACGTGCTACCTCTGCATAGCGTGGTATGAATTTTCTAAAAAATCCGGTGAGACCTAGAAACGACTGCACCTCTTTTATGTTCTTTGGAGTTGGGAAACGGCTAACAGCTGTCGTCTTTTCTGTTCCAGGCCAAATTCTTCCATCCTCCACGGAGTGACCCAGGAAACAAATGCGCTGCTGTAAAAAGCTGCATTTTTTCCATTTTATTTTTAAGTCGAACTTAGCAGCTGTTTCCAAAACTTTTCTTGTCTTATCCATGCATTCGTCAGCTGATGCAGCATATACCACAATATCGTCCATATACAGCTGCATTACATCTTCGTTGACCAACTTCTGGAAAATATGGTTGACGAAACGTATGAAGGCAGCAGGTGAGTTCCGAAAACCAAACGGAGCTTTATTGAATTCAAAAAGACCTTCTCGGGTCACAAATGCTGTGAGCGCTCGACTTGCTTCCTCGACGGGCACGTGGAAAAACCCATTTTCCAAGTCCATGGTTGTGAAAAACTTTGCTGTTTGCAATTTTTCCAGGACGTCCTCAATTAGGGGCACAGGAAACTGATCCTGCAACACCATGCTATTCAATTTGCGGTAATCGACGCATATCCTTAGTGTGTGGTCCTTTTTCTTCACCACGACTATTCTGCTGGCTACGTGTGACGACGATCCGCGAACAATGCCTTTTTCCAGCCACTCGTTGACTTGGTTCTTTACTGCATCTGCTTCACCTGCTGATAAGCGACTTGGGGATTGTCGAAATGGCTTTATAATGCCATCCGGCGTGATTTTCAGCTCAATTGGACACTCTTCATGGGCTGACGGCGCTTGAAAACTTTCCTCGATCAACTGCATCACGCTTTCACGATATTCTGGCGGAGCTGAAATGGCATCTGTATCTTCAAATATGGTATAAACGGCAATAGGATACTCATCTTTAGCCTCCTGTTCCGATTCTAGACTTTGGAACGAGAATCCATTGGCATCAGCGGAAAACTTGAATTTTTTAATAAAGTCATAGCCCAACAGTGCATTGCATTCCATTTTGCAATTTGGTACCACCAAGACTTTATGATCCATATACAGCTGATCAATTTCTATATTTGCATTGAAAAATCCAATTGGAATCGTATTGGCATTTCCCAATCCACGCAGCGTAGACGTACTCTTAAAAATTTCCACATTGTTTAACATTTTAAACACGGACTCCTTTACAATTGTAACATCCGATCCTGTGTCAACAAGACATTCGACGTTCACGCCATTCATAACAATTGTTTTTAGGCGTCTGCTATCTATTACTACGCCCACCGTCTTGGTGTCTTTTGGGCAATTTCGTGATATGTGTCCATTCTCATTGCAACGGAAACATTTTGTCTGAGCAGTACAGCTAACTCTCTTGTGCTCAGGTGAACCGCAATTAAAACAGTACTCTTTCTTTTTTTGCGAACCTGCCTCTTTACTTGTAGACGCCACTGTATTTTTGTCACTGCTCTTTTTGCCATTGTTCTTTTCAGCGTTGTTCTTCTCCTCATGTTCATGAACTAGTTCGTAAATTTCGTATTCTTCTTTGAGCGCTTTGTACGACTTGCAGCGATACATGGAACATTTGTATTCGTTTTTTATTTGAAGGCCATTAACTATATGGCGCAACACTGCTGCTTCTTCGACATTTCCTGTACTTGCTAACTTCTTCATGTTTAACAAATACTCATGAAAAGATTCAGATTTTTTCTTTTTACGATCACACAGTAATTGATGAATATCGGCACTGTTCCAATTACGCTCGAACTCTTCGATCAATTTTTCTTTAAGTTCGTAAAAATCACTCACAACCTCTGACTCCAGAAACAACTTGGCGGCACCGCACATTTTAGCTCTAGCTTGAACATATTTCTGTTTGTCTGAAAGCTCATAAGCTTCGGCATTGTGCTCAAAAATTTCAAACCACTTAGATACGGGCACTGAACATCCGTCAAAATCATTAATAATTTTTCCGAAATTATCAGCCGTAATCTTTACTCGATTTTCTCGTTGTTCGTCAACTTCGACTTTCAGTGACATTAATTGTATCAACTGTTGCAAATTTTTATTTATGTCATCACTAGATCCTCCAGATATCGCCAACTCTTCATTTGTGTTCTGCATTGTTTCTGCAACGTTTCTATTAATGTCTTCTTCTTCTTTATTATCGTCAACAAAATCGACTCTCTGCGTTTTTTTATTCGGCGTACGCTTCGGCGGCATAGTTCTTCACACAACAACAACAACACGACTTAAACACAAGCGACTGCTCGAAATTTCTAACGGGTCTTTCTTCTTTGCACTCAGCTTCGCACAAACTACGCAGTTTTCTTTCGACGTTCTTGGAATTTTCGAGACGCGATCGAATGGCCTTGAGACTTCTTACAACTGTTTTCTGCACTTTTTGGCTTGTTTATTGTAATTCCTCCGCTTTGCAACTGTACAACTTTACCACATCACAACTGTTTTAATTACCAATAAAAAGTCTATTCAGCGCGAACAATCTTTGCTTTTTTTTTTATAAAAGCCGGCATCTACTTTTTATTGAACCCGCGCAAACAGGACTGGTTGAGCCCCCAAATGTAAAGGTATTATTATAAAATTAATGATTTATTATATTCCTGATGGGCGATTAATTCAATTTGTAATGACTAACAACTTTTATTCAACTTCCAAAATATCTGCTACGACGACTTGCTGCTGTTGCTCTTTTTCAATCAATCTCTACTCCACGAATGACTGGCGTTGCCGGCCTGCGATCGTCACCACGTTCGTTACCCTGTGCAGCGTTGCCACCCAACCAGGGCTGCCAGCTTGCCTTTATGTGACCATCTCACATTTATACTTCTAATTAATTATTTAATAAAAAAAATCTGTATTTTATTATTCACGTATTGTATTATAGTTAGTATTAATACCAGTTCTGCACAGACTAGCACCCCTAACTGTGGGCTATAGTCTGTAGAATTTTATGTCGACAATATTTCATTGAAATTGAATTAGTCGGTTGCGAACGTTTGGGTGCCGAGCAAGTTACTGTCGAGTGCGCTCGACTGTAGACATACCAGACCTCATCGCGAGCGAAGCGAGCCGGGGGTAGGAGAGCGAAGCGAGCAGGGGGCGGAGCCCCCTTGTTTAGCTTATATTTTGTCGATTTCTGACAAAACGGCTCTAACGGCAAAATTTAGTTTATATAAAAAAAATAAAAAATATTAAAAAATAAAAACACGAAAATTGGTATTCGGCACTGTGCAAAAAGTAATTTTTATGTACAAAGGAGCTCACCCTTTTTGAGCACAGTGCACAATGCCAATTTTCGTGTTTTTTTTTTTTTAATAATTTTTATTTTTATTTAAAGTTTTTATAATAAACTGAATTTTGCTCGTCACACAATTGGATATCAGAAATTTTGGAGCTAAAAATTGCTTTCGTCACTAGACTTTTACCTCGTGTAGAGGTTTTTTTTGTAGGATATTATATCCACGAGCACTTCGAATATTTTCAGGGTTTGAAAAATCAAACTCAAGAGCTTGAGATGGTACTTGGACACCGTTAACTAATAGATTAAAACGTTGGATTTTGAAATGTTCAAATTTAAATGGATCCAATATTCGATTACCAGAATACGCTCTATTTTTGACCATACAAAATGCAATAAAATTAGGTAATTGGCCAATTACAGCATTGTCTATAGAAAGTGTATTATTTCCCGGATACAGAGTAAACGATTTAACTTCAACTTTGTTATACGCAAAATACTTGGATTGACTGTTACATGATTCATAAACAGTTGGGCTTCTAAAATTTTGAGGTTTGATTCAGTTTCAGATTCCATCAAATAAAATGAAGTCTTTTCAATATTGAAATTAATTCTTAAATCTACATTATTTTTATACCCTGAGCCCATTAAAAATGGGCAAAAAAGGGTATAATGCATTTGGCAGAATGTATGTAACAGGCAGAAGGGGGCGTGGCAGACCCCAAAAAGTATATATATTCTTGATCAGGATCAACAGTCGAGTCGATTGAGCCATGTCCGTCTGTCTGTCCGTCTGTCTGTCCGTCTGTCTGTCCGTCTGTTTGAACGCGTCGATCTTAGAAACCATAAGAGCTAGAGACTTCAAACTTGGTATGTAGGTTCCTGGATACCGTACGCAGATCAAGTTTGTTTTTATTTTTGGATCGGACAACTATATCATATAGCTGCCATAGGAACGATACATCGAAAATGAAGTTTTTGTATGAAAAGCTTCTTTAATTTTTGAGATATCTCAACCAATCTCACACGATATATATTTGGGCTGGTATTATACATCCTGACCATGTTTGGTCGAAATCGGTTCCATATATCATATAGCTGTCATACAGACGATCTGCCGAAAATCAAGTTTTAGTATGAAAAAGTTTTTTGATTTTTGAGATATCTTAACCAAACTGATAGAATATGCATTTATGTTGGTTTTGTACATTCTGACCAGATTTGGTTCAGATCGGTTCCATATATCATATAGCTGCCATTGGAATAATTGGTCGAAAATCAACATTTATAAAAAAGTACCTGGGCTCAGGGTATCCTACTGTCGAGCGTGCTCGACTGTAGCCGCACCTCACCGCGAGCGAAGCGAGCCGGGGGTAGGCGAGCGAAGCGAGTAGGGGGCGGAGCCCCCTTGTTAGTTGTACAAGTAGTCTCAAATATACACTAGAAAGATCTCGATATGTTTCACCATTTCCTAAGCATACAAATTCTATTGAACTGGCTCCATCCAATGAAGCAATAGGGTTGTATGATACTCCTTCGGTCCGCAAAATACTGCTTTGAGTGGGATGTGGCTCGAACAAATCCAGTTCACTTTTCATACATTCAACATGACTACTCATTATACCCTGAGCCCATTGAAAATGGGCAAAAAAGGGTATAATGCATTTGGCAGAATGTATGTAACAGGCAGAAGGGGGCGTGGCAGACCCCTAAAAGTATATATATTCTTGATCAGGATCAACAGCCGAGTCGATTGAGACATGTCCGTCTGTTGTCCGTCTGTCTGTCCATCTGTCCGTCTGTTTGAACGCGTCGATCTCAGAAACCATAAGAGCTAGGGACTTCATATTTGGTATGTAGGTTCCTGTATACAGTACGCAGATCAAGTTTGTTTTTATTTTTGGATCGGACCACTATATTATAAAGCTGCCATAGAAACGATACATCGAAATTCAAGTTTTAGTATGAAAAAGTTTTTTGTTTGTTGAGATATTAGAACCAAACTGATAGAATATGTGTCTGGGCTGGTATTCTACATCCTGACCAAATAAGGTTCAAATCGTACCAATATATCATATAGCTGCCACAGGAACAATTGGTCGAAAATCAACTTTTATAAAAGAGTACCTGGGCTCAGGGTATTCTACTGTCGAGCGCGCTCGACTGTAACCGCACCTCACCGCGAGCGAAGCGAGCCGGGGGTAGGCGAGCGAAGCGAGCAGGGGGCGGAGCCCCCTTGTTTAATCTGCAGCTTTGTATGCACTCTTGAATGCTTAGATTTACAATGAGCACTCTTTGATGATGCACGGTTTCTTTTATTTCGTCGACCGCACCCTGATTGAGTCATTTTATCATATCATATTTGAAAGGTTTTGGTGTGCTAATTTACTCTGTTCTTGGATAATATTCCTTAATGGTTTCTGTCCTAAGTCGTTTATAACCGCTTTTCCTGATTCAAAAGCCTGATTTTTAACTGCATTGAGTCCATTCAAGAATAATGGTTTTAAATATTTAAAAAGCCCACTAAAAAAGTTGCCAATTCCTCGTCCTTGTTGTACTATTCGAGGTGTTGTATAAAGTGTTCCAATGTGACTCAATCCTCCTCCACTTTGGCTTAGGTAATATTCGTGATAAAGTTTCTCCATGCCGGTTAATTTCTTTATGAATTAAATTTTTGCTAAAACACATTATTTATAGTATATTGCAAATCCTTCTAAAGCGAAGTGTTACATATATCGGAATTGATGACGGCTTAAATGGAACCTTATATCCTTTAGAGTCAGTTATTAAAATTGAAATGTCTCTAACATCACAATTCTCAATTGGATAGTACTCGATGTTTTTAAATTGCATCATTTTTGCCGCTCCATTATGAAAAAGAATTCGTAAGCATCTGGTTCTTTTGTCACCTACACATCTAGGTTTAATTATGTCAGTATATATAAATATTAAGCCCTTATTCATATTTTGTATTGATTTTCGATTTTCCATTACTAATAGTATTTCAGTTGATGGGAGATCATTTAAATATAGTTCTGATATACCCACTTCCCAATTTTCACCAAGATTTTGAGAGATATTTACAATTTTGGTAAAGGCACTTTGTACATTGTCGTGAAATACATTTAAAGAATTATTACTAAATAGAGTAACAATAAATGAATCTGAATTACTCATTATATATCTTAAGGTTATCCAATTAAGTCTATTTTTTCCAACTTGATATGGTTTCACTCGACTTGAATGTTTTTTAGTTATAATATCGGGTATGCTTAATTTTTCAACATGTCGAGATGGGCGACGAAGTTTTTCCCGTCCTACAATGTAATTGTGATCTCTTAAATTAACTTCTGCATTGATAATACGATTTTTAGATTTTTTTTGTCTTTACAAAATTAATTCTTTTCGGGAAATGTCTCCTTTTAAAGGGTTGGTTATTCATACCTTTATCGTTAGGGGTATCAATAGCATTGAAAGTCCTCTTAGGGCGCTGTCCTAGATCGATCTGGGGAGTAACTTCCTAACTAGTACTTAATACGTTGTCTGTGTTTTTGAAACTGTTTAAGATTTTCTCTGGCTTAGCATTTATATTGGTGTCGATATAGTCATTATCAAAATGTTTCACTTGCTTTGAAGTAGACGGTTTATTATCATAAGTTTTCTCTTGTTTTGAAGTAGTGGGTTTCTCATCATAAGTTTGAGTTGATACGTTCATATTTATGAGTGACTTTTCTTGATTTTTATTAATGTCAGAATATAGTCCACGTTCTTTTCTTTTTATAAACGAAATAATTTAGTTCTTGTCGTATTTTTATCCATTTATCGAAAGCACTTAGTTTACTATTACATATTATGGGTAAAAAACTTTCTGTTTATCAATTCTTCACCTCTGTTATTTGTAATTAGTTTGTGATATTCATTAGGTTGCATTAAAATAACTTTAATTAATTTATGGGTTGAGTTATGCATTTCTTAAAAGTTTACCAAAAACACCAGCCAATAATGATGAAAGTAAAATTGGTAGAAATCCACCTTTCTGTATAAGAACTTTCCTTGTTGATTTTATGGTACGCTTTGAGCAAGAGATTTTGCGTAATACAGTTTTATACCTTTTTAATATAATAAGCTGTTTTTGAGTAAGTTGATGATTTCCTCGTAAAGTATTTAAAACAATTTCAATTAATGATTTAACTAGCTCATCATCACTATTACTAATTATAGCTTTCCGTAATTTGGAACTAGCTCTTTTCAGAACAAATTATAAATGTTTGTTCGCCATCAGTCGTTTTAGACTCTTTTTGTAGACCATTTTCCTCACAATAACAGATTGAGTATTCAGTATTAAAAATATTTGTTCGAAAGCGTAAGAGATCGTGTATTCTTTGTGTGATATCAATAAGCATATAACCATGCGGTTGTTCCGTTACTTCTTTATATATGCGCATTAACTCACTTGGATTTTCTGGATAAATTTGCCGGGCTAAACAGTGAAACTGCAGCTTGTCTCTGGGATTTTTGAAAACAACAATGTACTTTGTGTTTAAAGAAATATCTCTTGTATGGGAGGCCTAATGGAATATATTTTGTGTCACAACTATGACTGATAAGTTTCTATGATGAGAACCTTTTGTAAACAATTCACAAACACTTTTATTAAATGCTCCCATCATAAGATCATCTAACACTATCAGAACGGGTTCATTTAGTTAATTTTCAATTTCATCTGGAACACCTTTATGATACTCGAGTCCTGTGAATCTGGGTTTTGCATGCTCTTCAGCATAACACCAAATGATCCTTCTTATGTCTTTATTGATTAAAACATTTTTATTTTTTAGTAGATTTTCTAGAAACGTTGTTTTTCCAGATCCCGATGGTCCACATATAAATGGATGATTAAATTGTGTAAACATGTTTGATTTTCTATTTTCCATATATTTCAAAATTTGAACTTTCGAGGATTACAAAAAGTTTAAATAAATTATTAAGGGCACATCGGACAGTTAGAAAAGTAATTTGGATAACATGTTAAACTTTGTCCAATTTCAACATCAATTATATTAGTGGATAAATATTTAGTTAGAAATTGTTTCTTAGTTTCTCCTCTGACAATAACAGCTGCAAAACTATTCAATGGAGTTAATATGTCGCTTAGACTTAAATACGAAATGTCTCCTTCAGACCAGTCCAGTCCATTTATATGCCGTTTTGTAGAGTGTTGGATATTTAAAATAACTTGATCCAGTTCCTTAGCATGATAGGGCGGCTTAAAGTGAAAGAAGTTTGGGATAACAGAACCTGCTTGCATAAATGCTAGCTCCTTCACAAAGATCTGTCTGTCATTTCCAATTACATATTGAAAGTCCTATATAACGGCAGAGTTTCTATCGATTTTAAACATTGTAGCTCGAGTTCTTATAAAATACTGGTGGAGCAACTCTGACTTCTACCCTTATATAGCACCACTGCTGGCTCTACGTAACTAGTTTGTGTTAGATAGTCAACCACGATGGACACCTTTCAGTCAAAACGGACAAAGGTCTTAAGAAAATCGCAAGATCATGAAATCATTTTTGGATTCGAATATTATGTGTATCATAATTTAAAATTAAAATGCGGGTTTTCAACAACTCGAAATATCACCCCAATGGTATGGATGCAGCAAAACAAATACAATTACGTTGGCTTTGATAAAGACGAATGGATTCAACTGTTAACCTATAAGGAATATATTCAACTGAAACTTGACCATTATGAGTTTTTAATGCCTGATAAAATTTTCGATCATACTTTGCTTAAATCAATAAAGTGTAATTTTAAGTATAGAAAAGTAGATAAGCAGTGTATTGTAACAAAATAGAGTTTGATAGTGAATCATGGCGTTCGTTTTTACGACTTAATATTTTTTTCACCACATTCTTATGTTACAAAAGCAAATACATAATATCTATTACAATCATATTATTCCAAAGTGCGTTAAATTGCAGAGGTATGACATACGACTTACTGAAATCTCTAAGAAGATGAATAAAGAAATAAAAAGAGATGTAAACGAGTATAATCAGTTAGTTCTATCTAAGCAGTCAAGGGAGCCTAATAAAAATAACTGAAATGAGTAAACTTCAGGTTGTGTCTGAAATTCACAAGCAGGCTCGAAAAAATTTTCTTAGACGAAAATTTGTCCAAAAAGGAATAAACGATACATGGCAAATAGATTTAGTTGAAATGATTCCATTTTTTAAACAAAATGACGGCTACCGATATTTATTGACTGTAATTGATACATTCTCTAAATTTTCTTATGCTGAGCCAGTAAAAAGCAAGTCAGCTACTGATATTGTAGAGGCTCTAAGGAAAGTATTTAAAAATTCTAAGAAAACGCCTAAGAATATTCAAAGTGATCAAGGAAAAGAATTTTTTAATAAGCAATTTCTCGGTCTAATGAATAAAATGAATATTAACCATTACCATACATACACACACTTAAAGGCTTCAATTTGTGATCGATTCAAATGAACATTGAAGAATCTTATGTGGAAAATGTTTAGCTATCAAGGCAATTACAGATGGGTTCACAAGTTACATCAATTGATAAATAAATACAACAATGCATATCACCGAAAAATTAAAATGAAGCCTTCTGAGGTGTGTCGTCAAAATGAAAAATTTATTTTACAGTCTGTATATAACCAGCTTAAAATTTTTCCTTAGCATAAATATTTTGTTGGTGATTTTGTAAGAGTTAGTAAATATAAGGGAGTTTTTGCTAAAGGATATGAACCAAATTGGACAACTGACATATTCAAAATTATAAAAATAAAATCCACTTATCCTGTAACATAT
The DNA here is from genome assembly GCA_951394115.2 of Drosophila phalerata. Classification (NCBI taxonomy): domain Eukaryota; kingdom Metazoa; phylum Arthropoda; class Insecta; order Diptera; family Drosophilidae; genus Drosophila; species Drosophila phalerata. The sequence continues at coordinate 15,550,998 of OX596006.1, forward strand.
TTATTAAGAGATTATAAGAATGAAATAATAAAGGGCTCCTTTTATGAGGAAGAACTTCAAAGAGTTAAAAATAAAAATGCTTATTTGATAGAAAAAATAATAAATACAAAGAAGAATAAAGTTTTTGTAAAGTGGCTAGGGTTTGATGATTCACATAATTCCTGGATTGACAGAAAAAATTTGTTACAGTAAAAGACCACTCTTAGTTAGATTATAAATTTAAAATAGCATTTATTAAAATATACTTTTACATATGTTGTATAATATTATCTTATTAAATAAGCATTACAAATTAAAGTTAATATACTATCAATATATTATAATCTATTTATATAATCTATTATATTTATATAAATGACAATAACATTTTAATATGAATTACTTAGGTATATTGTAATGACCCCAAGCCATCGTACTAACCTTATCAGTCAACACAAATCTCTTATCATCTTTATAATTAAGACTTATTTTATTAACTAGTTCCGTATACAATTCATGACCTCTACTTCTAATACTTCTCTGTTCACCATAGTAAGTTTTTCGTTTTCTAATGCATTCAAGGTATTCGGAATGGCTAAGTTTTTTGACAACACTTCCTTTAACACCTTTAACTTTCTTAACTTCACTATCAGGGAAGCTGTCATTATTTTAAACTTTGTAAGAATAGGCTTTAGCTTTAAGACCTGCAAATGCCGTCATTATTTTTCCGGCATTTTCATCTTTAAATAAACCCAGTTCTTTTTTGTTTTTAGGGATTATTTTAAATGAATTTTCAATGGTATAATTGGAAGTATCGAATCGTTCTGAGTTATTTTTAATTAGTTTGTAAACATCATCATTAGAGGATGTAATGAATGAATCGGTATCCATATAAATAATCTTCGTTGACGGAGACTTTGCATGCATAAACTTATAATAATAATCATCCATACGCCATTTAGATAATTCTAAAACTGTCACTCCAATATATATGGGTTTATCATAATGAACAGATGTGGTTGTATGTTCTATGGCTGCTAACCCATTCCCAAAAAGGTTCATGCTATGAAAATTATTCATTGCAACCAGTTGTCTGAAACCAGGGGAGTTTTGTTTTGAATGGTAGTCTGTAACTAATCTTATGGTTCGCCTTTTTTCTACATTTTCCATTGTCTTACCGTAAACGGCATTATTCATTAGTTTGAAAAAAATTTTTTTCAAACTCATTTTTTGCCTCCGTTCTATGCCTATTAATTAAATGAATATATGGTCTTAGCCAATTTTCCTGACTGAACGAAAGTACTCTATGAATCTTTTTTAATTTTAAGCCCTGATCTAAACATAATTGGAGTTGTTTTAAATGAATGATATAATTAGTTTTAGGCGTTAAATTTGCTACTAATTTTATTTGCTTACCTCCAGGAGGAATTTTATTTTCGGAACAAAATGGTAAACAGTTATGTTTATTATGAATAGATTCGGGATAATCTAAGTCTACCTCAAGGATATATCCAATTTCGCCGTCAACCGAAGTTTTTGAGATATAAATTTAAAATTGGAGATAGGTAATGTTTGACTCATGGCCCAACCATACAAATTATTTGCATCTAAGTAAGCCAGATAATTAAGTTCTATAATAGAATCAAAATTTTTCAAATAAGGATTATTTGCCTCAGATATACGATGACTGCATTGTGTTAACCCTCCCCGAATAGCAAGTTTAAGAAAGTTATAAATGTCTGAATTACTTATTAATTCTAATTTAACCTTCGTGTACTTAAGCATTGCATCCCATGAAATTGATGGAGCTGTGACATAATTTATGGGATCTAATTTATATATTGAATGACAAATAGTCCTAAAGTTTTCAAAAACATCTGCGAGTATAATTACGTCACTTTCTAAATATAGTTTTAAGTAATCGGACAACGTTTTACAATTAAAATTTTGCCAAACTTGCTGAGCAAACTTATAGTCCTCAATGCTGCACTCCTCATCGTTAAAAGAATTATAAAATAAATCTCTTGAGGGAAGTTGTCTTTCAGTAAGTTTAGAAAAACTATCTAGATAATTATAGGGGAAAACTCCTTTTCTACGCATTTGATTAAACTTAACACCATCAAACTTTTTTTTTCATTAGTTTGAAGTCTTCATCATTTAAGTAATTAGATAGTTTTTCTAAGCTTGAATTTAGAAATCTATTAGAGCCAATAAATTGAATATTGTATAAATATTTTCTCTCTAAACTTACTTTTTTAGTATCCTGGAGCCAAGCTGGAGGCAGTAAAGTGGAGCGACATTCCGGTCCGACCCAGGGCCAAAATGTGGATTCCATCCTCCATCAAGGAACCGGAGCGAATCGTTAAGATGCTCCAACGATGCAACCCGAGTCTCCCCACTCACGACTGGAAAATTGTGAAGGTAGAGGAGATGAAGGGTCCAACGAACCAGGTCGTGCTGATTCTCAACAAAGAATCGCTCGCCCCAATTGAGGCCGCTGGTAACGAGCTGAACTTCGGTTTCAGCTCTGTTTCCATTCGGGTGTATAAGTCGGACACCGCGGCCGGTATAGATTCTCCCGACAAGCCAGTCGAGGAGGACATAACGGCAGAGCCAGAGGATCCGGAGCATAGCGACGCTGAACGCGGCTATATTTCCGATGCGTCCACCATAACACGGGATCTGAAGGCAATGTGCCAACTGGGTGAAGGAGAGGCCACCTCGGATGTAGCGTCGGACGATGAGGACGCGAACGTGACAGTGGTGGAGGGACCATCTTCAGATGTCTGTAAAGATTCTGCAGATAAACCTCCACCACTGTAAAGCAGCCTCCGCTGCACTACTACTCCGTCTGGCTAGAGACGGAGCCGACATAGTCCTAGTCCAGGAACCCTGGTTGATTGGTGGTAAGGTTTCTGGACTAGGAACACCAGACTACAAGCTAGTAGTTGCTGAAACACAAGGTAAAACCCGTACCTGTATTCTGGCCAGAAAACATTTGAGTATTTTCTTGCTTCATAATTTCAGCAATGAGGACAACACGGCAGCAAGCCTGGAACTCCAGTCAGCTCCGATAAGGTTGCTGTCCTGTTACATGGCCTATGACCAACCGGGCCCTCCTCCAGAAGAAGTCACGAGAGGTCTAATAAAAGACTGCGAGACACGAGGTATCAACCTCATCATTGGATGCGATGCCAATGCACATCACACCCAGTGGGGCAGCACAGATACAAACACAAGGGGTGAGTCACTCCTAAACTACCTTCTCAACACTAACCTAGTTTTAGGCAACAAAGGTTGCGAACCTACTTTTATAATTAAGGGCAGGAAGGAGGTCATTGACCTTACCCTGGTATCTTATCCTATATATGATCTTATCAGAGACTGAAAAGTGGCAGACGATCACTCCTTCTCTGATCATAGGTACATTGAATTCTCCCTCAAATCGAGGCACTCTAAACCAGCCCTGTTTACCAACCCAAGAAAAACCAAATGGGCAATATTTATTGATATCCTTAAAAAGGCTATCCCAGAGATAGCACCAGAAGGAACTCACTCTACAGAGCGACTGAGCTACTTAATAAAAACCTTTACTGAGGCTTGCAACTCGGCTTTCAGGGCAGCATGTCCCATTAGCAGACCCAAAAGGGGTAAGCAACCACCATGGTGGAACCCCAGCCTAAACGAACTCCGCAAGAGCTCGAGAAACCTCTTCAATCAAGCCAGGGCTGTTAACACAGAAGAAACTTGACTAGACCATGATGAAATTAACAAGGTGGAGTATTCACTCACCACAGGCGCCAATGTTTTCACCACTTTGAGAGCATTTTGACAGAGAGAGAGACGACATTGAAAAGCATGCTACGTCGAAAATTTTTTGTCGTTCTCTTCTCTCTATTTCGTTATTTTGGGAAATATGTTTTACCCGTTATTTTTAAATTAAGTATATATTTCTATTGTATTAGTTAGAATGCTTGTTACAGGGAGAAGGACCAATTCATGACCTAATAAAGTATACATATTCCAAGTCGATATGGCTATATCTCCGTCTTACATTAAGTTTGTTTTAAATTTGTACCACTCCCCTTCCACAACAGTTTGAAAGACATACATATATTTTGTTTTTTTCATAAATATGTTATTCACATTATTATTTTTAAAAACTTCTTATGACCTAACAAACGTTGTTTTTGTTTTTGTATTTTCATTTTTTTGTTCAAGTATTTAATTCTGAACTTTAACCTCATGTTAAAGAAAAACTCTTTAATTTTGTCAGCTAACTTTATGTGTGAGGAGTTTGCGATAAGATCATTTATAAGTTGAGGCTTAAGTGACACGGTTTCCTTATTTACTTTGATAAAAACGGATTCTAAGCCTTTCACTTTAGTGACAAATGTTTCCGTTGGTTTTATCAGGCCGCCACATGACACAATATCAATATATGTAACGTTTTCATTTTCTTTATCAATTTCATCCAGGCCAAATCTTTTGACTATATATCCAGATATGTACTGAATTGCATCTTGATTTAATTGGTCTATATCAACCGTTGGCAGACCTTCTAAAACATTACACTCCATGTCTTCTTCGAAAAAATTGCCTTCTTCCACCACATCCTTATTTCCGACAGTAGACAAGTCTTCGAAATCCATAAAAGTTGTTTCCTCGTCAGCGGCAACATTAGCTTGACTACTTAAGATTTCAGTATTTCTAGCTAAATAAGAGAATTTAAATAGATTATGCATAAAAATTCATTTTTAAACAGCAAACATAAAATACTCAATACTCAACAATCACGAGGACTTGGATATACTAATAAAAAAACAGCGAACATGAAATCCAAGCAATACTCAACAAACACGATATACATACACATACATTTAAGCTTAAGAAAATCCAAACCAATACCTAATAAATATTTTCGTAGCCTATATTTAAATTCTAATGGACTTGGGTGGTCGTGTAATCCACCTTTCGCCCGCAAGGCTCCGAAAAAATGTTCTAAAAGGTCCTGCGATATCTTGCTCGTTACCAAATATTTCATTTCAAATTTTTCGCCAACATATTGAAATAAATTGTCCAAGGACTTATTGCAGATAATAATTCCCTTTTGAAAGGGCAAAAGACGCTTGGAGTTCGGCACTATTAATGTGGACATAATTGTAGTCATTTCACTCAGCACTGTACGTTGTTCACTTAGCGCTTTCCCAAATGGCTGCTTCGTCGGAATACAACTGGCTGTCGACAATCTAACATTAAACATGTCAAACCAATCGTTTACTAATTGAATAAAATCGGCAGTCTCACATGCCTTATACACTTCAAACCCTAAATGGTAACAGCGACGAATGGCACTTGCTGTAGTGTTAGAGAGCAATTGAGTGGCCAATTTCACCTATTGCCTCCCAGCAGACTTTACGTTTAGGTGATCCTCTGTTATCTTCCATAAAACAGATAAATCTGACGAAGAGGTGTGATCCATTGCCTGTTTAATTGTCCTGGCTGATAATATTTCCCCGTTGACAACAAGCCCAGAATCTAGGAAATGATTCCGTATCAATTTTATAAGATGAGGCACATCGGCAAAAACAAAAATTTTCATCTCAGAGTTAGATGGATGTTCAAACCAGGTTTTTTCTTAAACAAAAGATATACTAGCTCGGCTGAAAAGTTCGTATCGTTTCTAGTAAAAGGCGCTACTAGAATTAAATCTTTATAATTTTTGATGAGTACCAACCTTCAAAAGATATATGTTTTAATTTCATACCTGTCGGACTTACAGTTTTTGAGATATAGCATTTTGGGTGAAGCAACTTTTGTTATTTTGAAAAAAATGGAAAATAAGGAATTTCGAGTGTTGATGAAACACTGTTTTTTAATGAAAAAAAAATGCTGCTGATGCCAAAAAGTGGCTTGACAAGTGTTATCCGGACTCTGCTCCAGGAGAAGCAACCATTCGTAAATGGTTTGCTAAATTCCGTACAGGTCATATGAGAACCGAAGACGACGAACGTAGTGGACGTCCAAAAGAGGCAGTTACGGACGAAAAAATCAAATAAGTCCACAAAATGATTTTGGAAGACCGTAAAGTGAAGTTGATGGTGATAGCTGACACTCTCAAGATATCGAAGGAACGCGTTGGACTTATCACCCACGAATATTTGGGTATGCGTAAGCTCTGTGCAAAATGGGTGCCGCGCGAGCTCACAGTCGACCAAAAGCAACAACGAGTGAATGATTCTGAGCAGTGTTTGAAGCTGTTCAATCGTCAAAGATCCAAATTTTTCCGTCGATATGTGACAATGGATGAAACGTGGCTCCATTGTTTCACTCCGGAGTCCAATCGACAGTCAGCCGAGTGGACTGCACGTGATGAACCGACTCCAAAACGTGGAAAGATGCAACAATCAGCTGGCAAAGTTATGGCGTCTATATTTTGGGATGCACATGGAATTATTTTCATCGACTACCTTAAAAAAGGAAAAACCATAAATAGCGACTATTATATATCATTATTGGAGCGTTTGAAGAAAGAAATCTCGGAAAAACGGCCCCATTTGCAAAAGAAAAAAGTGCTGTTTCACCAGGACAATGCACCGTGTCACAAGTCAATGAAAACAATGGCAAAATTGCATGAACTTGGCTTCGAATTGCTTCCGCATCCTCCATATTCTCCTGATCTGGCCCCTAGCGACTTTTTCCTGTTCTCAGATCTCAAGAGAATGCTCGCTGGAAAGAAATTTATCGCCGATGAAGAGGTAATCGCCGAAACTGAGGCCTATTTTGAGGCTAAAGACGAAAGGTACTACAAAAATGGTATCCAAAAGTTGGAAGATCGCTATACTCGCTGTATCGCCCTCAATGGAAACTATGTTGAATAAAAAAATCTAATTTTGACAAAAAAATTAGTTTTTCTATTAAACGATACGAACTTTTCAGCCCAACTGTTATATATATATTAGTTTGATTTGTTCAGAAATAAATATCTTTCATAAATTCATACCAGTTGATATTCCAAGGCTGGTCCATAATTTTGTGTTTCCTGGTCCCAAATCGGACACCATTGCCACAACATGGTATTCAATAGAATAAAGTTTATTGATAATCCTGTTTAAAACGTCAATTGTCATCGGCTGGTCGAAATCATAATACACTGGTTGTTTCCAGGATTTCCAAAGCCCCTGAATCATAGCAACTTGCACATAGTTTCGCGGTTTTTGAACTGCTTTCTGTACACAATCATATTCATAATTTGATGCAACCTTCATTTCATCAAAAAATAAAACGCATAGCTTGTCCTCTTTGCCTTTGTCTATTCCTGCGTCCATAAGCTCAAAAATCATATTAAGCGGGCCTGGGCTTATTTCTACCGTTTGCGACCATTTTTGAAGTGTCGATATGCATGGGAACGGAAAACCTTTCTTGCAAAGATGCCTATACGCCCTAGGTCCAGCAGCATGCAGACAAATTCCGGATGAAATATCCTCCGAGCTCCAATAAACACGTTTACCTCCATTTTTTAGCTTCCTTATCTGCGTTTCTGTGAATATTTTTTTCAGGGAGTCTGTTAAAGTTTCCATGTCTTGCATCTTTAAATTCATTTTTTTAATTTCTTTTTCCAATTCTTCTATTTTGAGTTTAAGACGAAGATTTTCTAAAGCTATTCCGCATTCAACCATTTCTCTTCTTTAAATGGGTCACGGTTTTTAAATTATCAAATATATAACGGTGTTTAAGGCATACTCACTCAGTTTGTGAACTAAAATCTGACTTATTATTACCGCATGCAGAGGGCATTTGCTCCGAAAAGGATTCATTGCGTCGAGGCACCGCGTTTGGTAACAATCGCCTCCGTTTTGCGTTGCTGTTGGATGCATAGTGGAAATCTGAATCCTTGAAATGCAGTGGACAAATTCTATTTTTTTCCTCTAATTCAACTCCAGCTGCATCTGTCCAGAGCTTTCTCTTGTTCCCATCCCTTGGTACACGAATTACCGCGTTTAAAAGGGAACCACAGATTTTGCATTTACTGGGCATTTTTAAAAGGTACAATTTGCTCAATCAAATAAATTGAACAATTTTTTTTTTTATTTTGACAACTTACTTTCACCACGAATCATGGTGAATATTTTTGGCCCGGAAAATGAGGGCTGTGGTGAGTGAATACTCCACCTTGTTAATTTCATCATGGACTAGACTATAAACACGCCCTATTAATATACAAAAAGGCGACTAGACAAGCCAAAAGAGATTCATGGAGAGACTTTTGTTCTGACATAGAATCAACACCGGATGCGGCCAGACTGAGGAAGATTTTATCGAAATCTGCCCCCACACTAGGGTACCTCAAAAAAGAGGATAACACCTGGACTACATCTAGCGAAGAATCGCTAGACGTACTCTTGAAAAAGCACTTTCCGGGCTGCAAAGCAACCAATCAAGGTAGACACCAAACCCCTACTGAGGTGCCAATCAGCCCCTCTGTTCTAAGCAGACGTAATATAACCTGGGCTATAAACAGCTTTAAACCGTACAAGTCACCTGGACCAGACGGCATTTTTCCTGCCCAATTACAACAAGCAGGGAACACTGCCATAAACTGGCTGCAATCTATCTTCACAGAAGTTCTAAAAATTGGTCATATCCCTGATACATGGCGAGTCTCAAAAATAGTTTTCATACCAAAAGCTGGGAAATCATCCCATACGACAGCAAAGGACTTTAGACCAATCAGCCTGTCGTCATTTATGCTCAAAACCTTCGAGCGACTCCTGGCTCTTCACCTAAGAGCAACCATTCCCCCCCCATCTCATATCCAATTCTCAACACGCATATCGGAAAGGCAAATCGACGGAAACAGCTTTGCACTCCGTAGTCGCCACTATAGAAAAATCCCTTTCGCTCACTGAATACTCCCTCATAGCCTTCCTAGACATCGAGGGGGCTTTTAACAACGTCGTCCCGGAAGCTATCACTGGAGCACTGACAAACTTGGGGATTGAAAGCCGGCTAGTGGGACTCATCGACCAATTGCTCACAAGCAGGGTCGTAACGTCCACACTTGGCTCTTCAACACTCACCAGGTTTGTCAGTAGGGGAACACCTCAAGGAGGGGTTCTATATCCTCTCTTATGGAACCTAGCAGTCAACAGGCTGCTATGCGACATAGAGGGTGGAGGCTGCCAGGTTGTTGCCTACGCGGATGACGTTGCACTAATTTTCAAGGGAAAATTCCCTCAAACACTATGCGACTTGATGTCAGTCAAGCTACAAAAACTGGTCACCTGGGCCGATGAGTGTGGCCTGGGAGTAAACCCAGCCAAAACGGAACTTGTACTTTTCTCTACAAAATACAAAATCCCAACTCTAATACCCCCAAAAATAAAAGACTCCGTCCTCTCCTTCAGCGAAAGCGCCAGATACTTGGGTTTAATTCTGGACAGGAAGTTGGACTGGAAAATTAATACGCAAGATAGATGTAGAAAGGCAACAGTTGCACTCTACACTTGCAGGAAAGCGATCGGCCTGAAATGGGGCATGTCGCCATATATCGTTCACTGGCTATACGTAGCTATAGTCAGACCGATACTACTATATGGTATAGCAATATGGTGGCCTGCCTTAACAAAGCAGTCCATAAACAAACAGCTCAGCTAAATTCAAAGGATGGCCGAAATCTGCATCACAGGTGCTCTCAACACAACACCTGGCGAAGCTCTAGACGCCATTCTTAACATACAACCAATCAGGCAAGTTAGCAAAAATATTGCCACCATGACAGCAATTCGACTGAGAGACTCTAACTCTTGGACAGAATGCTCAACAGGGCACTCCTCTATCCTTAAGGATAACCAAATAGTTCCTTCTAGAACGGACTACTGTATGCCAATTGAGCATATTGAAACTCCCTTTCAAACAACCATTCCGCACAGGGAGGAATGGTCATCACATACCCCAGGACAAAATGGGGCCATATCCTTTTACACAGATGGTTCAAAGTTGAACAGTCAAGTGGGTGGAGGGGTATACTCTCAGGATCTAAATATACAGGTCTCTTTTAGGCTACCTGACCATTGCAGCGTCTTTCAAGCCGAAATCCTGGCTATAAATGAAGCCTTAAAACTCCTAAGGGAATCCCAAGTCAATTCGGGCCGTATTAACATATACAGTGACAGCCAAGCAGCTATCAAGTCCATATAATCGACCACAACTAATTCCACCTCAGTTTCGAACTGCCGCAAATCTCTACATGAGATGGCTGAGCATTTCGACATTTCCCTAATATGGGTACCAGGGCATCAGGACATTACAGGAAACTGTAAAGCTGATGAACTAGCCAGGAATGGTACAACAGTACACCTCCTTCCTGACAAGGAGGATACGCGTATGCCACTGGCGACCTGTAAGCTAGTACTTCTAGCTCAATCCATAGCAGTTAGTGAAAACCGATGGCGAAACACGCACCATTGTCGTGTCGCGAGGCAGACCTGGCCTCACCTGAATAAGGCTCGTTCTAGTATTCTATGTAAACTAAGTAGAACAGATTGTTCTGCAGTAGTAAGAGCACTGACAGGACATTGGCTGGTAGGTATCCACGCCACAAGGCTGAATGCCCCATACAATGACTTCTGCAGGAGCTGTAGAGACGAAGAAGAAATTGAATCACCTGAACATTTCTTCTGCTCCTGTCCCGCATTGAGTAATAGAAGACTCCACACCCTGGGAAAACCTTTTCTCTCCACTTTAGGTGAACTTGCCTCAGTTACACCGCGCAAAATCGCTAAATTTATTCAGCTATCAAACTGGACGCCATACTAATTGACATGTCACCACAAAGGTAGAAAGGAAATCTAGATCCGCGGTACCACAATGGGCCCAACTGTGGCCTAAGTGAGTCGTTGAATCGACAGCCGCCTTAACCTAACCTACTTTTTTAGTAATGGAAATATATAATTCCTTATTACAAGGAATTATACTCAGAGCACCCCCTAGCTCTGTGATAAACAAATGAATATCATATTTAGATAAATTATGAAAAGCTACAGGTATCGTTGGGAATCTAAACTTATAAGTAGACTTACATTTTGTATGAATTGGACCCTCATACTGTCCAGTAAAATAATTAAAAAACTTTTCGCGTTCACCAGTGTTGATCGACTCATCGCAAGCAGCACAATTATTGTATTCCTGCATACACTCTTCATCAATATCCAAATTATTGTTCGGCGTTTTGAAAGTTTTCCAATATTGTTTGTAGAGTCTTTGAGCCTTTATCTCTAGTTCCTTACAAAATTTTTGTATACAGTCAGTCCCTTTAAATATGAAATAATCAAATAATAATAAAAAAAAAAAACATTTTAAGCAATATTATTAGAATAAAATGTTGGTTAATTATTTACCTTCATATGTCCACATTTCGTTCTGCTAAGGTTTATATTTGTGCGCTACATAGAAAGATACTGCACAAGCTTCATGTTTTTGAGCCTTTGTTGTCGATGATGAGCTAGGGTCATTTTGAACTCTATCATAGGTACGCAGAACAGCTTCGATATGGGCATAGATGAAGGCGGGTGGTGATAGTTTTTTATGCTAATTACTAAAGGTTGCATATGTTCCATCCTTAGGGAAAGTTGAGAGAACTTTTCCGCAACTTGCTTCATGAGAAGTATTGGTGCTGTTATACCATTGTATACAATTTTCACAAAATTCTCCAGACTTGTGACTTTTCGTATATTGCCACTTTGTTAATGTCACCATGCTTGTAATGTAAGCATAGTGCATTATCATTTCAGTTTCATTATATATTCCAAGCAGATTTATATGTTTTTCTTTCAAACAATTAGTTCTAATTGAAGGTCCCTCAATCCTCTCAGGCTTCTTTCTACTATCAATATCATAAACGTTTATGCTAAATTGCGGGTTTAGTTTTTCAAAAAGTTTCACACCTCGTGTATTAATTGGGAGCTCTATATTCGTAAAATTAAGCGTATGTTGCTTATATGTAATTATAGGTGCAGCAATATTATTTATTTTATAATGCGAAGTTTCAGTCAATTTCTTTCTTCTTTGTTGCCAGTCAGATTTCTTATGGTTAGCGCTTTTAATGATATTATATTCTATATATGCTAGGATACACCATTTAAAGCAATAGATATCATTGTTTTTGACATTAACTAAAGCATTCCTTTGTTTTATGGAATCAGGCATTTTACAATAGCCTCCAGAAGGAATATGCTCTAATTTAACTACTGTTAAATCAATATATTTAAATGACTTTGTTGCCCATCCGCTATCTTTCTCTTGAAACTCGCTGCTAGAATTTGTGAGATAGTCAATTTTATTTTCTAATATCTCGTCAGCGGCTTCTTTATCATAGAGACTATGATAGGCAGTTGTAAAATGTTTAACTGATTCAGTAGTTGATCCGTCTTCCATTTGTTTAATATATATCCCATAGAGTGTTAATGAAAACTTAATGTTTGTGTATTTAGACATACTTAAATCAATTATTTGAAAAATGTGACGTTTCATTTGATTGTAAAAGTCACGTAAAACAATCACGTCATTAATTTCGCTCAAAATACGATATGTTTCAACCGGAAATTTTGTTTCCGATGAAATTAATACGACATTCGTATTTCTAGCTACTTGAGCCACTAGAGCATTTTTATGTTGATCCGTTCGCAAGTGCATTTTATAGGCATTAGATTTTAAAAATACATTACATACTCTACAGTGTATATCATCGTTTCTAGTGGTTTTTGAAGGACGATTCATTAACGTTCCTGGTCGCTTTACTGTTTTCGATGATGTTGAAGTTGTCGGTTGGTCCATAGATGCTGCTGTTTCTTCCAAGGTTGTTGCTAAAGCTGAAGTTGTTGGTCGTGTTGAAGTTGTTGGTTGCTCCCTACCGTTACTAGAGAGACTATCCCTGGCATTAGAATTATTCCTGGCAGTTGCCATCATAAGTTGAAATGCATTCAGTGGTACCGTGCACGTAGTATAGTGCGAAGCAAATACATCAACACCTTCAAATGCACGGTTGCATAATTCACACACAATTTTCGACATCATTATTATTATTTTTTTTAGATATATTAAGTTCACAATAACCTATTTATAAATTTTCCGACAAGTTTTAGTTCACTCTTTTTGAGATAAGACGTTTTAAGGATCGAGACGTTTACAGGTTCTGACTTGAGCACCAACTGAGCACATTCGTATAATGAGACAAGTTTTTATACAGCTCAATTCTAGCTTTTACCTGTTCACACATGTTGTTTTTAGAAGACCCTAAAATCATTATTGGTTGACCGGTGTATTTACCTATTATGCAGGTGGTGTTCATTTAAGGAAAAGGACTAAGTACTCAAAACACCTAAAAAAATTACAGAGGTAATAAAATCACTAGCATGGGATATCAGTTTGACCTATCTTCATCATGTTCATACATGTCTTTTTTATCTGCACAATAACGGATTCCTTTTGATCCTGCACTATGATCTGCTTTATAATGCAAGCGGTAACATGTTCATACATGTTTATACATATCATTCAAACTGCCCATCAACGGATGCAGTTTAACTCTTAAACAATGGTATTGTTTAGAAGACTATAGGTACTAAGTTAGGATTAGGATCACCTATTCAAAACGCGACTATGACAGTAACAATAGAAGTCCCTGACATATGATATTAAGGACGAGGGTTCGATCACAGCTATAAGCTTTAAGTAGTTAGTATATAGGCATACAGAGATTTTCTGAGTGTTGTCCTAGGGTGTGGGTCTCATAAATAATTACCACACAAAAGAAACCTGTAAGTCAACCCACTCAGAGTCAGTTTAAAATATACACAGAAATCGATCAACAAGGCGATCACAGAAAAAACAAAAAATATAAAGTTACCTTAGAGAGGTAATAAAAATGCTTTGCTGTTGGTTACAATAGAATACCCGCGGGTCGATCATAAAAAAGGGACAGGTCAGTCAACAGTTAAAATGCGGAAATTCTTTAGGACCTGACTGATTTGGCGGACCTGACAGGCAAAAAATATAGGAAAAAAAGTTTTCAAGGTCAGAAAGAATTTTGATGCTAGCTGGTTGCTTGCTGTTTTGCTTGCTGGTTGCTTGCTGCCTGGTTAGGAGCGCCTGGTAAAAAATAAAAACGAAAAAATTGCAAGTAGTATAGAAAGGGGCAACCGGGCCATTTAACCCGAATCTTCCCAGCGTTACCATATGGTAACAAGCAATAGGTATTTACTAAAACTTCATTTTTAGACAACATATTAACGTCAGATTAACTTTTATTTGATATTCTAAGAGTAAATTGTTGTCTCTAACTAATAAAAAGTTGATTGAACAAATCTCTTGAAGTTAGCTTATCGAAAAATGAGCTTTAAGTTGCTCATTATATTCTGCAGTGCAAAAAAACGGCATTTGGCAATTCGTCGCAAGTAAATTTAAGCCGTTTGACTAATTTTAGTACTGAACTATATGCAATGCACACATCATTAGAAAGGTAAAAGAGTGCACTTATTAATTATGAAAAAAATTCTAAATAAAAACCACTTTTTTTCGCTTAATTTGCGTTTTTTATTTTCGTGTTACCATATGGTAACGCTGGGAAGTACAGGGTACAGGTTTTTTCCATACATTTTTTCGCTTTTAGGTATTGTTTTGTTTACAAAATATGATTGCTCCTATGGCAGCTATATGGTATAATGGTCCGATTTGAACCAAATTTGGTCAGGATGTGTAGCAACATATAAGACACACATTCTAAGAGTTTGGTTGAGATATCTCAGAATAGAAAAAAGTTTTTCATACTAAAGGTGAATTTGACCCCGATTGTTCCTATGACAGTTGTGTTATACATACGATATACTGCACCGATTTGACCCAAATTTGGTCCTATATATCAAGGAAGAGCCCCCCTGTTGAGTTAAGTTGTGTTTATTAGACTTTTTCTCAAACATTTGTATTTTGTAGCATTAAGAAAACCTGTACCCTGTACTTCCCAGCGTTACCATATGGTAACAGCCGAAAAAATGGTCCTGTCGATTATCCTGACAAGGACAAACAAAATGAATATGTTTTTCGGATTCAGCGAACTCAAATTTATCAGTCCTGAAATTTTCATTAAGAAATTCGAAAAAATGTTGCTCAGGACGATTCGGGTTAAAATGGCTACAACGCAACCTAGCGGACTGATTTATTAGTGAAGATCTTCACAATAACTGTGCCCTGATCATAAGTCACTTAGCAGATACACACACACACACACACCCGTTTCCAATTTACACCTCCAGAGAGCGCTTCCAGGCCTCCCTATGAGAGAGAGGTTTATCCCGCCAGAGGGCTCTTTCAATCGCCTAGATCGCTTTCCCCCTCTCCAGGCCACTACCCCCTTCCCATGAGGGTGTTTGTCCCCCCCATCCCCCTAAGAGCTCATCCCTTCCCTAAAAAACCACCGCAAATCCCTCCCCCGAGAACTCATCCCCTCCCCCCTGAGAGCACCTTCCTTCGCCATGAGGTGCTTTTGATCCCCCCTCCCAAAGGGTGCTTACCACCAGAGGGTGCTTACCACCCCCAGAGGGTGCTTACCACCCTCTAGAGAGATAGGGGCAACCGGGAAATTGACCCTTAAGGGAGCTTTTGGGGGGCTGAGAGAGGGTTTTCATGTCTGGAGAGCTTTTTGGGGGGCGAGAGAGAGCTTTTTTGAGCTTTTTAGGGGTGCAAAAACTTCCCGGTTGCCCCTTTCTTTATTACTTGCAATTTTTTCGTTTTTATTTTTTATTTTTTACCAGGCGCTCATAACCAGGCAGCACGCAAAACAGCAAGCAACCAGCTAGCATCAAAATTCTTTCTGACCTTGAAAACTTTTTTTCCTATATTTATTGCCTGTCAGGTCCGCCGGATCAGTCAGGTCCTAAAGAATTTCCGCATTTTAACTGTTGACTGACCTGTCCCTTTTTTATGATCGACCCGCGGGTATTCTATTGTAACCAACAGCAAAGCATTTTTATTACCTCTCTAAGGTAACTTTATATTTTTTGTTTTTTCTGTGATCGCCTTGTTGATCGATTTCTGTGTATATTTTAAACTGACTCTGAGTGGGTTGACTTACAGGTTTCTTTTGTGTGGCAATTATTTATGAGACCCACACCCTAGGACAACACTCAAAAAATCTCTGTATGCCTATATACTAACTACTAACGCTGAACAATTTATGGGTCAGATTCCAGAGCCGAGAGTCACCATTTCACAACCATTCAGTCATACAGGAATCGACTATGCGGGACCAATAAATATGAGAGTCTTTAAAGGAAGAGAACAAAAATCATACAAGGGATACATATCGCTTTTTGTATGTATGAGCACAATGGCTGTCCATCTAAAAGCTGTAAGTGACCTAACTACAGAGGCATTTATAGCAGCACCTTAACCCGAATCGTCGTGAGCAACATTTTTTCGAATTTCTTAATGAAAATTTCAGGACTGATAAATTTGAGTTCGCTGAATCCGAAAAACACATTCATTTTGTTCGTCCTTGTCAGGATAATCGACAGGACAATTTTTTCGGCTGTTACCATATGGTAACGCTGGGAAGTACAGGGTACAGGTTTTCAAAATGCTACAAAATACAAATGTTTGAGAAAAAGTCTAATAAACACAACTTAATCCAACAGGGGGGCTCTTCCTTGATTTATAGGACAAAATTTGGGTCAAATCGGTGCAGTATAACGTATATATAACACAACTGTCATAGGACCAATCGGGGTCAAATTCACCTTTAGTATGAAAAACTTTTTTCTATTCTGAGATATCTCAACCAAACTCTTAGAATATGTGACTTATATGTTGCTACACATCCTGACCAATTTTGGTTCAAATCGGACCACTATATCATATAGCTGCCATAGGAGCAATCATATTTTATGAACAAAACAGTGCGAAACGCGAATAAAATGTATGGAAAAAACCTGTACCCTGTACTTCCCAGCGTTACCATATGGTAACACGAAAATTAAAAGCGTAAATTAACTTTAAAAAAGTGTTTTTTATTTAAAATTTGTTTCATA
Organism: Drosophila phalerata; assembly: GCA_951394115.2. Taxonomy (NCBI): domain Eukaryota; kingdom Metazoa; phylum Arthropoda; class Insecta; order Diptera; family Drosophilidae; genus Drosophila; species Drosophila phalerata. The sequence goes on from OX596006.1 coordinate 15,568,058, forward strand.
ATTAAAAAGAGCACTCTTTTACCTTTGTAATGATGGTTGCATTTCATATAGTTCAGTACTAAAATTAGTTAAACGATTTAAATTTACTTGCGACGAATTGCCAAATGCCGTTTTTCTGCACTGCAGAATATAATGAGCAACTTAAAGCGCATTTTTCGATCAGCTAACTTCAAGAGATTGTTTCAATCAACTTTTTATCAGTTAGAGATAACAATTTACTCTTAGAATATCTTATAAAAGTTAATCTAACGCTAATATGTTGTCTAAAAATTAAGTTTTAGTAAATGCCTATTGCTTGTTACCATATGGTAACGCTGGGAAGATTCGGGTTAAAGATTCATAGCAAGGAAAGGAAACGTCAACATTTGTATTCAGACAACAGCACAAATTTTATGGGAGCAGAAAGAAACTTAAACTCCGAATTTACTCAAGCTATCCAACATAACAGCATAGCTCCAATACTGGAAAAAGAAAGAATAGAATGTCATTTTATTCCGCCGGCAAATCCTCACTTAGGAGGAATTTTGGAAGCTGGAGTAAAATATCATTCGACAAGAATAATTGGAGACAGCACACTCACATACGAGGAAATGAGCACTTTACTAGCACAAACTGAAGCTATAATGAAGTCATTATATCCAATAGACTCCAGCAATGAGTTCGATGACATCCTGACTCCAGGACATTTTCTCATCGGGAGACCAATGCTAGAGGTAACAGAGAATGAGATAGATACGAAGGTGTCATTAACAAATCGGTGAAAATTAATATCTAAAATGAAAACACACATTTGGCAAAAATGGAAAGACGAATATTTGGTCCCCCTACAAAAACGACTAAAATGGCAAAAGGAGTCATCAAACCTAGAAATATGCGAAATTGTGTTAATAAAGAATGAAAATACAAGACCTACCAAATGGCCACATGGACGAATCGAAGAAGCACACCTTGGAATAGATGGAAAGGTCAGAGTTGTCTCAATTAAATCTCAAAATGGAGTAATAAAAAGACCAATCTACAAAATCTGCCCATTGAAAACCGATAAAGAAGAGAACAAAGTAGGCCACAGGATCGGATCAAGTACGTCAACAACAGTAACCTTGTTAAGCTGTCTGCTTATCCTTACGTTAATGAACAACGTCGCCAGCCTTAACAAAACAAAACTGGAGCAAGTGCAAGTAACACCCATCGACAAGGACTCAATGATATTTCTAGACGTTCAAGGAAAACTGGACTCAATTTCATCAAAATGGAACCTGATTATTTATTACAATCTGGAACCATACATATCAGAACTGAGCAGAATAAATGGCTATATCGAGCAAATAGCAATTACTGCAGACATTTGGTTCAATTCGAAGGAGCATGCCACATGTTGACTCAAGCTATGGCATTTAGATATTCGCAACTGAAAAACAACAACGAATTACTGCTAAAAATAAAAAGAAACAGACGAGCACCCTTTGAATTTGTTGGAGCAATACATCATATCCTATTTGGAACAATGGATGTCGACGGCCGGACAATGTTAAAATCCAACATCCATAATGTATTTGACAACCATCAAGATCTTCTTAAAACGTACAAGAAACAATCGTCGATTATAGACTCGACACTAAATATATTAAAGATATATTAAAAAGACGACATCAACAAGCAATTCACTGCAATGGATAACGAGATTCAAACACTTCGCAACGATATAGCGGAGAAAATATATAAACCAAATGGCGCTATCATGCTATCACAAATTATTCAGTTGATAGAAAACTGCGAAAAAATACAATCAGCAATCACGAACTTATTCATCGACCTGAATCATGGAAGAATCAGCCCACGGTTACTTGAACCGTCTCAGCTGAATAAGGAAATAAATGCCATTAAAAAAAGACTACCAGCCAATCAAAGAATTCCAGGAGCACCAACAGGTACAGAGCTAAAGGTAATATATAACTTAATGGAAGCTCAAGCCATGATAATGGATAATCGACTAGGGATCTGCAACTGTCTACCGACTTGTCCCGATCCTAATTGGAAAACATAAAAGGACAGTCATGGTGCAAATAAAGGCTGAATATCTAGTATATAACTTCAACCAGGATATCTATACTTTGATATCGGCCACCCAGTTATCGTCACGTAACTTGCAATCCAACAAACATCACTATGCAAGGGAAATTGGGCCTGGAAGAGTGCAACCGATAACTCCTGCGAAGTATCAACGTTAAAGCAAAGTCTGGATCCAGATTGTGAATTCCAACAAACTGCAACGGAAGATATGTGGACACATCTCCAACCCCGAAACACTTGGGTATTTAATATCTTCACTGAGCCAGTTCTGGAATGGACCTGTGGAAGTCAGCACAACAAGATGAAACACATCACAGGCCAAGGTATATTACGACTAGAAGAAGGATGTACAGCTCGCCAAGATAAACATCTGCTAACCGCATCTCAAGAGATTACAACGGAGGATGACGCTGAATATCTGGCAGCTCCTTTATTACCAATTTTGGTGTCTCTAGCATTTAAAGTGATCTTATAATATGGATATGAAATTTTCTATGTAAATTTTTGGGTGATAAAGGGGGCGTGGCTAAATTCTGAAACAAACTTTATTTGTTTGCAATATAGAGGAAACTACCTACCAAGTTTGGTGTCTCTAGCTCTTATAGTCTCTGAAATCTAGGTGTTTATACAGACGTCAGGACTTCAGGACAAACGGACATTGTTATATCGACTCGGCTATTGATGCTGATCAAGAATATATATAACATAGCATACAATTTTTTCATACTAAATTTGATTTTTGCCCAATCGGTCCTATGACAGCTACAAGTTATTAAAAAGTCTTGAAGATAATTATAGTTGCACTGCTTTATTCAATTCCAAGATTGTGACTGAATTCGACTTAAACAATCTATCCCTAATCTAGCTGTGGGTTATTGGCAGAGTCGTTAGCGTAGGCGGCAGCGACGTCGCCGTTGGCGGCAGAGCGATCGGTAGCTGAGCTTTTGGGTTCCCACGAAATGAAATGCTGCGTACGCAATATCAGCATTATTGGTTATTGGCGGATTTTTATAGTTGGAGCTCTGATGAATTTTGTTTATTTAAGTTCTTGATTCCCGTTGCGAAAAAGTGCAACAAAGTCTAAAGTGTTTTCGTTAATTACACAGCCACACAAAAAAAAGTCATGTTCTGATGGGGGGGTCTCACTACTACTTCTATATGGATTTTGGGTCGCTGAATCCGAGTCCGAAGTAAATTTTTTTCCAGCACGTCAGGTTTTCGAAATAATCGCAAAAATAACAAAATGGCGGACACGTTTTTGATAAACTCATCGGATTCGTATGAAACTCGTTACCCGGGGGCTTTCGGGGTCGCTGATCACGAATTTGAAGTCAATTTTTAGAAATTCAAAATGGCGGATCCAATATGGCAGTCAAAGGTTAAAATTTATTAAAATTACTTAAAACTACATACATACTACATACATTACAAGCCCTTAAAGGGGCTGATTGGTAAGATGTTGATTTCAACTGTTTCTCTTTTCGAGCTGTAACGTGTTCTTTTCTCTTCAAAAGATCGGTGCAGAGGATTTCTTTTACGTTTATTGTCATCTCCAAGAGTTTCTCTTTTGAACATCCAGCAATAATCTGCCATCATATTAACGTCCCAACGTCCCTTGTAGCGATTTTCCATAAATTTAATGTCTTGGTGGAAACGTTCACCCTGTTCTTCGCTGTAGTCTCCCAGATTATCGGGAAATCTATCGAGATGAGAATGCAAGAAATGCAACTGTAAATTCATTAGGCATTCTAGTTTCTCGTAGTTTGTGATCATCTTGTCTACTAGTTCTGTATACTGTGGACTTTTACGGTTCCCTAGAAAGTTTTAAGCTACTGCTTGAAAACTCAGCCAGGCAGCTTTCTCTTGTGCATTCATCGTACTGACCAAAACTTTATCCCTAAATTGTTTCCGAATTTGAGGACCATCTTTAATTTTGGCCTCAGAGAGTTTTGGGAATACCATTGATAAATACTGGACACATTTACAATTTTTATCAAGAGCTTTAACAAATTGTTTTATGAGGCCCAACTTTATTTGAAGAGGAGGAATTAGGATCTTTGATGGATTAACGAGGGATTTATGGATAACATTATGCGACCCAGGTATGAGAGACTTTCGAATTGGCCGATTTCTTACCTTGTAATGCTGTTGTCTGGCTCTACTATCCCATAAACACAAATAACAAGGTTGTTTTGTAAAGCCAGACTGTTGCCCAAGTAAAATGGTAATAATTTTTAAGTCTCTACATATCTGCCATTTGTGCTGCTCGTAATTAATTTTTTGCAAGTGTAGTTCCATGTTCCCATAATTTTCTTGCATTATAGTACAGTTGAGTGGCCTATAGGTACAGGAGCGTAGACTTTGGTATTATGCAGTAATACTGCCTTTATACTTATTTTCGAAGAATCAATAAAGTCGCCAGTCTGTTGGTTTGTAACAACTCTCTTTCAGTTCATTCATAAGTCCTTTAATGTCAGTACAAAAAACCAAATCTTTATCTTTAGAAAAATATTTCCGGAAGTCTAAGTCTCGATTTTGATACACGGAAACCTTCGTACTTGGTTATAGGAAATTATACTGCTTCATAAACGAAGCCAAAAACTCCGCGCTATCCTTTGGCAAACCTAAGTCGCGTATAAGGTCATTTAAAACAGGTTGTGAAACTAGCTTTGGGACTGATTTTTTACAATTTACAGAAAATTCGTTTTCGCTATCACTCTCCGACTCATCATATTCATCAAATTCCATCATTTTAAAGTTTTCTGTTGGAATGCCCCTATTAAACATACAAAAATATCATTATACAACACTACTTTAAGTATTGGATTTTGCATATAGTGTGGTCACACTTTTAGTTTAGAACCTTTCTTCTTTTGCTGTGCTTCGAACTGTGTACATGTGGTGTCGGTGTTGCGATTTATTAAAAGAGCTAAATAACTGAATATAAAAACTATAACTTATATTTGTGCGCTACATAGAAAGATACTGCACAAGCTTCATGTTTTTGAGCCTTTGTTTTCGATGATGAGCTAGGGTCATTTTGAACTCTATCATAGGTACGCAGAACAGCTTCGATATGGGCATAGATGACGGCGGGTGGTGATAGTTTTTTATGCTAATTACTAAAGGTTGCATATGTTCCATCCTTAGGGAAAGTTGAGAGAACTTTTCCGCAAAATTCTCCAGACTTGTGACTTTTCGTATATTGCCACTTTGTTAATGTCACCATGCTTGTAATGTAAGCATAGTGCATTATCATTTCAGTTTCATTATATATTCCAAGCAGATTTATATGTTTTTCTTTCAAACAATTAGTTCTAATTGAAGGTCCCTCAATCCTCTCAGGCTTCTTTCTACTATCAATATCATAAACGTTTATGCTAAATTGCGGGTTTAGTTTTTCAAAAAGTTTCACACCTCGTGTATTAATTGGGAGCTCTATATTCGTAAAATTAAGCGTATGTTGCTTATATGTAATTATAGGTGCAGCAATATTATTTATTTTATAATGCGAAGTTTCAGTCAATTTCTTTCTTCTTTGTTGCCAGTCAGATTTCTTATGGTTAGCGCTTTTAATGATATTATATTCTATATATGCTAGGATACACCATTTAAAGCAATAGATATCATTGTTTTTGACATTAACTAAAGCATTCCTTTGTTTTATGCAGGGAATAATACCGAAACCGGTACCGGAACCGTTAACCGAAATTAACCGTTTCGTTCTGAGTACCGGAACCGGAACCGTAACCAAAATAAATTTTTTTATAAGAGCCGAAAACCGAAACGTTTTTACCGGTACGCTTTCGGTACACTTTTCGAAAAAAATTTTGTTTTTCTGTATGTATATCATTTTAAAATAAACTTTAAATAACTTTAAATTTAGGTTAGGTTTATCTCGATAGAATACAAACATATAGTGCGTGTGTATGTAGAAGTCTGTTAATATATTTTTGTTTTATAACATTTATTTATTTTTTTTAAATTTAATTGCTGTACCGGTACGCACCTGTACTGATACCGGAACCGAAAGGAAAAAACCGAAATAGGACCGTTTACCGAAATAGTTGTTTTGGGACGTACCGGTACCGAAACCGGAACCGATATTTGATTCGGTTTGATTCCCTGGTTTTATGGAATCAGGCATTTTACAATAGCCTCCAGAAGGAATATGCTCTAATTTAACTACTGTTAAATCAATATATTTAAATGACTTTGTTGCCCATCCGCTATCTTTCTCTTGAAACTCGCTGCTAGAATTTGTGAGATAATCAATTTTATTTTCTAATATCTCGTCAGCGGCTTCTTTATCATAGAGACTATGATAGGCAGTTGTAAAATGTTTAACTGATTCAGTAGTTGATCCGTCTTCCATTTGTTTAATATATATCCCATAGAGTGTTAATGAAAACTTAATGTTTGTGTATTTAGACATACTTAAATCAATTATTTGAAAAATGTGACGTTTCATTTGATTGTAAAAGTCACGTAAAACAATCACGTCATTAATTTCGCTCAAAATACGATATGTTTCAACCGGAAATTTTGTTTCCGATGAAATTAATACGACATTCGTATTTCTAGCTACTTGAGCCACTAGAGCATTTTTATGTTGATCCGTTCGCAAGTGCATTTTATAGGCATTAGATTTTAAAAATACATTACATACTCTACAGTGTATATCATCGTTTCTAGTGGTTTTTGAAGGACGATTCATTAACGTTCCTGGTCGCTTTACTGTTTTCGATGATGTTGAAGTTGTCGGTTGGTCCATAGATGCTGCTGTTTCTTCCAAGGTTGTTGCTAAAGCTGAAGTTGTTGGTCGTGTTGAAGTTGTTGGTTGCTCCCTACCGTTACTAGAGAGACTATCCCTGGCATTAGAATTATTCCTGGCAGTTGCCATCATAAGTTGAAATGCATTCAGTGGTACCGTGCACGTAGTATAGTGCGAAGCAAATACATCAACACCTTCAAATGCACGGTTGCATAATTCACACACAATTTTCGACATCATTATTATTATTTTTTTTAGATATATTAAGTTCACAATAACCTATTTATAAATTTTCCGACAAGTTTTAGTTCACTCTTTTTGAGATAAGACGTTTTAAGGATCGAGACGTTTACAGGTTCTGACTTGAGCACCAACTGAGCACATTCGTATAATGAGACAAGTTTTTATACAGCTCAATTCTAGCTTTTACCTGTTCACACATGTTGTTTTTAGAAGACCCTAAAATCATTATTGGTTGACCGGTGTATTTACCTATTATGCAGGTGGTGTTCATTTAAGGAAAAGGACTAAGTACTCAAAACACCTAAAAAAATTACAGAGGTAATAAAATCACTAGCATGGGATATCAGTTTGACCTATCTTCATCATGTTCATACATGTCTTTTTTATCTGCACAATAACGGATTCCTTTTGATCCTGCACTATGATCTGCTTTATAATGCAAGCGGTAACATGTTCATACATGTTTATACATATCATTCAAACTGCCCATCAACGGATGCAGTTTAACTCTTAAACAATGGTATTGTTTAGAAGACTATAGGTACTAAGTTAGGATTAGGATCACCTATTCAAAACGCGACTATGACAGTAACAATAGAAGTCCCTGACATATGATATTAAGGACGAGGGTTCGATCACAGCTATAAGCTTTAAGTAGTTAGTATATAGGCATACAGAGATTTTCTGAGTGTTGTCCTAGGGTGTGGGTCTCATAAATAATTACCACACAAAAGAAACCTGTAAGTCAACCCACTCAGAGTCAGTTTAAAATATACACAGAAATCGATCAACAAGGCGATCACAGAAAAAACAAAAAATATAAAGTTACCTTAGAGAGGTAATAAAAATGCTTTGCTGTTGGTTACAATAGAATACCCGCGGGTCGATCATAAAAAAGGGACAGGTCAGTCAACAGTTAAAATGCGGAAATTCTTTAGGACCTGACTGATTTGGCGGACCTGACAGGCAAAAAATATAGGAAAAAAAGTTTTCAAGGTCAGAAAGAATTTTGATGCTAGCTGGTTGCTTGCTGTTTTGCTTGCTGGTTGCTTGCTGCCTGGTTAGGAGCGCCTGGTAAAAAATAAAAACGAAAAAATTGCAAGTAGTATAGAAAGGGGCAACCGGGCCATTTAAAATGGCTACAACGCAACCTAGCGGACTGATTTATTAGTGAAGATCTTCACAATAACTGTGCCCTGATCATAAGTCACTTAGCAGATACACACACACACACACACCCGTTTCCAATTTACACCTCCAGAGAGCGCTTCCAGGCCTCCCTATGAGAGAGAGGTTTATCCCGCCAGAGGGCTCTTTCAATCGCCTAGATCGCTTTCCCCCTCTCCAGGCCACTACCCCCTTCCCATGAGGGTGTTTGTCCCCCCCATCCCCCTAAGAGCTCATCCCTTCCCTAAAAAACCACCGCAAATCCCTCCCCCGAGAACTCATCCCCTCCCCCCTGAGAGCACCTTCCTTCGCCATGAGGTGCTTTTGATCCCCCCTCCCAAAGGGTGCTTACCACCAGAGGGTGCTTACCACCCCCAGAGGGTGCTTACCACCCTCTAGAGAGATAGGGGCAACCGGGAAATTGACCCTTAAGGGAGCTTTTGGGGGGCTGAGAGAGGGTTTTCATGTCTGGAGAGCTTTTTGGGGGGCGAGAGAGAGCTTTTTTGAGCTTTTTAGGGGTGCAAAAACTTCCCGGTTGCCCCTTTCTTTATTACTTGCAATTTTTTCGTTTTTATTTTTTATTTTTTACCAGGCGCTCATAACCAGGCAGCACGCAAAACAGCAAGCAACCAGCTAGCATCAAAATTCTTTCTGACCTTGAAAACTTTTTTTCCTATATTTATTGCCTGTCAGGTCCGCCGGATCAGTCAGGTCCTAAAGAATTTCCGCATTTTAACTGTTGACTGACCTGTCCCTTTTTTATGATCGACCCGCGGGTATTCTATTGTAACCAACAGCAAAGCATTTTTATTACCTCTCTAAGGTAACTTTATATTTTTTGTTTTTTCTGTGATCGCCTTGTTGATCGATTTCTGTGTATATTTTAAACTGACTCTGAGTGGGTTGACTTACAGGTTTCTTTTGTGTGGCAATTATTTATGAGACCCACACCCTAGGACAACACTCAAAAAATCTCTGTATGCCTATATACTAACTACTAACGCTGAACAATTTATGGGTCAGATTCCAGAGCCGAGAGTCACCATTTCACAACCATTCAGTCATACAGGAATCGACTATGCGGGACCAATAAATATGAGAGTCTTTAAAGGAAGAGAACAAAAATCATACAAGGGATACATATCGCTTTTTGTATGTATGAGCACAATGGCTGTCCATCTAAAAGCTGTAAGTGACCTAACTACAGAGGCATTTATAGCAGCACCTTAACCCGAATCGTCGTGAGCAACATTTTTTCGAATTTCTTAATGAAAATTTCAGGACTGATAAATTTGAGTTCGCTGAATCCGAAAAACACATTCATTTTGTTCGTCCTTGTCAGGATAATCGACAGGACAATTTTTTCGGCTGTTACCATATGGTAACGCTGGGAAGTACAGGGTACAGGTTTTCAAAATGCTACAAAATACAAATGTTTGAGAAAAAGTCTAATAAACACAACTTAATCCAACAGGGGGGCTCTTCCTTGATTTATAGGACAAAATTTGGGTCAAATCGGTGCAGTATAACGTATATATAACACAACTGTCATAGGACCAATCGGGGTCAAATTCACCTTTAGTATGAAAAACTTTTTTCTATTCTGAGATATCTCAACCAAACTCTTAGAATATGTGACTTATATGTTGCTACACATCCTGACCAATTTTGGTTCAAATCGGACCACTATATCATATAGCTGCCATAGGAGCAATCATATTTTATGAACAAAACAGTGCGAAACGCGAATAAAATGTATGGAAAAAACCTGTACCCTGTACTTCCCAGCGTTACCATATGGTAACACGAAAATTAAAAGCGTAAATTAACTTTAAAAAAGTGTTTTTTATTTAAAATTTGTTTCATAATTAAAAAGAGCACTCTTTTACCTTTGTAATGATGGTTGCATTTCATATAGTTCAGTACTAAAATTAGTTAAACGATTTAAATTTACTTGCGACGAATTGCCAAATGCCGTTTTTCTGCACTGCAGAATATAATGAGCAACTTAAAGCGCATTTTTCGATCAGCTAACTTCAAGAGATTGTTTCAATCAACTTTTTATCAGTTAGAGATAACAATTTACTCTTAGAATATCTTATAAAAGTTAATCTAACGCTAATATGTTGTCTAAAAATTAAGTTTTAGTAAATGCCTATTGCTTGTTACCATATGGTAACGCTGGGAAGATTCGGGTTAAAGATTCATAGCAAGGAAAGGAAACGTCAACATTTGTATTCAGACAACAGCACAAATTTTATGGGAGCAGAAAGAAACTTAAACTCCGAATTTACTCAAGCTATCCAACATAACAGCATAGCTCCAATACTGGAAAAAGAAAGAATAGAATGTCATTTTATTCCGCCGGCAAATCCTCACTTAGGAGGAATTTTGGAAGCTGGAGTAAAATATCATTCGACAAGAATAATTGGAGACAGCACACTCACATACGAGGAAATGAGCACTTTACTAGCACAAACTGAAGCTATAATGAAGTCATTATATCCAATAGACTCCAGCAATGAGTTCGATGACATCCTGACTCCAGGACATTTTCTCATCGGGAGACCAATGCTAGAGGTAACAGAGAATGAGATAGATACGAAGGTGTCATTAACAAATCGGTGAAAATTAATATCTAAAATGAAAACACACATTTGGCAAAAATGGAAAGACGAATATTTGGTCCCCCTACAAAAACGACTAAAATGGCAAAAGGAGTCATCAAACCTAGAAATATGCGAAATTGTGTTAATAAAGAATGAAAATACAAGACCTACCAAATGGCCACATGGACGAATCGAAGAAGCACACCTTGGAATAGATGGAAAGGTCAGAGTTGTCTCAATTAAATCTCAAAATGGAGTAATAAAAAGACCAATCTACAAAATCTGCCCATTGAAAACCGATAAAGAAGAGAACAAAGTAGGCCACAGGATCGGATCAAGTACGTCAACAACAGTAACCTTGTTAAGCTGTCTGCTTATCCTTACGTTAATGAACAACGTCGCCAGCCTTAACAAAACAAAACTGGAGCAAGTGCAAGTAACACCCATCGACAAGGACTCAATGATATTTCTAGACGTTCAAGGAAAACTGGACTCAATTTCATCAAAATGGAACCTGATTATTTATTACAATCTGGAACCATACATATCAGAACTGAGCAGAATAAATGGCTATATCGAGCAAATAGCAATTACTGCAGACATTTGGTTCAATTCGAAGGAGCATGCCACATGTTGACTCAAGCTATGGCATTTAGATATTCGCAACTGAAAAACAACAACGAATTACTGCTAAAAATAAAAAGAAACAGACGAGCACCCTTTGAATTTGTTGGAGCAATACATCATATCCTATTTGGAACAATGGATGTCGACGGCCGGACAATGTTAAAATCCAACATCCATAATGTATTTGACAACCATCAAGATCTTCTTAAAACGTACAAGAAACAATCGTCGATTATAGACTCGACACTAAATATATTAAAGATATATTAAAAAGACGACATCAACAAGCAATTCACTGCAATGGATAACGAGATTCAAACACTTCGCAACGATATAGCGGAGAAAATATATAAACCAAATGGCGCTATCATGCTATCACAAATTATTCAGTTGATAGAAAACTGCGAAAAAATACAATCAGCAATCACGAACTTATTCATCGACCTGAATCATGGAAGAATCAGCCCACGGTTACTTGAACCGTCTCAGCTGAATAAGGAAATAAATGCCATTAAAAAAAGACTACCAGCCAATCAAAGACTTCCAGGAGCACCAACAGGTACAGAGCTAAAGGTAATATATAACTTAATGGAAGCTCAAGCCATGATAATGGATAATCGACTAGGGATCTGCAACTGTCTACCGACTTGTCCCGATCCTAATTGGAAAACATAAAAGGACAGTCATGGTGCAAATAAAGGCTGAATATCTAGTATATAACTTCAACCAGGATATCTATACTTTGATATCGGCCACCCAGTTATCGTCACGTAACTTGCAATCCAACAAACATCACTATGCAAGGGAAATTGGGCCTGGAAGAGTGCAACCGATAACTCCTGCGAAGTATCAACGTTAAAGCAAAGTCTGGATCCAGATTGTGAATTCCAACAAACTGCAACGGAAGATATGTGGACACATCTCCAACCCCGAAACACTTGGGTATTTAATATCTTCACTGAGCCAGTTCTGGAATGGACCTGTGGAAGTCAGCACAACAAGATGAAACACATCACAGGCCAAGGTATATTACGACTAGAAGAAGGATGTACAGCTCGCCAAGATAAACATCTGCTAACCGCATCTCAAGAGATTACAACGGAGGATGACGCTGAATATCTGGCAGCTCCTTTATTACCAATTTTGGTGTCTCTAGCATTTAAAGTGATCTTATAATATGGATATGAAATTTTCTATGTCAATTTTTGGGTGATAAAGGGGGCGTGGCTAAATTCTGAAACAAACTTTATTTGTTTGCAATATAGAGGAAACTACCTACCAAGTTTGGTGTCTCTAGCTCTTATAGTCTCTGAAATCTAGGTGTTTATACAGATGTCAGGACTTCAGGACAAACGGACATTGTTATATCGACTCGGCTATTGATGCTGATCAAGAATATATATAACATAGCATACAATTTTTTCATACTAAATTTGATTTTTGCCCAATCGGTCCTATGACAGCTACAAGTTATTAAAAAGTCTTGAAGATAATTATAGTTGCACTGCTTTATTCAATTCCAAGATTGTGACTGAATTCGACTTAAACAATCTATCCCTAATCTAGCTGTGGGTTATTGGCAGAGTCGTTAGCGTAGGCGGCAGCGACGTCGCCGTTGGCGGCAGAGCGATCGGTAGCTGAGCTTTTGGGTTCCCACGAAATGAAATGCTGCGTACGCAATATCAGCATTATTGGTTATTGGCGGATTTTTATAGTTGGAGCTCTGATGAATTTTGTTTATTTAAGTTCTTGATTCCCGTTGCGAAAAAGTGCAACAAAGTCTAAAGTGTTTTCGTTAATTACACAGCCACACAAAAAAAAGTCATGTTCTGATGGGGGGGGTCTCACTACTACTTCTATATGGATTTTGGGTCGCTGAATCCGAATCCGAAGTAAATTTTTTTCCAGCACGTCAGGTTTTCGAAATAATCGCAAAAATAACAAAATGGCGGACACGTTTTTGAAAAACTCATCGGATTCGTATGAAACTCGTTACCCGGGGGCTTTCGGGGTCGCTGATCACGAATTTGAAGTCAATTTTTAGAAATTCAAAATGGCGGATCCAATATGGCAGTCAAAGGTTAAAATTTATTAAAATTACTTAAAACTACATACATACTACATACATTACAAGCCCTTAAAGGGGCTGATTGGTAAGATGTTGATTTCAACTGTTTCTCTTTTCGAGCTGTAACGTGTTCTTTTCTCTTCAAAAGATCGGTGCAGAGGATTTCTTTTACGTTTATTGTCATCTCCAAGAGTTTCTCTTTTGAACATCCAGCAATAATCTGCCATCATATTAACGTCCCAACGTCCCTTGTAGCGATTTTCCATAAATTTAATGTCTTGGTGGAAACGTTCACCCTGTTCTTCGCTGTAGTCTCCCAGATTATCGGGAAATCTATCGAGATGAGAATGCAAGAAATGCAACTGTAAATTCATTAGGCATTCTAGTTTCTCGTAGTTTGTGATCATCTTGTCTACTAGTTCTGTATACTGTGGACTTTTACGGTTCCCTAGAAAGTTTTAAGCTACTGCTTGAAAACTCAGCCAGGCAGCTTTCTCTTGTGCATTCATCGTACTGACCAAAACTTTATCCCTAAATTGTTTCCGAATTTGAGGACCATCTTTAATTTTGGCCTCAGAGAGTTTTGGGAATACCATTGATAAATACTGGACACATTTACAATTTTTATCAAGAGCTTTAACAAATTGTTTTATGAGGCCCAACTTTATTTGAAGAGGAGGAATTAGGATCTTTGATGGATTAACGAGGGATTTATGGATAACATTATGCGACCCAGGTATGAGAGACTTTCGAATTGGCCGATTTCTTACCTTGTAATGCTGTTGTCTGGCTCTACTATCCCATAAACACAAATAACAAGGTTGTTTTGTAAAGCCAGACTGTTGCCCAAGTAAAATGGTAATAATTTTTAAGTCTCTACATATCTGCCATTTGTGCTGCTCGTAATTAATTTTTTGCAAGTGTAGTTCCATGTTCCCATAATTTTCTTGCATTATAGTACAGTTGAGTGGCCTATAGGTACAGGAGCGTAGACTTTGGTATTATGCAGTAATACTGCCTTTATACTTATTTTCGAAGAATCAATAAAGTCGCCAGTCTGTTGGTTTGTAACAACTCTCTTTCAGTTCATTCATAAGTCCTTTAATGTCAGTACAAAAAACCAAATCTTTATCTTTAGAAAAATATTTCCGGAAGTCTAAGTCTCGATTTTGATACACGGAAACCTTCGTACTTGGTTCTAGGAAATCATACTGCTTCATAAACGAAGCCAAAAACTCCGCGCTATCCTTTGGCAAACCTAAGTCGCGAATAAGGTCATTTAAAACAGGTTGTGAAACTAGCTTTGGGACTGATTTTTTACAATTTACAGAAAATTCGTTTTCGCTATCACTCTCCGACTCATCATATTCATCAAATTCCATCATTTTAAAGTTTTCTGTTGGAATGCCCCTATTAAACATACAAAAATATCATTATACAACACTACTTTAAGTATTGGATTTTGCATATAGTGTGGTCACACTTTTAGTTTAGAACCTTTCTTCTTTTGCTGTGCTTCGAACTGTGTACATGTGGTGTCGGTGTTGCGATTTATTAAAAGAGCTAAATAACTGAATATAAAAACTATAACTTAAATATATTAAAGTGTCTTTCATTTACAATATTAGTTAGCTTAGTTTCAACAGGTTATGGGCCCAGTTCATGCTGAGATCTAAATAGTTAAGTTCAGTTGTGAAATTAAACTCCACGTGTGTAACCCTATTTATACCCTGAGCCCATTAAAAATGGGCAAAAAAGGGTATAATGCATTTTGCAGAATGTATGTAACAGGCAGAAGGGGGCGTGGCAGACCCCCAAAAGTATATATATTCTTGATCAGGAACAACAGCCGAGTCGATTGAGACATGTCCGTCTGTCTGTCCGTCTGTCTGTCCGTCTGTTTGAACGCGTCGATCTCAGAAACCATAAGAGCTAGAGACTTCAAACTTGCAGATCAAGTTTGTTTTTATTTTTGGATCGGACAACTATATAATATAGCTGCCATAGGAACGATACATCGAAAATTAAGTTTTAGTATGAAAAGCTTCTTCAATTTTTGAAATATCTCAACCAATCTTACACGATATACATTTGGGGTGGTATTATACATCCTGACCAAATTTGGTTAAAGTCGGCCCACTATATGATATAGCTGTCATAGAGACGCTCTGCCGAAAATCAAGCATATGTATGAAATAGTTTTTTGTTTTTTGAGATATCGTAACCAAACTGTTAGAATATGCATCTGGGCTGGTATTATACATCCTCACCGAATTTGGTCCAAATCGGACCACTATATCATATAGCTGCCATAGAGACGCTCAGTCGAAAATCAAGTTTAAGTAAGAAAAAGTTTTTTGTTTTTAGAGATAGCCTAACCAAACTGATAGAATGAACATTTAAGTTCGTCTCATATATTCTGGCCAAATTTGGTTCAGATCGGACCACTATATCATATAGCTGCAATAGAGACGCTCAATCGAAAAGTAAGTGTTAGTATGAAAAATGTTTTGGTTTTTTGAGATATCTTAACCAAACTGATAGAATATGCATTTAGGTTGGTTTTGTACACTCTGACCAGATTTGGTTCAAATCGGCTCCATATATCATATAGCTGCCACAGGAACAATTGATCGAAAATCAACTTTTATAAAAGAGTACCTGGGCTCAGGGTATTCTACTGTCGAGCGTGCTCGACTGTAGCCGCACCTCACCGCGAGCGAAGCGAGTCGAGGGTAGGCGAGCGAAGCGAGCAGGGGGCGGAGCCCCCTTGTTTTTTAAAGCTGTGTGTGTGAGACAAAAAAAATAGCATGGAAAAGGCAAAACGCAATATAAAGCCCTTTGATGGCGAAAAATATTCCGTCTGGAAATTTAGAATCAGGGCTTTATTTGCCGAGTTGGATGTGCTAAAAGTCATTGATGAGAAGATGCCTGAAAAAGTGGATGACACGTGGAAGCGCTGAGAGCGAGTAGCAAAAAGTACGCTTATAGAATATTTGAGCGACTCTTTCTTGAATTTCGCAACAAGCGACACATCGGCGCGTCGAATTCTCAAGAACTTAGACGCCATATACGAGCGAAAGAGTTTGGCCTCGCAACTTGCGGTGCGCAAACGACTGCTTTCACTCAAGCTAGCGAGCGAGATGGCACTCTTAAGCCGTTTTAACGTTTTTGATGAATTAGTGAGTGGGTTGTTAGCTGCAGGTGCCAAAATCGAAGAAATGGACAAGGTATCGCATTTGCTGCTGACCTTGCCTGCGTCTTACGATGGTGTTATCACGGCAATAGAAACGTTAACAGAGGAGAACTTGACATTAGCGTTCGTTAAAAATAGGTTGCTAGACCAAGAGATAAAGATTAAAAGCGACAATAATGACACTAGTCGAAAAGTAATGAAGGCATTCGTCCAAAATAATAATAATCATGGTTTCAAGTTTAGAAATAGGGTGATCAAACCAAAGAAAACATTCAAGGGCAAACCTAAGAATGTTATAAAGTGTCATTATTGTAAGAAAGATGGGCACATGAAAAAAGATTGCTATCACTTCAAAAACTTTACAAATGATAAAAATAAAGAAAATAAACAAGCTCAACTCGCAACATCTCAGCACGGTTTTTCATTTATGTTGAAATCCGTTAAACCAAACACCTCAGTGACGGATAAACATGGATTTATTCTGGATTCTGGAGCAAGTGATCATCTAATAAACGATGAGTCATTGTATTCTGACAGTTTGGAATTGGAGCATCCACTTAAGATCGCTGTGGCCAAACAAGGCGAATTCACTGGAGGATATTACACGAACCAAACCCACTTTTTTGGATAGATTTGGGGCTCCAAATGACGAAAAACATTTTTTTTTTTTTTTTTTTGGTGAGATTTTTTTTTCAGAATTTTTTGAAAATCTGGCTTTTTTTTCCGTACTTTTTTTCAGAGGTGCGCCCTTTCCGATTTGAACCAAATTTGGTAGGGATACATACCACATTACTAAATACATAACCAGCAAGATTGGATGATATATCTCAAAAAACAAAAAACTTTTTCATACTAACCCTTGTATTTCTAACGATCGTTCCTATGGCAGCTATATGATATAGTAATCCGATTTAGACCAAATTTGGTCAGGGTGTATGAGACAGTCCCAAATACACTATCTGTGAGTTTGGTTAAGATATCTTAAGAAACAAAAAAGTTTTTCATACTAAATGTCATGCCGCTCTACAAGGAAGTCATAAAATTCGACAAAAAAAATAATACATCGCCGTCTCTCCACAAATTTTGATAAGACATATCATAAACGACGCGTAATTAATGCAGCTATGCAAATAAAATTAAAGACAAAATGTATTAAATTTTTTTCGACTTTTCCTCGAATTTTAAAGTAAAAAAAGCTTTAAAAAAATCATAATTTTCTTAATTCAAAAATTGATATCTCTTAAACTATAAGTTTAAATCTAAAACTTTGTATTAATGAATTATAGATATATTCATGGACTTTCAGAAATAGTAAAGCTTTTGAAAATGGGTTTTGTCATTCTCGAGTAATGATGACATTAGTCGGCGCACCTCTGAAAAAAAGTACGAAAAAAAGCCAGATTTTTAAAAAATTCTAAAAAAAAAATTTCACCATAGAAAAAAAAAAAAAATTTTGTTCGTCGTTTTTGGCCCCAAATCTATCCAAAAAGGTGGGTTTGGTTCGTGTAATTTTTTGGCTGTTGCCTAGTGTTATCTGTTAAGCGACTGCAAGAGGCAGGAATGTCGATTAATTTTGATAGCAACGATGTCACCATATCCAAAGATGGTTTGACAGTTGTGAAAAACTCAGGTACGTTGAATAATATACCGATTATTAAATTTCAAGCATACACAGTGAATGCGAAAAATAAAAATAATTATCAGTTATGGCATGAGAGGCTTGGACATATAAGCAAGGGGAAATTGCTAGAAATTAAAAGAAACAATCTATTTAGTGACAGCAGTCTTCTAAATAATTTAGAGTTGTCTGATAAAATATGCGAGCCATGTTTAAATGGAAAACAAGCTAGGTAGGCCCTATCACACCAGTTACCCTAAATGACAAAAACTACTATGTAATCTTCGTTGATCAATTTACACATTACTGTGTAACATATTTAATGAAATACAAGTCAGCTGTATAATATATAACATGTTTCAAGACTTTGTTGCGAAGAGTGAAGCTCACTTCAATCTTAAAATTGTTAATTTGTATATTGACAATGGTAGAGAATACCTGTCTTATGAGATGCGTGAGTTTTGCGTTAAGAATGGGATTACTTATCATTTGACAGTACCACACACACCTCAGCTTAATGGTGTTTCTGAACGGATGATCAGAACCCTTACTGAGAAAGCTCGGGCCATGGTAAATGGTGCAAAATTAGATAAGAGTTTCTGGGGAGAAGCCGTGTTAACTGCAACATATTTAGTGAACAGAATTCCAAGCAGAGCACTTGGTAATACTGAAATGACCCCATACGAGATGTGGCACAACAGAAAGCCCAATTTAAAACATTTGAGAGTGTTTGGCTCAACTGCTTATGTGCACAATAAAAATAAAAAAGGAAAGTTTGATGTTAAATCATACAAAAGTATCCTTGTAGGTTAACCCTCAAACACGTAAGACTGTCTTGAGACACTTATTACATTATTCACATTTGCGTAAAAAGTAAGAGCTTTTTTATAATTTAAATACTTAACGGCAGTAAATAACAAACGCCAGATTTCATGTAGAAGCTTTAAAAGCTCTCAGAAGCTTTTAACGGTACTTTTTATTTTTATTTGCACAGAACAAATTTTATTTCGCGCGTGAAACTTGAGATGCTGCAAGTTGTGTTTTGCTCTGCTTATAAAAGTCAAAATATAAATCACATTCAGCTCATTATTTTTTTTCGTAAAAGGTATGTTTATTTACTATTAAAATCAAGTTATAGATTTGCAAATACATAATAAACATGCGTTGTAGCAGTGAAATAGTGATAAGTGCCTCGAGACACTTTTGGGGCTTTAAGTGAACTTTTGTTGCCCGCAGCTATTTCAAAACTACTTGCAATTTATGTGCTGATTTTTGTTTGTGGTACTACTTTTCTTAATAAAAAATTTAAATATTAAAAGAAATGGAAAAGCGGACTCGTTTCAAGTTGTCGGACTTGTCAGATGAGCAGTTGCTGGAGTTGTTTGAGTCAGTCCCGTCGGATGAGGAACTGTCAAGCATATCAAGTGACGACGAGGACGACGATTTTAATGTGGTGGAAGCTCTCACCGATGCATTAGAGGATGCTGGCACCATCCTCTCAGGCAATGCAGTCTCCACTCTCTCACCGATCTCCACAGCTACGACTCAAGCTAGGCCAAAAAGCGAAGCATCCAATATCGGACTTGCGGTTTGACCAGGTAAACCATTTCCCCCATTGGTTGGATCGAGACAGTGGAAGAAGATGTTGTAAGCACTGTGAAATTTCGCAAACACAGTGCATTTGCACAAAATGCAATCTGCATTTATGCTGCACAGCTTACAAAAATTGTTTTTCAGAGTACCATAAAAAGAAATAAAATGCAACTTTGAAACTTTAAAACGACTTTTTTACACTCAAAGCCCCAAGAGTGCCTCGAGACACTTATTCACTTTTTCTCACCTTACAGGTAAACGAAAGCTTTTACGCACTTTCTGAGCATATTTGAGTTTAGAAGCCAGAATTCATTAAAGAAAAAATTATTTGAATAAATTATTTCCATTATTTTAGAAAGTAGCCTTAGAGGGTTAAGAACCAAATGGTTTTAAATTGTGGGATGTTACTAATGAAAAATTTATTGTTGCTAGGGATGTTGTTGTTGATGAAACCAATATGGTTAATTCTAGAGCCATCAAGTATGACACAGACTTCCCGAAGGATACTAAGGAAGGTGAAAAAGAAAATTTCCCGAATGAAAATAAGGAAAGAAAGCAAACAGAATTCCCGAATGAAAATAAGGAATGCGATAAAACAGAATCCCTGAAAGACAGTAAGGAATCTGATAATGCAAATTTTCCGAATGAAAATAGGAAAAGAAAACAAACTGATCTCCTGAATAAAATTAAGGAATCACACATCCAGAATGAGAGTACGGAAGCTAAGACACCTGAGCAGCCAGGTGAAATTGGAACTGATAAGAATCCAATTATAATTGATGGTATTGACAACAACAATAAGGATATCAATGTAACAAGTAGGAAAAGTGAAAGATTAAAGTCCAAGCCCCAGATATCCTACAATGAAGACGATAATAGTTTAAATAAATTAATATTAAATGCTCATACTATTTTCAATGATGTCCCAAATACTTTTGATGAAATAAAATTTAGAAACGATAAGTCTATGTGGGAGGAAGCCATTCAAACAGAGCTGACTGCTCATGAAATAAATAATACCTGGACAATAACAAAAAAGCCTGAAAACAAAAACATTGTGGATAGTAGATGGGTGTTCTCTGTTAAATATAATGAACTAGGAAATCCAATAAAATACAAGGCTAGGCTAGTTGCACGAGGGTTTACTCAAAAGTACCAAGTCGATTATGATGAAACATTTGCCCCTGTGGCTAGAATTTCAAGTTTTCGTTTCATATTATCATTAGCAGTTCAAAATGATTTGAAAGTCCATCAAATGGATGTGAAAACAGCCTGCTTAAACGGCACCTTAAATGAGGAGATCTATATGAAACTTCCTCAAGGTGTATCATGCAATGGCAAAAATGTATGTAAATTGAATAAGGCAATTTACGGGCTCAAACAAGCAGCAAGATGCTGGTTTGAAGTATTTGAGCAAGCATTGAAAGAATGTGAGTTTGCAAACTCTCCGGTAGATCGCTGTATATACATTCTTGATAAAGGTAATATCAAGAAAAACATATATGTTTTGTTATATGTTGACGATGTTGTAATAGCTACAGCAGACATGGCGAGAATGAATAATTTCAAGAAGTATTTGATGGAAAAGTTCAGAATGACTGACTTAAAAGAAATACGACATTTTATTGGAATAAGAATAGAAATGTATGAAGATAAGTTAGCTTGAGTCAAGCTGCTTATGTTAAAAGGGTTTTAGATAAATTCAATATGAACGATTGCAATGCAGTCAGTACTCCTTTACCAAGCAAATTAAATTATGAGTCACTGAACTCAGATGAAAACTGTAGTGCGACATGTCGTAACCTTATTGGTTGTTTAATGTACATAATTCTATGTACACGTCCAGATCTAGCTACTGCAGTAAATATTTTAAGTAGATATACTAGCAAGAATAATTCTGAGCTATGGCAATGCTTGAAAAGGGTTCTAAGGTACTTAAAGGGAAGCATTGATATGAAGTTGATTTTTAAAAAGAATGCAGAATTTGAAAATACATTAGTTGGTTATGTAGATTCCGACTGGGGTGGTAACGATATTGATAGGAAAAGTACAACGGGATTTTTATTTCAAATGTTCGATTCAAATCTTATTTGTTGGAACACAAAGAGACAAAACTCAGTAGCAGCCTCATCAACTGAAGCTGAGTATATGGCACTATTTGAAGCCGTAAGGGAAGCTTTATGGTTGAAATCGCTTCTAAATAGTGTTAATATCATACTTGACAAGCCCATTAAAATTTATGAAGATAACCAGGGCTGTATAAGTATATCAAACAACCCTTCTTGTCATAAAAGAGCCAAACATATTGATATTAAATATCATTTTACTAGAGAGCAAGTGGAGAATAATGTTATTTGCCTTGAGTATATTTCCACAGATAACCAACTTGCTGACATCTTTACAAAACCATTGCCTGCTGGAAGATTCGTGGAGTTAC
This sequence comes from Drosophila phalerata, assembly GCA_951394115.2. Classification (NCBI taxonomy): domain Eukaryota; kingdom Metazoa; phylum Arthropoda; class Insecta; order Diptera; family Drosophilidae; genus Drosophila; species Drosophila phalerata. The sequence continues at coordinate 15,590,460 of OX596006.1, forward strand.
GAAAGAATTTGGGATTACTTCAAGATGACTAATCCATTTGTTTATCGATGCTGAATATTATTTCCTTCATTTTGATCTTTAATGACAAAGATTGTCATACGAATTTATTTTTATTTTTTTTTAACAAAAATATTGCATTGTTAAGTTGCTAAATATAAGTTACGAAATGTGAATTCAATCTTATGTTAACATTTGAAACTGATCTGATCGGGTTTTTCTGGGTTTTCCCCGTATCCTCGTAGCGAATGCTAGATCACGTAATACTTCCCAGAATGCACACCAACCACATTAGAATAAGTTAATAATAATAACAAATGTATATGAATTACTAATTTGATTAATTTAAACTGTATAAATGTTATTTTTGCGGGGGTGTGTTGGAATACCCCTATTAAACATACAAAAATATCATTATACAACACTACTTTAAGTATTGGATTCGGCATATAGTGTGGTCACACTTTTAGTTTAGAACTTTTCTTCTTTTGCTGTGCTTCGAACTGTGTACATGTGGTGTCGGTGTTGCGATTTATTAAACGAGCTAAATAACTGAATATAAAAACTATAACTTAAATATATTAAAGTGTCTTTCATTTACAATATTAGTTAGCTTAGTTTCAACATTTTCATTTTCATCTTTGCTGGATAAAGTTGGAGCTTTCTCATTCTTTTGTTTGTAATTAATATTAATACTCGAATTTACTTTATTTGAACAAAAAAACAATCCTCTTTACTAAATGGTTGTTTCCATTCTGCTGGACTTGAAAATTTAATTTCCTTTTTGTCTTTTTTCCACCGGATCAACATAATTCCACAAGAATTACATATTACATTGGGGACCCATAAATGTTTATCAATTTGCAAATCATAAAGTTCCTTGTATATGTTTTTGATGTCATCATCTATTACTTTTCTTAAAGAACTAACTTCATATTTGCAACAAATGTAACAAAAATTATTACGATTGCTGTCACACTTGTGAGATGGTTTTTTTCTTCTTGTCGCATTGTACTTTACATTAGCCAAGTTTCCCACCAATGAAGAGCTGCAGTTGCTGGATGACGACACCTGAGAGCCTGCTTTCTCACCTCAACAGCCGGTACTGGGGCTCCGAGTCCTTGCATCGTAACACGTTTACTACGTGTCTCTGCCATGACGGCATCAAAGCCATGATCCAGGGACTTTGCCAGATAACGGAATTGCTCCGTTGTCCGCCGTCACCATGGGGAGGTGCCCTAGATGCAGACACACGCAATATACATGATGATTTAGAACAATCGACTTTGACTTTTCAGAAGAACGTATTTTATGGATCCGCCATTTTGAATTTCTAAAAATTGACTTCAAATTCGTGATCCCGGGTAACAAGTTTCATACGAATCCGATGAGTTATTAAAAAAAAAAGTCCACCATATTGGATAAGCCATTTTGAATTTATAGAAATGGACTTTATATTCGGGATCAGTGACACCCAAAGACCCCGAGTAACGAATTTCAAGCTAGTCCGATAAGTTTTGTGATCGTTTTGTGACCATTTTGAATTTCCGAAAATTGACTTCAAATTTATGATCAGCGACCCCAAAAAACCCCGGGTAACGAGTTTATAATTTTTCAAAAACGTGTCCGCCATTTTGTTTTTTGCGATTATTTCGAAAGCCTGACGTGCTGGAAAAAAATTGATTCGGATTCAGCGACCCAAAATCCATATAGAAGGCTTATTTTTTGTGTGGCTGTGTTATTTGTAGGGTGGCCATATTTGTGGGCCGACCTTGAACAAATTTGGTCAGGATGTTTAATACCACCCCAAATGTATATCGTGTGAGATTGGTTGAGATATCTGAAAAATCGAAAATGCTTTTCAGACTACAACTTAATTTTCGATGAATCGATCCTATGGCAGCTATATGATATAGTGGTCCGATTTGAACCTTATTAGGTTAGAATGTAGAACACCAGCCCAGATGCATATTCTATCAGTTTGGTTCAGATATCTCAACAAACAAAAAACTTTTACGTACTAAAACTTCATTTTCGATGTATCTTTCCTATGGCAGCTATATAATATAGTGGTCCGATCCAAAAATAAAAACAAACTTGATCTGCCTATGGTATTCAGGAACCTACTTACCAAGTTTGAAGTCTCTAGCTTTGATGGTTTCTGAGATCGACGCGTTCAAACAGACGGACGGACAGAAGGACAGACAGACGGACATGGCTCAATCGACTCGGCTGTTTACCCTGATCAAGAATATATATACTTTTAGGGGTTTGCCACGCCCCCTTCTGCCTGTTACATACATTCTGCCAAATGCATTATACACTTTATTGCCCATTTTCAATGGGCTCAGGGTATAAAAATACAAATATTTGAGAAAAAGTGTAAAGAACCATGGTACATCCAACATGAACCAACAGTACATCTGACCTTATTTGGGTCAAATCGGTGCAGTATATCGTATATATAGCATAGCTGTTATAGAAACAATCGGAGTCAAATTCACCTTTAGTATGGAAAACTTTTTTGTTTTGGTTCAAATCAGACCACTATTTCACATAGCTGTCATACGAGCAATCATATTTTATAAACAAAACAGTACAGAAACGTGACTAAAATGTATGAAAACAACCTGTATCCTTTACTTCCCAGCGTTACCATATGTATCACGAAAATAAAAAGCGTAAATCAACTTTAAAAAAGTGTTTTTAAATATTTTAGTTAAACGATTTACTTGCAAAATTGCAATATGCCGTTTTTTTGAACTGCAGAATATTATGAGCGCATTTTTCGATCAGCTAGCTTCGAGAGATTGTTTCAATCAACTTTTCATCAGATAGGGTCAACAATTTACTCGTTGAATATCAAATAAAAGTGAATCTAATGTTAATATGTTGTTGATCCAGGTGATTATATGTCGTCCATATATCATATTTCCTCAAATATCTTCTCTGTTTATAATCCGATCTCGAAGAAATTCCCGGAACACCTCAGGACTTGTCCCCTATCCTGTGTGCCAACTCTTAAGGCTGTTGCCCTAATCTTGCGCTTGTTATTTGATTTTATATTATTTACATAGGCGACCGTGGGCGTGGCCAAATATGAAAATAAACTTGATATAGGTCAGCAACCTAGGAGTATTGTCTCTACATTTGGTTGCTCTTATATTCTCAGATATATTGCTGTTCAAAATAGTGTACCATAATTGTCACGAATCTAATAGGCTCTAGTACCCATTTTTTGGGTACCGAGCTAAAAACCATAAAAATTGGTATTCGGCACTACGCAAAAGGAAACTTTGATAATTGCGCAACTTTGACTATTTTTCTATGATATGGTCATATTACGGCCTGTTTGAGTTTTTATACCCTGAGCCCATTAAAAATGGTCAAAAAAGGGTATAATGCATTTGGCAGAATGTATGTAACAGGCAGAAGGGGGCGTGGCAGACCCCCAAAAGTATATATATTCTTGATCAGGAACAACAGCCGAGTCGATTGAGACATGTCCGTCTGTCTGTCCGTCTGTTTGAACGCGTCGATCTCAGAAACCATAAGAGCTAGAGACTTCAAACTTGGAATGTAGGTTCCTGGATACCGTACGCAGATCAAGTTTGTTTTTATTTTTGGATCGAGCGCGCTCGACTGTAGCCGCACCTCACCGCGAGCGAAGCGAGCCCCCTTGTTTTTTTTAATTTCAATTGAAAAATAATGTTATGAAAAACGTCATTATTTTAGATAATTGGCGAAGTTCCAATTCCAAAAGAAGTTCGAAGTCTAATGGGGAAGGAAGTGTGTGTGCAGGCTTAAGTACTGGGCGCCGCAGGCAACAATGTTTTTAGACCCCGTACTTAAAAAAAGTGAATATATTCTTGATCAGCATCAATAGCCGAGATATAGCAATGTCCTTCTGTCCTGCTGTCCTGACGTCCTGACATCTGTATGACCACATAGATCTCAGAGACTATAAGAGCTAAAGACACCAAATTTGGTATGTAGCTTTGTTTATATTGCAAGCAGATCAAGTTTGTTTCAGAAATCCGCCACGCCCCCTTTACCGCCCAAAAATCGAAATAGAAAATTTCATATCCATATTAAAAGATCACTTTAAATGCTAGAGACACCAAAATTGGTATGTAGGAGTACGGAAAAAAATCCACATCGCTTTCGCCTGGAAAAATTCGTTATTTAGAGAGTTACTCTCCAAATCCACACACGGTCAGTTAAGCGTTCCGGTTACATATATATTATTATATATTTTTCCCCATACTCAATTTCCCATTTGTTCATGGTCAGAATTTCCTCCCTTGGCTTTAAAGCAAAATTTCCTAAGACTTTGTCAGTATGCCGTTTGTTTTTAAAAATGTCTAATGTATAACATCAAACACAACATAGTTATTGTTTCAAATTTAATTAATATAAAGATCTATGATATAACATAGAAATGATTTCAATTGTTAATATACGTATAATGTTGCTGTGCTGAATATAGTAGAAAATAATATAAAAACCAAGAATCTTTATTTAAATTTCTTAACCGTAATGCATATTTAAATTAATCATGAGCCAAAAATATTAAAGTTATTTTAAATATGCAAATTGATACTTAAAAATTACAATCAATATGATTTTCGATAAATTCCATCGTCTGGCAACATATATCGGCCACAATATTTATGAATTTTCAGCCCCTTTTTTCTGTATTTTTCGTCGCATTATTTTTGCTTTAGTGCTAAAAAGATTCACAGTAACCTTGTTACATTGAACCCCATTTGTTAACATTTATAACAAATGGTAATATGTTGTTTTTTAAATACTAAAATTTAAAATATGTGCGGTCATCGATAAATTTCAAGGGCTGGCAATGCTATCGACTATCGAATGCCTTTTTTGAAGATTGCAGCCCTTCTTTTCTGTATTTCGCGCGAGGTTGTTTGTTGCAGATCAATTCACAAGTTAAACAAGCGGGAAAGGCTATAGTCGAGATCCCGACCATATGATACCCGTTACTTACTTTAATACATTGAAAAGTACTTTAAAGAAAATACTTGTTTTGCTCTGAAAACTTTAATTCGCCATAACTGTCGATCTACATGTCCGATCTTAATGCGATTCAGTGGGATGATAGATAACGCTAATAGATAACGCTAATAATCTCAAAAATCGTATTATCTCAAAAACTGTGGGGGTGGTGGTTTTTCGCGATTTGCGGGGGCGGAGGGGGGCGTGGCTTAAATTTGAAACAAACTTGACCTGCTCCAACGCCTTTGTGATCTGCGTGTGAAAGTTTGGTAACTCTATCTCTTATGGTCTCTGAGATCTAGGCGCTCACACGGACAGACAGACGGACAGACGGACAGACACACATGGCTATATCGACTCGGCTATTGATGCTGATCAAGAATATATATACTTTATAGGGTCGGAGATGCCTCCTTCTCCCTGTTACATACATTCCAACGAACACAATATACCCTTATACTTATTTTTTATAAGTAACGGGTATAAAAAGAATAAAACAATTTAGGTAAGTTTTTACTATTTATTTAGTTAAATAATGTATTTATTGTGGTAAGCGTAGTAATTGTAATAGTTCTTATTAATATAACTTATTTTAAACATAATACTAATTTTTAAATTCGTTTGCCACGCACGGCATGTGTCTGGTCTTATGTATTTGTGTATGTAAAAATAATTGATGAAAAAACTAAAATAAAATTGTGTTTTAAGTTTTTAATACAACTAATCGGATAGTGAATGAATTAATGGAATCATAGTGGAATTTCAATAGTGTCATTAAGATTAGAGTCCACTGAAAGTATTCCTATTGCAGAACTTGTCAATGGTAATTTGAAAAAATCTCGCCTGTTTTGAAATTTGCGTCCTCTTATGTAGTACATCCCGTCATTAATTTCGAAACCTTCAATCTTAATTGGAGCTCCAGATTTCAGGCAACAAATGTTATCTGGCATATTTGTCGTTAAGGTAAAATTTTCAAAAATATATTGAGTGACATTTCCAAATCTATCTTCTTTAGCTCCTACTGTCCTGGTTTGAGTAGAGGGAATTGGTGAAGAGAACCTTTTAGCTAACTGCTCAATAATTTTGTTTGGTTTCCTAACGCTTTCTTAACTTTTTGCAAGAAGTTTTCAAATCGATATGCTGTGAATTAAGTTATGTGGCCTTGCTGTCTAACACAGTCTGCAAAATGAAGAACATTATGAACATTATAAGTTAAAGATTCTGGGGGATAAACTGTTGTGAATTGCTTCACAAAATGTTTCAGCATATCTTCTACTAAATTTAAACTTGAAGAATACTTTTTGTCTACCAATAACCTATATGCACAGGTAAAAAGTGAGAAGTGTACGTAGCACTCTTTTGAAACAATATTTTTTAAAATAACTAGGCCAGTATACAATACAAACTGTCGAAATTCAATGGCTTTCCATCTAGGAAATTCATCTAAAGATCTTGGCTTTCTGCCGAATTCAAGGGGCACAAACGGTTTTAGTTCTAACAATTTTATAGAAACTAAACCCAGAGCAGATTTCTTAAGCTTAAATACTAACGTTTTACCCTCAATAATAAAGTTAAGCAATTTTTTGCAAACTCCTAAATCTCACAAGTTCATGGGGTCTAGCGGAAAGCCAGTAATCATGTCGAATTCTAACTCTTCAATGCTTAATGAATTTTCCTTAAAAAAAGGCAAATGATGATTTGGGTAAATCCTATTCCTAAACTCAAAGTTGGTCATTAATGAACCTACAGTATCAGAAAAGGTTGTCACGTTGTTAACCCTTTTCCCTACCTGTGTGCACTTCATGCAACCATGTAAAGCATTGGTCCCTCGAGTTCCACACATAAAAGCCTGTGCAGGAGCATCGCAAATAAATGCGTTGAGTTTAATTTTAACTTCTTTACTACCTATCTCAAATGGATTTTGAACTAATTCCTTAATTTCAACTAAAAAATCGTGAAGATATTGATTTACATTAGAAGGTTTTAATGTACCTGAATATGAACCTATTAAGAACAATTCGGAATTGTTAAGATTTGTAAAATACCCTAAGATTGGCCAAACGCACATCATAGAACTTTTGTAGACTGGCAACCCATCGACATTAATATATAATATTAATTCGGTTCCACTTAACAGTTGTCCTTCTATTGATCTTAGATATGGTTTTATACCAGTGGTCGGCACGGCCTACAAGGCATCATCGAAAGCCAAAAAAACTAAAATTGTCAACACAATGAGAAATTCTTAGTTTATTTAATTTTACATTGTTTCTATATTTATTTATTTTTTATCTTTATTTCATTATTTTATTTAATCTTTTTACCTTTTTTTTATTTAGTCATAATCAAGTATTAATCATTATTTTTAATATATTTAGTTTTTTTTAATCTTACTTTGAATGTATTTTTATTCTTTGTTATCTTTATTTCTTTATTTAATTTTATTTGTTTAACTTATTTTTTATTTACTCATAATCAAGTGTAAATCATTATTTTTAATACATAAATATGAGAATCAATTTCTTTTAGCAGTTTAAGATACGTTGAATATAAGCTTTAAATGAATTGCCTTCCTTATACTTAATAAAACATTATTAGAAAAACAATTTTTTTTGAAGATTTTTTTGTCGCCAATTCCACACGATATTCCAGTGCCATTGCGCCGGGGAAATTCTGAAATTGAATTTCCTACACCGGAATTTTGTGTGGAACAGAGCAGTGACGGTAAACCCAGAGCCCTTGGCTGACCCTGCCGGAAAAAATTCCGGTACAAAGTATGGAATTACCCCGGCCCCGCATGTATAAAAGCGAATGAAGGTTTTCCACAACTTGGCTGGACTGAACAGCGGCGTTTTCCATAAGATTTTGGAAAGTTTTCCGGTAACTTTTCCTGGCTGGGAAGCAGATCAAGTATGTTTCAGAATTCGGCCACGCCCTTTTACCGCCCAAAAATCGGCATAGCATTTTATATCCATATTAAAAGAACAGTTTAAATGCTAGAGACACCAAAATTGGTATGTAGGTTCCTCTATATTGCAAGCAAATCAAGTTTGTTTCATAATTCGGCCACGCCCCCTTTACCCCCCTAAAATTGACATAGAAAATTTCATATCCAAATTATTAGGGCAATTTAAAAGCTAGAGATTCAAGATTTTGCACAGACATAGATTTTTGATGAAAATTTCATTCCGATCGGACAGTAAATAACCAAGATATTCAGGCTGTTTCGATGATAGAACGTTGGCAGTAATTAAGATTTGAATAACTTGAAAACATGAAAATTGAATAAACATATTATATAACAAATTGGCCTCCTATACATAATGGGCTTCTGTGGCGTAGTGTGCCGAGTCGCAGCGCTCGTGATATGGTTAGTCATCCGATCGTGAACTCAAACCCTGGCAGGAACATATGTTTTTTAATTCAATCAATTTGGATTGAAATTCAATTTGTATTTATTAATGTTATGATAACATATAATATTAACATTTAATGTTAACAAACGTTTTTAAAATTATGAAATAGAGTCCTGTAAAACCAATATAGAAATTTGGCTTGCACGCAATGCGATGTGTGGCTCAATAGGCTGAGCCACCGAAGTTTTAAACTTTCTTTTAAAACTAGGTCGTGGGTTCGATTCCCGGCTCCAATAACATTTTTTTTGCGGTCTCGACTCCCGGCTGGGACAATTTTTTTTAAGGTGATTTTTTAGCTATTTTTTAATTTATATATTAAAAATTATTATTTAATAATGTTATATTGACATATTAAGCATCGAATACATGTTAAATCGTTTTATTTAAATAATGTTATATTGACAGTTATATAAATGTTGTGTTAGAATTCTATATAAATTTAATGTTATTTACATTTACTATGTAAATTCATGTTTTTAATAAATTTATCTTTTAATTTCTTTTGATTCAAATATATTATTAATCTAAATTTTGAGCTTTAATTATGTTACTATATGAATTAAGTGTTGTTTAATTTATTTATTACAACATTTTTCATGTTAAACGTGTAGTTTTAGTTTTATCTCTGTTAATGTTTTACATATGCTTCACAAGACCAAATAATAATGTTAAGCTAGAAACTTCTTTTGTTTTGTCGCGTGCTTAAATATGTATGTATGTGTGCACTTAACAGATCTTAGAATTGTGTATATGGCTGTCTCGCTCTCCCTTATGCTTTACGCATATGTATGTCTATTTGAGTTTACATTGGCTCTTCTTTAATTCTTTTTTGCGCGTTGTCTTCGAGTGATTTTGAAATTGACTTTGCGATTTAACGAGTGTAACTTAATTAGATAAATGGTGCGACTAGTGTTCATAAATAATGTTTAACAGAAGACCCTAGGAAGGCATATAAGCTATAAGTTATTTTAAGTTTATTTTAAATATTATTTAATTTTTAGCACCGTCCGACTAGTTTATTTTAGATCACGCGATTTAAAAAAAAATGTTTGTCTACGGTTCACTATTTACATTTCCCAACCCCCTAGGGAGAAGATTATATAGATGTTTAGAAGCTTCTTGTGATCGTGTGATAAAATCCATGCTTGTAAGCGAATAATACCACTGTGATAGTTTTTTTCAAAAAAAAAATAAAGACATGACCAAACTCAACGGTTTCCCCCTATTTCGGGTCCTAGGAATCGAACTGCATCATTACTTTTTTGAGTTATAATCATCGTTTCATACAAAATTTTTTATTTAAGTTTTTTTAGTGAATTTAACACTTTTAAGAAAATAGGGCATTTGTGTTCGGTCTCTAACTTCCAAAGTATTGATTTTTTTGGTAAACCTTTTTCAGAAAAGTTTCTTGGAATGTTACAAGCTACAAGTTTTACGAACAAGTCGATTCGCAAAAATGTCGTTTTGGAGCTGTTTGAGCTCCATATGTTCAGAAAACCTAATTTTGTCCACCTTTTTTGTAAGTTTTTTTGATTGTGTTACCCAGCTATTGAGTTTTAGTACACGATACATATACCAAAATGTAGATCATGTTATGCCAAGTAGCTTCAACCAAAAAAACTTCTTGAAAAAATTAAAAATTTTGAAATATACAGGTTACCAAAAAACGATTTTTTAAAAATTTTTTTTCAAAAATTACACTGAGTAATAACAATATTGTATCTTTAACCAAACTCACTTTTTCTGACATATATGTGATACAGATAAAAAAAAATACTGTAAAAATTTTTCTAATGTAAGATTTTTACAATAAGTACTTTGTTAAATCTAGCATATTTCTTAACTTCTTTTTTCAGAAGTTAGCTTGCATTTGTGTTCACTACTTATGAAAGTCACAACCTATTTTAAAAACCCTTACTTATTCTGAAAGCTAGTGAATATGTCTATAAATCATTTATACAAAGAATTTAAGTCATTAGTTTTACATAGATGTAAAAATAAATAGATCTATTTATTTTTGAATGATACGAATTAAGTTTTTATACCCGTTACTTATAAAAAATAAGTATAAGGGTATATTGTGTTCGTTGGAATGTATGTAACAGGGAGAAGGAGGCATCTCCGACCACATAAAGTATATATATTCTTGATCAGAATCAATAGCGGAGTCGATATAGCCATGTGTGTCTGTCCGTCCGTCCGTCTGTCCGTCTGTCCGTCTGTCTGTCCGTGTGAGCGCCTAGATCTTAGAGACCATAAGAGATAGAGTAACCAAACTTTCACACGTAGATCAGAAATGCGTTGGAGCAGGTCAAGTTTGTTTCAAATTTTGGACCCGCCTCCTTCCACGCCCATAATTCGCGAAAAACCGGTCATCCGTCTGTATAAACACAAGGATCTCAGAGACTATAAGAGATAGAATAACCAAATTTGTCACACAGATTTATATATACCTCACGCAGATCAAGTTTGTTTCAAATTTAAGCCATGCCCCCCTCCGCCCTCGCAAATCGCGAAAAACCACCTCGTCCACAATTGTTCATATAATACGTATTTTTTGGTAATAACCGATATCTGTTATTATTATCTATTATCCCACTGAATCGCAACAAGATCGGACAAGTAGAACAGCAGTTATTGCGTGTCTAAGTTGTTAAATCAACAGGTGCCCCCTAGAGTATGCGATAGTTTTTGTATTGTTAAACCTTATTAGAATGCTTCAAATTCTCAAGTAATTCTGGCAACGCAAATATGACATTATGATTGAATCGCTAATGTATTGAAATAAGTAACGGGTATCCTATGGTCGGGGTCTCGACTATAGCCTTTCCCACTTGTTTTATATATTCTTAAGATTTTTTATTTTAAAATTTTTGGAAAGTCGTAAAAAAATGTTAACAACACACTTCCACACTTCAGTATTTTAATAATTGCATAGTTTAAGATATTATTTTTTTAATTAAAGGGGAGATGACTTAGATTTTACTATGACAGCACAGCTGGTTTATGTCACAATGTCGATATCATTTTGAAAAGTCGTGGATTTGATGGATGCTGTCTGAATGGTATTACTGAAAACCTATGTTATCTTAATCTAACGATTTTTATGTAAAGGGAGGATACCGCTTTCGAATTTCATAAACATTTCCTGTTTAAGGTATTGGTCGGCACATAAGTGCACCAGCACACTCATTGAGTTTAAAATCAAGAGTGTAGGCTAGTTGATCTTCATAAAAATTTATATAGGTCAATCTTTTTGGTGCAGGCAGTATATACTGTGATACTTCGATATATCGAAGCCGGTTAGATCTGATCATTATATCATATAGCTGCATTTGGATAGACCGTATGAAAATCATCCTTTTGTATAAAATATAATTTTGTTTTTTGAGATATCGCAACCATATTAGCTTGCTGAAAATTTTATATTGTTCTTTACATCCCAAAACGAATTTGGTTTAAATCGGAGTACTATGTCGTTAAAAAAATCAAACTTTGATATGAAAACTTTAAAACTAATGACTTAAATTAAATTCTTTGTATAAATGATTTATAGACATATTCACTAGCTTTCAGAATAAGTAAGGGTTTTTAAAATAGGTTGTGACTTTCATAAGTAGTGAACACAAATGCAAGCTAACTTCTGAAAAAAGAAGTTAAGAAATATGCTAGATTTAACAAAGTACTTATTGTAAAAATCTTACATTAGAAAAATTTTTCCAGTATTTTTTTATACCCTGAGCCCATTAAAAATGGGCAAAAAAGGGTATAATGCATTTGGCAGAATGTATGTAACAGGCAGAAGGGGGCGTGGCAGACCCCCAAAAGTATATATATTCTTGATCAGGATCAACAGTCGAGTCGATTGAGCCATGTCCGTCTGTTTGTACGCGTCGATCTCAGAAACCATAAGAGTTAGAGACTTCAAACTTGGTATGTAGGTTTCTGGATACCGTACGCAGATCAAGTTTGTTTTTGTTTTTGGATCGGACAACTATATCATATAGCTGCCATAGGAACGATACATCAAAAATGAAGTTTTTGTATGAAAAGCTTCTTTAATTTTTGAGATATATCTCAACCAATCTCACACGATATATATTTGGGGTGGTATTATACATCCTTACCAAATTTAGTCCAAATCGGCCCACTATATCATATAGCTGTCATAGAGACGCTCTGCCGAAAATCAAGTTTTTGTATGAACAAGTTTTTTTTTTGAGATATCTTAACCAAACTGATAGAATATGCATTTATGTTGGTTTTGTACATTCTGACCAGATTTGGTTCAAATCGGTTCCATATATCATATAGCTGCCATTGGAATAATTGGTCGAAAATCAACATTTATGAAAGAGTACCTGGGCTCAGGGTATCCTGTAGCCGCACCTCACCGCGAGCGAAGCGAGCCGGGGGTAGGCGAGCGAAGCGAGTAGGGGGCGGAGCCCCCTTGTTACTGCTAAATTCAACATAAATCCCCGCTATTTGGGATTATTAGACGTAGGCCCGAACCAATCACTGCGGACGCGCTTGTGAAGAAAGCAGCACGAAGGGTGCAAAATGCGACTAGCAATATATACAGCTAATTTGGAAAATTTGCTACGACAGTCCGATCAGATCGAGTTATATACCGATCGAAAGGTTTAGTCCTGACTTACAAAATTGCATACTATATAAGTTTAATAAAAAGTTTAATATAAAAATTTTAAATTCAAATATAAATTAATAAAAAAACAAGCACGGAAATTGGCACTCTGCATTGAACGCAAAAAGGGTGAGCTTTTTTGTACATAAAAATTACTTTTTTCGCAGTGCCGAATGCAATTTTCATGATTTTTTTTTTATAAATTTTTACTTTTATTTTTTTATATTAAACCTTAATTTTTTTCATCACAAAATTGGATATCAGAAATTTTACGGCTAGAATATGTTTTCTTCACTAGAATTTTACCTCATTAAGAAGTTTTTTTTAAGACCACAATGAAAAATTAATAACTTGTAGCTCGTGTTTCCAGAACTACTTTAACGTAAACACAAAATGTAAACAAATCATGTGCCACATTGACCGGCTACAAATCTAAACTCCCCACGTGGTGAATATCAAGAGGCCAGGAAGGATGATGTAGTTCAACTTCGTGATTTTTTCTGACGGTACACAGAGCGAATAAATCAAGTATTTTATACTAAAGCGTCCATATATGAGGAATTAGCAAGAAAATCACTTTTAATGATTATTAAAAGTCTTTTATTAAATAAATATAAATTAATTGTTGCTAGTTATTGAAAAAAAATATTATTCAAAAACGTTTTAATGATTATTTTTAATTTATTGTTAACACCAAATAACTATTGAATTTTGGTTATAAAATCAATTAAACTACCAACACAATTTATTTTTTTATGTTCTCAATTATAAGTTCATAAGCTAAAAACAAACAAAATATTTGGTTGATTAAAAAAAAAATTTAACTTGTTCTTATGGTTGATTTTTTTAGCGATGACTTTCAGTCCCTGCCTTAACCCGAATAGTCCTAGCGTTATCATTAAGTAACAATCAATAGGTATTTACTACAACTTTTTTCTTAGACAAAATATTATCATTAGATTAACTTGTATATGATATTTTAAGAGTAATTTGTTGTCTCTAATCGTAGTAGTAATCAATAGTTGATTTAAAAAATTTCTTGAAGTAAGCGGATCGAAAAAACGGTTTAACTAATTTTAGTACTGAACAAAATGCATTGCACATCATAAGAAATGTATAAGAGTGCTTATTTTAACTAGTACCAACTAGGCACAGTTTATTTCTTTAATTTTTTTTCGCTTATTGTTATTGTTTTGTTCATATATTATAAATTTTGTTCAGATAATCGAACATATTCATGAATAAATTTTTATTATTTAGAAAATTAACCTTCAAGAAGTGGCTAAGTACAAAAGATCAGCGAATTGATGAGGAAGAAAATTAAGGTTTTGGGAACACATTGACTCTATTAACCTTTTTCCACCTGCCAAAGGTGGAGTCGAAAGTGCCGAAGATAATGCCACATAAGATGAAGGTCGTATCGATAATGATGTTAGTCTTGATTTATTGATGGTCATGTGATTCATGTGGACAACATTATGATCAACAAATAAATCTCATTTCTTCTCAGAGCACGTAAGTTAATTTTTGACAGATTGTTACTATGGCAGTTATATGATATAGTAAACCGATTTAAAACAAATTTAGTCAGGATGTATAGAACCAACTTAAATGCATATTCTGTAAGTTTGGTTGAGGTATCCCAGAAAAAAAGTTTTTTGTACTAAAAGTTGATTTTCGATTATTATTTTTGTATCATTTAAACGGAATTCAAATGACCTTTCCATTAATGCCAAAATATACACGAAGTAAGTTCAAATTATATGTAAACTTTTCCTCATAATTTTGTCAAAATTCTTATGCCCACTAGTGTAGGTTTGAAGATCAGACTTCCCTTACGAAGCTTAATTTATGTGTGTCTGTGTTATCTTTGTGTATTCCAAAGTCTCTAAATTGCTTATACAATTCCAAAATTTTAATTTGCAAGGGCGGAAGTGCACGTGGCCGAATTCTAAAACAAAATGGATCTGCTTGCACAATATATATATATACATATATATATATATATAAACCTACAACCCAAGTGTGGTGTCTCTAAATATATATACTTTATTGGTCTGGCTAGCTTCCATCGCCTGTCACGCACATTCTATTTGGTGACAAACTTAATGGAATCATGTACCTTATTATAACTAATGGTCTAATACGAACATAATTTTACAGACTTAAATTTAAATCGAATAAGTTGAATTTGTGCATTTTGCACATTGCAATATCTCAAGTTACCTAAAAAATTGTCAAAGTCTTCAGCGTGGGAGGTTAAAGCTTTCAGATAGTCTTAATAATTCAGTGCCCGCTAAACTGTTCAACGTACCTGACAAGCAGGTAACAATTGGGAATTTTTAGCAAATCCAAGTATAATCCTTATTTACATTAAAGCATACTTATATGATCGTATGGATTTTAAGAATCAAAACTCCCTTGTTTGATGTCAATCGAACTTATTTCGCTTTGTGTAGATACAATTAAACGGAACAGCAGGGGCCGACGTTAACTTTCCAAGCCTGGAAGCTTTGCCAAAAACTTTCAAATTGGCACACAGCCAACGTCAGCTCGTCGTGTGCGTACGACCGTGTCATGCGTATTCGGTGTCCCACACGAAGGAACTTCGTGGACTTGGTCGTGAACTCGGGCCCACGAGTTAGTTGCCTCTAGATGGTTATTGAACTTACTAAGCAACAGTTTTGTTTAAAGCGTCAACACATGCGGTCGTCATGGCTTTGCTCGTTTTTGTCTTGTGGCTAGGTTTGTGTCGTGTGTGAATTTTACGTGAGTTTTATGCCACGCTTGTTGGAAGTGTCAAACAACGGACTTTGCGCGATTTGTGCTAAATTGCTATATTGTTGCAAGCGTCAGCAGCCAATATAAATCAAACTTTACAACATTACTAAAACAGTATAGAAATTATTCAAATTAAAAGGTAAATCTAATGCAATTTAAGACAGGAATCAAGCACATTAATATGCAAAGACCGTCAACGTCTTCTTTGAATGATAAAAAGTTAAAAAAAAGTGACTAGTTATCCGGACGGAATCGTAGCAAACCAATAGTCAAAATTAGCGTAATTTGCACTCATTACAATCAACAAGGCAAAAATCATACACACGCCGCACATAAAAGCAATAACAATACAGTTACATAGTAATATATACACGTCGCCCATGTCCTGCAAATTTTAAGTAAGCCCCTTTAACGATTTCCGAAATAAGCTCAACAATACACGCCAACCACAACATCAACGGCGGCAAAAAAAGGCGTTGCGTAGAATATTTGACTAATCGGTTCTCGATTGAATTTTAAATGCTTGCGTCAAACATTGAAAGCGGAAGTGCATTGAATCGCGCAAATACCAATAAAAAAATGCTTAATGTATACACGTGTTTACAAGTTTAACAACATTCAAAATTATTTTTAAGTCGAAATATTAAGTTTCAAAGACTTAAGATGTTGAAAGTATTTGGAATTTCGGTACACAATATATATTATATGTAAAATTAAATTTCAATAAATATGGTGAAACCAATTATATATTGAAAGCCTTAAAATTATATTATTTTGTAATATAACTATATATGTATATTAGGGTGTATCGATTTTTTTTCGAAAAAAAAATGTGTACCCCATATTTGTAATCTACGGTCCATTCTAAGATTTTTACCATGAAACCATAGTTCTTAAATCAATTCCTAGTCCCCGCTTTTGAGTTTATGCATGTATTTGTATAAGGGCATATTTACGAGTATTATAGTGAACATTACAGTCATACACATTTAAAGAGGAAAAGTTATCTTTTGCACGCTGCAAATTTGATTGAGGAAATTTGCGAACTTATTTGAGATGCTGCCTGCACCAAAAAGTCGAATCTGTACCAAGATTTATCAAAATAATAAGAACGAAAGTAGAAACAGACGAACAAACATTCATTTAAGCTCTAAAACGCAATTTATTTTCGGACTATGTAAAAATCTTATTGTGACTATAACATTAGATAATTACTCGTAGTGCTGTGAAAGTCATTAATCAAAGAAATAAATGTATTATCGCTACATAGACTGAGACTGTCGTCCTGATCAAGAATTTTAATAATAATGGGGTCTACCATGCCACCATTCATGTGTTATACATTTTGTAACTAAACATAGGTAAAGGTGCGCCTTTAAATTGCTTTTGAGACATTATTGTGCGTAACCGCGGGTAATTTTAATCAATATCTGGTGTATTTTTATTAGGGATGACAGGGAGACAGAGGCATCTCCGATCATATATGGTATATTTTCTTGATCAGCATCAACAGCCGAGTTGACATAGCCATGTCCGTCTGTCTGTCTGTACGTCCGTGTGAGCTCCTCAGGGACTATAAAAGATGAAGCAGCCAAATTTGGCACACAGACTCCAATGGCGTTAGAGCAGGTCAGTTTGTTATAAATTTTAAGACACACCCCATTCCGCCCCCGCAAAACGACGAAAACCGTGACACCAACAGCTTTTCAGATAACATTTTTTTTATCGATATCTATTATTATTATCTAACAAAATAAACCTCTTCACGAGGTAAGTCTAGTGACGAATGCAATTTTAACCCCATAATTTCTGATATCCTATTTTGTGACGAACAAAATTCAGTTAAATCTATATATATAAAATTGCTTGACCTCATTCATTCACTGACTTAGCATTGCACAGGCCAAATGGCTAAAGATACAAGTCTGAAACTTGGCCAAAATAAACTTAAGATAATTTCATCGGCGTTTAAGACGCCATTTTGTAATATTGTAAGTGGAAGTGCGTCAAAATCGAGGTCAAAGTTCGCGTGTATTTTGATTTATATATAGCAGCGTTTGGTCAGCCGGCAGGCGAAATGGTTAGGTAGTGCAGAGGATGGTGTGTTAGACCCAGGAGCGTGCAGGCACTGGTTCAAACCCCAGCAAGGGCAAGAATTTTTTTTTAATTTTTCTTTTTGAATTTAATTTTTTTAATACTTTTTTTAGTTTTACGATATTTTACAATTTAATAAAAGTCGGGTTACTATATAGTGTAGCTACATCGCGCTCACATTAATCTTCAGTATGAAAAACTTTTTTGTTTCTTCAGCTATCTCAGTGGCAGCGGGCAGCGTGAATATAATTATGTTTCTCATAAAAAAAAAATTTTACTTTGATTTATATATAACAGCGTTTGGTCAGCCGGCAGGCGATATGGTTAGGTAGTGCAGAGGATAGTGTGTTAGACCCAGGTGCGTGCAGGCACTGGTTCAAATCCCAGCAAGGGCAAGAACTTTTTTTAAATTTTTTTTTATCCTTTTTTTAATTTAACGATATTTTACAATTTGATAAAAGTCGGGTTACTATATAGTATAGCTACATCGGGCTCACATTAATCTTCAGTATGAACAACTTTTTTGTTTCTTCAGCTATCTCAGTGGCAGCGGGCAGCGTGAATATAATTATTCGTTTCTTTTTTTTTTTTAAATGTTACTTTGATTTATATATAGCAGCGTTTGGTGAGGCGGAGGACTAACATAAGTGAGTTGGTAGTGCAGAGGATGGTGTGTTAGACCGAGGCGTTCGCCGGCGCACGATCACACCCCAGCAAAGGCAAGAATTTACTTTTTCTTAAGTTCTTTTTTAAATTCAATAATATTTTACAATTTGGTGAAAATCGGGTTACAGTACAATATGGCTACACCCTGACCAAATTTGGTCATTATCGAGTAACTATATCATATAGCTGCCATTGGAACAATTGGATGGAAATTAACTTTTACTATGAAAATTATTTTCGTTTTGAGCTATCTCAACCAAACACTTTATTTACTAAATGTTAAACCCTGTTCAAATTTGGTCTAAGTCGGATGAGTTATAATATAGATGACATATGAACGTCGGTTTCAAAATAACCTTTAATATGAAAAATATTTTTAATTTTTGCAATTTCTTAACAAAACTCACAGATTTGCTTTTGCACGCCAAATTTCTAACTTTTCTGTCAAATCTAGCAGCGTGCATACAATTGTTCGATTCTTTTACTTAAATTGTTATATTATATAATTTTATATTATATAATTTTATTGCTACTTATAACATTCAGAAGGGAATTTCCAACAACAACAAATTTTTAATTCTTCTCTAAAACCTGATTACTGATAATAATTGCTTTGTACGAACGGTGAAAAAACGTGGTAGTCTAATATGTATAAGAAGGTATCATGTCATTTAGCAAGTACTGATAACTGATCCATCAGAATTAAAGAGAGATTACTGATTAAAAAATCTGATTAAATAAACCCAATGTTAGAGAGACGACCCTTTCCTATAAAATGACAGAAACTTTAGTTTTAATGCCTTCTCTTGCACATATTTTTGCTACTTTTATTCTTTTTTCTACACGCAAACACGTTAATGTGATCGGATTTCAGACTCAACAGATTTGTATGGTGCCTGGGCAACAGATTATTTTTATAGATAAAAAATTAATTCAAGACAAATATAAGAAGTGCTTCGCTCTTTTACGCTTCAATTCCGCGAGCGAAGCGAGCCGGGGGTTGGTGAGCGAAGCGAGCAGGGGGCGGAGCCCCCTAGTAAAATATAAATTAACTAAATGAATTATTAAATAAATAATTAATTAACTGCTTTCATCGCTCCAAGCTCGCTTCGCTCCCGAAATTGAAACGTGAAAAAGTGCTGTACATCTTTAATTTTTCTTGAATAAACTTCTTTTTCGGACACATAACAATTAGGACAACCTGATATTTCAGACACTTTATTTTTATCTATTAATTATTATGTAACCCATACAAATTTATTGATTCTGAAATCCGATCATATTAACGTGTTTGTATGTAAGAATAGAATAAAAGTATAATAGTAAAAAAATTTCAAGTGAAGGCATTTCAAATGCAGTTTCTGTCATTGAAGAGCAAAGGGTCGTTTTATCAACATTGGGTTTATTCGGCAGGTTTTTTAGTCGGTAAAACATTCTTATACAAATCAGACTACAACGTTTTTTCACCGTTCGTAAGAAGCAATTATTATCAGTTATTTGAGAAGAATTTTAAATATTTTTGTTCATGGAAATTTCCTGCTAAATGTTATAAGTAGCAAAAAATGTATATAATATTATATTTTTTGAAAGAAAAACGAAAAATTATATTCATGCTGCCCGCTGCCCCTGCAATTTGACATTGGGAAAATCGCCAGATTTGGTGGGAAAATTTTAGATTTGGCAGAAAAATTCGAGACTTGGCGTGCAAAAGCGAATCTATGAGTTTGGTTAAGATAACTTAAAAATCAAAAAAAATATTCAAACTAAAGCTTAATGTGAACCCGATTGTTCCTGTGACATCTATATTATTTAGTAAGCCGATTTTGACCAAATTGTAAAAAATCTTTATGTTAAAAAAAAATGAATAAAACTTAATTAAAAAAAAATATGTTGCCTTGTGTGGGAAATGAACCCGCCCTTCCCAGCACCTGGGTCTAACATACCATCCTCTGGTGCGATTCGACTGCTGTTTTTATTGGTATAGAAGCTGCTGTTTTTCTTGTTGCTGAGGCTGCTGGTGCTGAAGCTGCAGGTTCTGAGCCTGCTGGTGCTGAAGCTGCTGGTGATGAAGCTTCTGGCTCTGAAACTGCTCATGTTGTTGTTGTTGCTGGTGCTGAGGCTGCAGGTGCTGAAGCTGCTGGTGCGGAGACTGCTCCTGTTGTTGTTGTTGGTGCTGAGGCTGCTCCTGTTGTTGTTGGTGCTGAGGCTGCTCATGTTGTTGTTGTTGCTGGTTATTTGGCTGCTGGTACTGCGGTTGTTGTGGCCAAAAGGCAAATTGGTGAGGCGCCCCAAGTGGCACTGGCGTCCATTGTTGTTGTGGATTTTGCATCCAATATGGCAAATTACACTAGGCAACAAATTTGAACTTTTTGGCTATTACACGAACCAAACCCACTTTTTTGGATAGATTTGGGGCCAAAAACGACGAAAAACATTTTTTTTTTTTTTCTATAGTGAAATTTTTTTTTTAGAATTTTTTAAAATTTGCCTTGTTTTTTCGCACTTTTTTTTAGAGGTGCGCCCACTTTTTTCATCATTACTCGAGAATGACAAAACCAATTTTCAAAAACTTTACTTTTCCTGAAAGCCAATTAATATATATATAATTCATAAATACAAAGTTTAAGATTTTAACTAGTAGTTTTAGAGATATCAATTCTTGAATTAAGAAAATAATGATTTAATTTTAATTTTTTTTTTTGCTTTTTCTACTTTAAAATTCGAGGAAAAGTCGATAAAAATGTATTACATGTTGTCTTATATTTTATTTACATAGCTGCATAATTTACGCATCTTTAAAAATATGACTCATTACAATCTATGGAGGGACGGCGACATAATATATTTTTGTGTTTAGGCATGTTTATGTCGACTTTTTTGACTTCCTTGTAGAGTGGCATATCCTTTAGTATGAACATTTTTTGTGATTTTTGAGATATCTTCACCAATCTCACACAATATCAATTTGTTGTTATTTTACACATTTTGACCTCATTTGGTTTAAATCGGTCTACTATATCATACAGCTGCCAAAAGAACGATCGTTGAAAATTAAGGTTTGGTATGAAAAAGTTTTTTGTTTTTTAAGATATATCATCCAATTTTGCTGGTTAAGTATCTGGTAATATGTTATGTATCCCTACCAAATTTGGTTCAAATCGGATTATTATTTAATATAGGAACGATCGGTCAAAAATTCATCTTTAGTATGAAAAACTTTTTTATTTTCTTAAATATTTTAACCAAACTCACAAATTGTGTATTCTGTGTTGTCCTTTACATCTTCACCAACTTTGGTTCGAATCTGTCTACTATATCATACAGCTGCCATAGGAACGATCGGTCTAAAAACAAGTTAGTTAGTATTTAAAACTTTTGTGTTTTTTTAGATATCTTAACTAAACTGATAGAATATGCATATAAGTTGGTCTTATGCATCCTGACCGAAGTTGGTTCCACTATATCATATAGCTGTCATAGGACCGATCGGTGGAAAATCAAGTTTTAGTATGATAAAGGAACAAGGAAGTCAAAGAAGTCGACAAAAACATGCCTAGACACAAAAAATTTATTATATCGCCGACTCTCCACAGATTTTGATCAATCATATCTTAAATGAAGCGTAATTAATGCAGCTATGTAAATAAAATAGAAGACAAAAAAGACAGATTTTTAAAAAATTCTAAAAAAAAAATTTCACTATAGAAAAAAAAAAAATGTTTTTCGTCGTTTTTGGCCCCAAGTCTATCCAAAAAAGTGGGTTTGGTTCGTGTAACTTTCTGGCTGTTGCCTAGTGCTATTGGATTATTATATTGGATATAAATTATTTATGCTGCTAAGGAAAAAATTGTTAAGTATAAAAGTTAAGTTTAAAATTAAAATTAAATAATTATTAAATATTAATAATTAACTGTAAAGAAAAAATTAACGTTAGAATTAGATCTGGGGTAAGCAAAATGTTAAAATGATCCAACAAAGAATTGGGGAAAACCCAGAAAAACCCAATCAGATCAAGAAAGATTAGTGTTGTCAGTATGAATGTTACAATTATAAATTTAAATATAATATAACAGGTTATTAGTATTAGTAAGGTCAGGGATTTAACGAAAAATATTGGAAAAGTGCGGATTTTAGGGAAGGGAGAGGGAGAGAGAGTTCTGAGTAGAAAACGTGAAAGAGGCTATTATAGTTTGTGCATAAAACACGAAACGAACCGTGTGAGGCGTAATCAGTTTTGCATGTCGGTAAAAATAAAGGTCTGTTATTCCTAGTTAACCTGCGGGGGACCGAAAAACTGAGGCGGCCCAGAAGAGAACTAAAATCGATCTCGCAAATAATCAATTTGTGAAAAAAAACAACACCAACCATTAATTCCCATTAATTTCAGACGGAAGGTTAAGAAGACGAAGCCCATGGGAGAACCGTGGTAAAAGAAGGTTGGGATCACAGTTCTAACCACGTAAGTCGGAAAGCAAGAATTGTTTTTGAACTGATTCAATTCGATTCTGATTTATTTGATACTGCGGGCTCCAAATGCACGAACAGTTTAGTGGCAAAATAATCATTAAATTCGTTCGACCAACGTTTAATGGAACCAAGTACTCCTTTGGCATCATTAACCCGAACCGTCCTGAGCAACATTTTTTCGAATTTATTAATGAAACTTTCAGGACTGGTGAATTTGAGTTCGCTGAATCCGAAAAAAAATATTCGTTTTGATCGTCCTTGTCAGGATAATCGACAGGACCATTTTTTCGACTGTTACCATATGGTAACGCTGGGAAGTACAGGGTACAGGTTTACTTAATACTACAAAATACAATTATTTTTGAAAAAATCAAATAAATACAGCTTCATTCAACAGGGGGGATCTTCCTTGATATATAGGACCAAATTTGGGTCAAATCGGTGCAGTATATCGTATGTATAACAAAACTGTCATAGGAACAAACGGGGTCAAATTCACCTTTAGTAAGGAAAACTTTTTTCTATTCTGGCATATCTCAACCAAACTCTTAGAATATGTATCTGATATGTTCCTATACATCCTGAGCAAATTTGGTTCAAATCGGACCACTATATCATATAGCTGTCATAGGAGCAATCATATTTTATGAACAAAACAGTGCGAAACGCGAATAAAATGTATGGAAAAAACCTGTACCCTGTACTTCCCAGCGTTACCATATGGTAACACGAAAATAAAAAATGAAAATTAAGAGAGAAAAAGTGGTTTTTATTTAGAATTTTTTTCAAAATTAATAAGTGCACTCTTTTACCTTTCTAATGATGTGTGCATTGCATATAGTTCAGTACTAAATTTAGTCAAACGGTTTAAGTTTACTTGCGACGAATTGCCAAATGCCGTTTTTTTGCACTGCAGAATATAATGAGCAACTTAAAGCTCATTTTTCGATCAGCTAACTTCAAGAGATTGTTTCAATCAACTTTTTATCAGTTAGAGACAACAATTTTCTCTTAGAATATCTTATAAAAGTTAATCTAACGTTAATATGTTGTCTAAAAATTAAGTTTTAGTAAATGCCTATTGCTTGTTACCATAT
Organism: Drosophila phalerata; assembly: GCA_951394115.2. Taxonomy (NCBI): domain Eukaryota; kingdom Metazoa; phylum Arthropoda; class Insecta; order Diptera; family Drosophilidae; genus Drosophila; species Drosophila phalerata. The sequence goes on from OX596006.1 coordinate 15,614,642, forward strand.
GGTAACGCTGGGAAGATTCGGGTTAACTACAGTGGAGATGTGCAAATTGAATCATAATTTGCAGTCAAATAAAACTCCAAGATCCTTTACAGTTTTTATACGTTGCAAAGGGATATTGTCAATCGTATAAGAACCTAAGTAGGGCTTAGAACGACTAAATGTCATAAACATACACTTTAAACAATTGAGATGCAACTTATTGAAACAGGGGATCCGTGTATGAAAAAATAAGCTTAACATCATCTGCATACATTTAAATATAAGAATGGGACAGAATAGTGGGTAGATCGTGAATGAACAGTGTACAAATTAAAGGTCCTAAGTGACTACCTTAAGGTACACCAGAAGTTACACGAACCGAATTCGAAATGGTTGACCTAAGAAGCACTTTTTGGGTATTACCTTTTAAGTAAGTGGAAACACAACGTATAAAGGCGGGAGGGAAAACTATGCAGTTAAGTTTGTAAAGTAAGAGGTCATGGTTCACAGAGTCAAAGGCTTTACTGAAGTCTGTGTAAATGACATCAGTTTGCTTTTTCTCTGAAAATGCATCATTTACCAGGGAAGTAAATTCAAGCAAGTTGGTCGTAGTAGACCGACCCTTAATAAAGCCGTGGTTTGCAGGGGAAATTATCGATTTACAGATATGCTGCAAAGAAGAAACAAGGATTTTTAGCTCGGTACCCAAAAAAGGGTACTAGAGCCTATTAGATTCGTGTCAATTATGGTACAGAATTTTGAACACATATATCTCCTCGACTATAAAAGTAAGAGCAACCAAATTTGGTGACAATACTCCTATGATGTTGATCTATATCAAGTTTGTTTTCAAATTTGGCCCCGCCCACGTCCGCCCACGTAAATGATATAAAATCGTATAACAAGAGCACTTTTAAAGCCACAGCCTTGAGACTTGGCACACGGGATAGGGGGTCCAGTCCTGAGGTGTGCTGAAATTTTCATCGAGATCGGTTAATAAACAAAGAATATATTTGAGGAAATATGATATATGGCGAAAATATAATCACCTGGATCTCAGAGACTATAAGAGATAGAGATACCAAATTTGGTGACAATACTCCTATGTTGGTCACGCAGATCAAGTTTGTTTTAGAATTTTGCCACGCCCCCCAATTATCCTGTAATCGACAAAAAAAACTAAAATATCCAAATACTACCCAATTTAAAAGGTACAGATGTCAAAATCTGCACACACACTAAACACAATTTTAATAATGCACCCTGAAAACTGCATTGCAATCGGATAACAAATACAGAAGATATTAATTAATATCTTTTCATTTCTCATGCGTACGTGCAGTGGCCAGATTTTGGTACAAAACTTGCAGCAATGCATGCGATTTGTGGGTACATTGGACTCGGGTTCAAAACGGCCCTTTGTTTTGAACAAAATTTGTATCATAATTTTTTTTGTTCATTACATTAAATTATTTACATACTTATTAATAATTACATACTTTTTAAATGAATACTTTACATACTTAATCAATAGTTTTATGTGATGCACATTTTGCAATCAGTACCATGAATTAGCAGCACAACGAATTTGGTTCTATAAATAGCTTTATTTGCACATGTATGTATGTGTGTATGTAGCGCTTCTCTTCTAACGCGCGAGACATAATTGAAACAAAAGAAACGTGCAAAACGGACAACGAAAAAAAATGATATACATTGATATTGCCACCCGAAAATATGATGCTGCGATGGCTCTGACGGTAGAGCAGTGTATTTTGAGGCGATGAGTCGCGGGTTCGATTCCCGTTTCAAATCTTGCCAGTGTGCAACATTTTTTTTTTTTTTTTGTCAACTATTTTCTTTTTTTGGCAACTATTTTCTTTTTTACAATTCGTGCTATTTTAACAATTTGTACTTTTTTAACAACTTGAATTTTTCTTTAATTTTGTGAAGAGAGTAACTAAATGTATGGAAACACAAAATAAACGCCATAAGGCCAAATTTTATTTAAATGAACAAAAGGAATTGTGACCGCACCGGGATTTGAACCGCTACAATTTCGTCACAAGGCAAAGATCATCCATCTCAGCCACCATCACGATATTTCTACCGCCAAAATAAACCAAACCATGCTATTTTTATTGTGTCTGTTTTGCATTTTTCTTTTGTTTCATTTATGTTCCCTTATTATCGTGTGTTCTAAGAAAAGAGGGAAATAGTGCAAAGCATGCAAAGCTCACTCACACTAGCTTACTCTACATTAATTCGATCGATTGCTTTGAGTGCGTACTGTATCTTTCTGTGATTTGTGATAAAAAGTGTTTCGAAAAGCAATTTTCATTGCTCATATCTGTCAATAAGGACCCAAATTTCCTGTAGGCGTGTTAGTACTGTGTTATTTTACAAGTGCATTGAATAATAATCAGTTTATTGTTACTTGTATTTAGCGCGAATTCAATTATTTTAATCGGTAGCTAATTCGAGCGGTGACTTACTTTATTGGCTATTTTATTTATACTTCTAATTAATTATTTAATAAAAAAAATCTGTATTTTATTATTCACGTATTGTATTATAGTTAGTATTAATACCAGTTCTGCACAGACTAGCACCCCTAACTGTGGGCTATAGTCTGTAGAATTTTATGTCGACAATATTTCATTGAAATTGAATTAGTCGGTTGCGAACGTTTGGGTGCCGAGCAAGTTACTGTCGAGTGCGCTCGACTGTAGACATACCAGACCTCATCGCGAGCGAAGCGAGCAGGGGGCGGAGCCCCCTTGTTTTAAATAATTTAGGAATAGCTGATAGCTTTGCAATGCTCTGTAGTTAGAAATATCAGACTTACCACCTTTTTTTGTGGAGGGGAATGATATAAGATTCTTTCCAAAGATATTGAAAGATTGAAGTTTCAAGGGATAGATTAAGAAGCTTATGCAACGGAGCAGCTAAAGAAGAACAGCATTCCTTAAGTAGACAACTAGGAATGTTGTCTGGCCCAGGAATGAAAGAAGATTTTAAAGAGCTAAATGAAGAGATTATATTGTTTTAAGAAATGGAGTGAGCAAACATAGTGGTAGAATAAAAAATATAATAAGGATAAGATGAGTAGGAAGTGGAGATTGGAGAGTAGATGGATTGAAAAAAATTAGCAAATAGTTCAGCGGCTGCTCAGTCGTTGACGGTATTATCTGTCCCAAGAAAAAAAAAAGGTAAGCTGGTGGATTTAGTTTCAAGTTAACAAATTTATAAAATTGTTTAGGGTCACGGGTTTAAGCTGGCAAAGTCGGACTTGGCTACTGTATACCTAAGACCAGTCGAGACTTGAAACTGACTTCTAATATTTTTTAAAATATTTAGATTTAATATTCTTTAAATAAGACGATGGAACTTAATTTGGAATGCACACATCTAAGAGTGCATTTAGGGTCTCATAGAAAGAGTTTAGAGCAATATCGATGTCAGTCGCTTTTTCTAAAAAGCTCCAGTCGGATAAGTTCATTAGGCAATGAATAATTTCCCTTGCAAAAATAACGACGAGGTGATTGCTGACATAGTAAAGGTGGACTAAAAGATTTAGAGATTGAGATAGAAATTTTTATAGTATGATGATGTAAGTCTTCAGGGAGTCTTAATGGGGATGAACAAGAGACGGCAGTATTTGCGAAGTCATTAATAACTAGGGGGCGCCACCCCCTGCTCGCTTCGCTCGCTGTGCTACAGTTAAGCAGTCTCGACTGTCGGAGACCCCGTACTTACTATGGAAATAGCAAAGACTGCAAAAATTAAAACATATTTTGCTCAACTACTTTTTCAATGACAGCTATATGATAATTTGGACCGATTTGAACCAACTTCGGACAGGATATATAAGACTAACTTCAATGTATTTTCTATAAGTTTGGTTGAGATATCTCATAAAACAACATTTTTTCATACTAAGACTTGATTTTCGCCCAATCGGTCCTTGACAGCTATATGATATAGTGGTCCGATTTGAACCAACTTTGGTCAGGATCTATATGTTTAATTTATATGCATATTCTATTATTTTGGTTAGGATATCTCATAAAACAAAGTTTTTCATACTAAGACTTAATATTGGACCGATCTGTCCAATGACAGCTATATGATATAGTGGTGCGTTTTGAACCAACTTTGGTCAGGGCGTATAAAACTAACTTAAATGCATATTCTATTAAGATATCTCATAAAGCAAAAAAATTTTCATACTAAGACCTCATTTTCGCCCGACAGCTATATGATAGTGATCCGATTTCAACCAAATTTGGTCAAGATATATAAAACTAAGTTAAATTCATATTTTAGCAGTTTGCTTGAAATATCTTAAGAAACCAATAAGTTTTTCGTACTAAAACGTGATTGACCAATACAAAAATGTCTATATACTATATTAATATGTCTATATTAATAGGTAATATCTTCCAAGCCCCTTAGCCCAAATTTATGTTTCGTATTCTAAAAACGCGAAACTTCACGTTTTATAACATATTGAAAATAAATACCCTACTTAACCTGTAATTTGTTACCAACGATATTTAAAGGTTAATTTTTTTAGGAGCTATAGGAAAGTTTAAAAAAAAAAAACACATAAAATTCAGAAAAATGCATGAAATCTTAATTTGAATCGATAGTACGTTCCATATAATTTAATGTTTGAAGATTATTTCATGCAAATGTTGACCGTGACTGCGCCTCAAGTTGTCCATCCGCTTAGTCCAATTTTGGCATACTCTTTTCAACATTTCGGCCGGTATCTCACGAATAAATGCTTCAATGTTGTCTTCCAATGTGTCAATTGAAGCGGGATTGTCTGTATAGACATGAGCTTTAACATAGCCCCACAAAAAATAGTCTAAAGGCGTTAAATCGCACGATCTAGACGGCCAATTGGCCGGTCCCGAACGTGAAATAAAATGTTCACCGAACTCGCCTCTCAATAAGTCCATTGTTGCGCGTGTTGTGTGGCATGTGGCACCGTCTTGTTGAAACCACATGTCATGCAAGTCAAGCTCTTGCATTTTGAGCAAAAAAAGTCCGAAATTAAGTCACAGTTTAGCCGCTTGAGTGGGTCGATTAAACTGACCATAAAATGGAAGGGTAATAGTCTATTAGGCTGGGCCAACTCCAAATCAAAAAAAAAAAAAAACCCCAAATAGAGGGTAATTTATCATGAATTTAGCCGAAAAAATTAGTTGGCGGTCTCAACTAGTTTTTTTTTTTTTTAAATGTTTGAAGTTTCCATACATAATAGCCTATTTTTGTTGTTGCCCTGTGCAACTTGTCACTTTACAGCTCGTTTACCAACACTGATATGGTCACCCGGTCACGAATAGCTTGTGAAACATCTCTATAAACTTCATCCTAGAGGTGTTGAGGAGTGTAAATAAAGGACCGTAGACAAAAATTTTTGCCTGCGGCGCTTCTTTCCCACGGTAGTACACACTTCATGAGCATATATATCTTATAAATGCTTCTACGGTGCACTTCGACCATCTTTTGGAATTGGAGCTTGGCTAAATATTCCAAATAATTATCTGTTTTTATCAAATTATTTTTCGATTGAGGTTTTTCCAAATAAAACTCACAACTCCATTATATACTTGATAAACTGGCCATCAAATGGACAAGTCAAAGAAAAGTAGTGTTGGTAAACGGGCCATAACAGTGACAAGTTGCACAAGCAACAACAAAAATAGGCTATTTTGTATGGAAACTTCAAACATTTAAAAAATAAAAACTAGTTGAGACCGCCAACTAATTTTTTCGGCTAAGTTCATGATAAATTGCCCTCTATTTAGGGTTTATTTTTTTTTAATTTGGAGTTGGCCCAGCCTAATAGACTTTTACCAATGGAAGAAGCGCGCGATGAACTTTCTTAACAGAACACGCATTTTGATAATAAAATTCAATAATTTGCAAGCGTTGTTCGTTTGTAAGACGATTCATGGTTAAATTATAGACCAAACTGAAGAAGTTTGACAGTGAAACAAAACACGACACGTGCGTGAGCTGTTTAAACCAGTGTTGCCAAAAAGATAATAGTTAAAAAATCACCCTTTAGTACGTATCTGTAGCTTTTACGGTTTTCAAACGGCGGGGACTTAAATTTCAGCGGGAAATAGAGTTTTCTCGCTAAACTAGCAGGAAAGTCAAAAAGTCGTAAATTAAATTTTTCTAGATATTCAAAAAGGAATAAATCTCCATTAATAAATCTAAGGCTTCTTCGCGATTTGATGCAAGCAAACAAACAGACAAACTGACTTTTCATCTCATTTTAAGAAGTCCTCTAAAAATTTTATTTAATTATTTTTTGAACCAGTTATCGGATCTGGGTGATCGACGTATCAATCGACGCGTATTTTTGATTAGAATTTTAAATAAATAATTTACCAAAAGGCCTCAACGGCCCTTTAAGCTGCGATTAATTACATTTTTCCCCTCCCACTTACACACCCGTTTCTCGTGAACCAGGTGAGCCAGGTGCCATTTTGTAAGTTAGGACTAAGCCTTTCGTTCAGTATATAACTCGATCTGATCGGACAGTTATAGAAAATATTCCATATTAGCTGTATATATTTCTAGTCGCCTTACAGAACATTTAAAAGCTGCTAAGCAAATTTGATGTCCTGGGATTAGTTTTCTTTGGTTTAACAAAATCAAAAACAAAGAAAAACAGCTACTCCCATATATTACGATAGATATCCTGCCCATCATGTCTAAGTCTTTCGAAAACATTGTTTCATTGCTTTCTTGAAAAAAACTGTCTACTGAATGATAATCAACATGGTTTTCGAAAACTGAGAAGTTGTACTACGGCAATTCTCAAGGTCACAGAAGATATCCGCAAGGAATTACCATGTTACCATTCTCACCTTGTTGGATTACAGTAAAGCCTTCGATAAAGTAGATTATGGGATATTGTGCACAAAATTGCATAAAATGTATAATTTTTCGACAACGGCAACCCAGTTACTGAAAAACTACCTAAGTGAACGTAGTCAGTCCGTCGTAACGCCAGAAGAATCTTCACTTTTTCTATCAACAAAGCGTGGCGTCCCTCAAGGATCGGTCCTTGGTCCTTTATTGTTCTCGATATATGTAAATGACCTACCAAATGTTCTGTCCAAATGTATGCCGACGATCTTCAAATGTATGTCAGTTGTCCAATAAGTTGTGTTTTTGAGTGTCTAAATGTGTGTAATTCTGAACTTAAGCAAGTCAGTGAATGGGCGAATAAGAATGGTCTTTGTATAAACCCATCGAAATCGAAATCAATGGTCATCTGCAAAAGGAAATATCATATAATTGATCTACCGATGCTACAAATTGACATCTCCTTTATAAAATATATTGAACGAGCTCAAAACCTTGGATTTGTGTTTAATAGCACTTTATCTTGGAGTGATCATATAAATAGTGTATTTGGTAAAACCTATAACCAGTTGAGGTAACTAAGGACTATTCAGGAATTTATACCAATACAGACCAAGCAAGCATTAGCAAAAGCGTACCTGACTTCAAGACTTTTCTTTGGAGTAGAAATTTTTGGTTAATGTGACGCGAGAAGTAAACATAAAATTAATGTTGTTTTTAGACCCCGTACTTAAAAAAAGTACAGGGGTCTATTGGGTTTGTTTTAACGAAAATGTGTGTAACAGGCAGAAGGAGGCGTGGCAGACCCCATAAAGTATATATATTCTTGATCAGCATCAATAGCCGAGTCGATATAGCAATGTCCGTCTGTCCTGACGTCCTGCTGTCCTGTCGTCCTGACGTCTGTATGAACATCAAGATTTCAGAGACTATAAGAGCTAAAGACACCAAATTTGGTATGTAGCTTTGTCTATATTGCAAGCAGATCAAGTTTGTTTCAGAATCTGGCCACGCCCCTTTACCACCCAAAAATTGACATAGAAAATTTCATATCCATATTATAAAATCACTTTAAATGCTGGAGACACCAAATTTGGTATGTAGCTTTGTCTATATTGCAAGCAGATCAAGTTTGTTTCAGAATTTGCCCAAGCCCCTTTACCACCCAAAAATTGACATAGAAAATTTCATATCCATATTATAAGATCACTTTAAATGCTGGAGACAGCATAATTGGTATGTAGGCTCCTCTATATTGCAAGCAGATCAAGTTCATTTCAGAATTTGGCCACACCCCCTTTACCGCCGTAAAAACGACATTGAAAATTTCATATCCAAATTATAGGAGCAATTTAATAGCTAAAGACACCAAACTTAGTATGTAGACCACCAAAATTGGTATGTAGGTTCCTCTATATTGAAAGCAGATCAAGTTTGTTTCAGAATTCGGCCACGCCCCCTTTACCGCCCAAAAATCGGCATAGAAAATTTCATATCCATATTAAAAGAGCAATTTAAAAGCTAGAGATTCAAGATTTTGCACAGACAAAGAGAAAAGTTTCATAGATTTTTGATGAAAATTTCATTCCGATCGGACAGTAAATAACCAAGATATTTAGGCTGTTTCGATGATAGAACGTTGGCAGTAATTAAGATTTGAATAACTTGAAAACATGAAAATTGAATAAACATATTATATAACAAATTGGCCTCCTATACATAATGGGCTTCTGTGGCGTAGTGTGCCGAGTCGCAGCGCTCGTGATATGGTTAGTCATCCGATCGTGAACTCAAACCCTGGCAGGAACATATGTTTTTTAATTCAATCAATTTGGATTGAAATTCAATTTGTATTTATTAATGTTATGATAACATATAATATTAACATTTAATGTTAACAAACGTTTTTAAAATTATGAAATAGAGTCCTGTAAAACCAATATAGAAATTTGGCGACTTGCACGCAATGCGATGTGTGGCTCAATAGGTTGAGCCACCGAAGTTTTAAACTTTCTTTTAAAACTAGGTCGTGGGTTCGATTCCCGGCTCCAATAACATTTTTTTTGCGGTCTCGACTCCCGGCTGGGACAATTTTTTTTAAGGTGATTTTTTAGCTATTTTTTAATTTATATATTAAAAATTATTATTTAATAATGTTATATTGACATATTAAGCATCGAATACCTGTTAAATCGTTTTATTTAAATAATGTTATATTGACAGTTATATAAATGTTGTGTTAGAATTCTATGTAAATTTAATGTTATTTACATTTACTATGTAAATTCATGTTTTTAATAAATTTATATTTTAATTTCTTTTGATTCAAATATATTATTAATCTAAATTTTGAGCTTTAATTATGTTACTATATGAATTAAGTGTTGTTTAATTTATTTATTACAACATTTTGCATGTTAAACGTGTAGTTTTAGTTTTATCTCTGTTAATGTTTTACATATGCTTCACAAGACCAAATAATAATGTTAAGCTAGAAACTTCTTTTGTTTTGTCGCGTGCTTAAATATGTATGTATGTGTGCACTTAACAGATCTTAGAATTGTGTATATGGCTGTCTCGCTCTCCCTTATGCTTTACGCATATGTATGTCTATTTGAGTTTACATTGGCTCTTCTTTAATTCTTTTTTGCGCGTTGTCTTCGAGTGATTTTGAAATTGACTTTGCGATTTAACGAGTGTAACTTAATTAGATAAATGGTGCGACTAGTGTTCATAAATAATGTTTAACAGAAGACCCTAGGAAGGCATATAATCTATAAGTTATTTTAAGTTTATTTTAAATATTATTTAATTTTTAGCAGTGGCTGCTTTTGGATAGTAAGTACGGGGTCTCCGACAGTCGAGTATGCTCAACTGTAGCACCGTCCGACTAGTTAACTTTTATATTTAATTAAAAGAAAACAGGTCACATTTCAAAATATGCCAAACAAAATTTCGGTATTGATCCGAATTCCTGGATAGATCTTAGGAAAATTATATTATTACACAAAATTATTTTCACTAAACAACCAAACTACTTATATCGACTGTTAAACTTTGCGGGTTCAAGAAGAACTAACAACTTAATTACGGTTAGGAATAAGCTTTCATGCTGTGATACTCATTTCTTTGCGTGTGCTGTTAAATTTTGGAATAATCTGCGACATAGCCTGAAAGTAATTAAAAGTGCAACACAATTTAAAATAAAGTTAATGACACACCCTTCGTAGCTGTTTTATACATAAATTCAATAATTAAACAATGAATATTATAAGTTAATAGTGTTAAAAGGTGGAATCTGGGAGTGTGATTTCTAATAAAAAACAAGGGGGCTACGCCCCCTGCTCGCTTCGCTCGCCTACCCCCGGCTCGCTTCGCTCGCGATGAGGTCTGGTATGTCTACAGTCGAGCGCACTCGACAGTAACTTGCTCGGCACCCAAACGTTCGCAACCGACTAATTCAATTTCAATGAAATATTGTCGACATAAAATTCTACAGACTATAGCCCACAGTTAGGGGTGCTAGTCTGTGCAGAACTGGTATTAATACTAACTATAATACAATACGTGAATAATAAAATACAGATTTTTTTTATTAAATAATTAATTAGAAGTATAAATAAAATAGCCAATAAAGTAAGTCACCGCTCGAATTAGCTACCGATTAAAATAATTGAATTCGCGCTAAATACAAGTAACAATAAACTGATTATTATTCAATGCACTTGTAAAATAACACAGTACTAACACGCCTACAGGAAATTTGGGTCCTTATTGACAGATATGAGCAATGAAAATTGCTTTTCGAAACACTTTTTATCACAAATCACAGAAAGATACAGTACGCACTCAAAGCAATCGATCGAATTAATGTAGAGTAAGCTAGTGTGAGTGAGCTTTGCATGCTTTGCACTATTTCCCTCTTTTCTTAGAACACACGATAATAAGGGAACATAAATGAAACAAAAGAAAAATGCAAAACAGACACAATAAAAATAGCATGGTTTGGTTTATTTTGGCGGTAGAAATATCGTGATGGTGGCTGAGATGGATGATCTTTGCCTTGTGACGAAATTGTAGCGGTTCAAATCCCGGTGCGGTCACAATTCCTTTTGTTCATTTAAATAAAATTTGGCCTTATGGCGTTTATTTTGTGTTTCCATACATTTAGTTACTCTCTTCACAAAATTAAAGAAAAATTCAAGTTGTTAAAAAAGTACAAATTGTTAAAATAGCACGAATTGTAAAAAAGAAAATAGTTGCCAAAAAAAGAAAATAGTTGACAAAAAAAAAAAAAAAATGATGCACACTGGCAAGATTTGAAACGGGAATCGAACCCGCGACTCATCGCCTCAAAATACACTGCTCTACCGTCAGAGCCATCGCAGCATCATATTTTCGGGTGGCAATATCAATGTATATCATTTTTTTTCGTTGTCCGTTTTGCACGTTTCTTTTGTTTCAATTATGTCTCGCGCGTTAGAAGAGAAGCGCTACATACACACATACATACATGTGCAAATAAAGCTATTTATAGAACCAAATTCGTTGTGCTGCTAATTCATGGTACTGATTGCAAAATGTGCATCACATAAAACTATTGATTAAGTATGTAAAGTATTCATTTAAAAAGTATGTAATTATTAATAAGTATGTAAATAAATTAATGTAATGAACAAAAAAAATTATGATACAAATTTTGTTCAAAACAAAGGGCCGTTTTGAACCCGAGTCCAATGTACCCACAAATCGCATGCATTGCTGCAAGTTTTGTACCAAAATCTGGCCACTGCACGTACGCATGAGAAATGAAAAGATATTAATTAATATCTTCTGTATTTGTTATCCGATTGCAATGCAGTTTTCAGGGTGCAGTATTAAAATTGGGTTTAGTGTGTGTGCAGATTTTGACATCTGTACCTTTTAAATTGGGTAGTATTTGGATATTTTAGTTTTTTTGTCGATTACAGGATAATTGGGGGGCGTGGCAAAATTCTAAAACAAACTTGATGTGCGTGACCAACATAGGAGTATTGTCACCAAATTTGGTATCTCTATCTCTTATAGTCTCTGAGATCCAGGTGATTATATTTTCGCCATATATCATATTTCCTCAAATATATTCTTTGTTTATTAACCGATCTCGATGAAAATTTCAGCACACCTCAGGACTGGACCCCCTATCCCGTGTGCCAAGTCTCAAGGCTGTGGCTTTAAAAGTGCTCTTGTTATACGATTTTATATCATTTACGTGGGCGGACGTGGGCGGGGCCAAATTTGAAAACAAACTTGATATAGATCAACATCATAGGAGTATTGTCACCAAATTTGGTTGCTCTTACTTTTATAGTCGCGGAGATATATGTGTTCAAAATTCTGTACCATAATTGACACGAATCTAATAGGCTCTAGTACCCTTTTTTGGGTACCGAGCTAAAAACGGAGGTGAAATTATGTTGCGTCTGTTCAGCTATTCAGTTTATTTCCAAGAGTGATAGAATACATAAGTGTCTGTGTACGGTGTCTTCAATGACAGTGTTGAAAAACAAACTTAAACTTATCGATATATCGATTACGTACATGCGTGCACTGATCTTTTTTTTTTTCAATACCCTTCCTCATTGCAGGCATGTTTACGTTTACATTAAACTTAATTTCTTCGTGAATTCAATATGTTTTTGTTTATGCAGATTTTTGGTTAATATATCTGCTACCATTTTGTCAGTAGCCAGATATTTTATCTTTATCTGCCCTTCCTTAATTATATCTCGTACCAAGTGATACCTTATGTCGATATGCTTCGCTCTCGAGTGATGCACTGGATTCTCTGCCAGTTGCTGAGCGTTCAAATTGTCGCCGTACAAAAATGTTGGTGTGTCTAATACGTCGCAGCCGATTTCAACTATCAGTCTTCGTAAAACGATAGCCTCTTTGCATGCCGTTGACAGAGCCATGTATTCTGCTTCGGTACTGCTGAGAGCTACACTTTGTTGCTTCTCGGACTTCCAAGATATGGGACCTCCAGCCAAATAGAATGCATATCCCGTAAACGATTTGCGATCTGACTGATCGCCAGCCCAGTCAGCATCCACATACCCCATAAAAGCCTGCTTGCAATTTTTATAGTGTAGTTTATAATTCTGTGTTCCCGCTAAGTATCTTAAAAGATGCTTAACCGCAGCCATGTGCTCAATATGTGGGTCCTGGTTCCGTTGCGCTAGTTTAACTACTGAGTGTACAATGTCTGGTCTCGTAGACAGCCCAAGCCACATCAATTCTCCAATAATTGATTGATATGATGTAATATCCACCTTCTGGCATTCATCATTACGACAAGCCACCTGATGACCTGGTTCTAGTGGAGTAGCCGTTGATCTGCATTTTTCAATACCATGTCGTTGCAGTAAATCTCGAATATACTGCGTTTGGCACACTGTGATCTCGCCTAGATCACCTTCCCGTTGTACTTCTATACCCAGGAAAAGCTGCAATGGTCCTTTGTCCACACATTCAAACGATTTCGCAATCTTCGTCTTTATATTTAGTAAATCGTTCTTATCCTGACAAGCGATGATCAGATCATCCACGTAAACCAGTATTAATGCCAGACTGTCCATACTTTCATTCTTATACAAACAGGGTTCATTTGCACACGGAATAAAACCAATCTTGCGCAATACTCCGTCGAGTTTGGCGTTCCATTCCCTTCCTGCTTGTTTCAAACCGTAGATCGCCTTTTTCAATAAAAGCACCTTGCTTGGCTGATGAGCATCTTTGTAACCACATGGTTGCTTCATAAATACAGTATCTGTCAGGTCACTGTTGAGGTAGGCAGTGCACACATCCATCTGATGTAGATGCATCTTTAGCTCCACTGCTAATGCCAATATTAGACGTATGCTCTCCAGTCTGCATACTGGTGAGAACGTCTCCGTATAGTTGACTCCGTATTCTTGTGCACATCCCTTTGCTACAAGCCGTGCTTTGTAGCGTTCCACTTCACCATCAGCGCCACGCTTAACGCTGTAAACCCATCTGTTTCCTATAGCACGCTGACCGTCTGGCAAGTCTGTTAGCTGCCAAGTCTGGTTCTTAATCAATGCCTTGTATTCTTTTTCCATAGCCTCACGCCACAATTCTGCATCAGTGCCGCCAATTGCTTCGTCGTAGGTCACAGGAATTGACACATCTCCAGTTACTGCAGCTCCGAGTATGTTATACTGCTTCTTGGGGCGACCACGTTTGCCCGTGCGAATAATTTTTGGTCTGCCTGGACCAACGCGCTGCTCTTCTTCAGCACTTAGAAAATCATCGCTGCTGATGCTGCCATTATTTATGCCGACGTTGACTTCGTCGTATGAGCTTAGATCATTTTTTATACCGACGTTGACTTCGTCGTGTGAGCTTTTGTCATTGTTTATGCCGACGTTGACATCGTCGTGTGAGCTTTTGTCATTGTTTATGCCGACGTTGACATCGTCGTGTAGGCCATTATCGATTTCTCTACCATCCTTCTCGCCACTTGGTTGTTCTTCGGCTTGATCCATGTCGAATATTGACTTTTCTGAATGTCCCAGATTAAAGTCACTTTGCTCATCGAACAGCACATCTCTCCTTTCGATGACTTGTCCACAGTCCGGATCATAAAGACGATAGCCCTTGGCAGTCCTTGAGTAACCGACAATTCGGTATTCCTTGCCTTTGGCTTTAAACTTGCTTCGGCGATGACCCTTATCCAAAGCCACTGCAATAGACCCAAAAACTTTTAAGTGACTTTCTGAAGGTTTTTTACCATTCCACGCTTCCATTGGAGTTATTTCATTCAGTGCGCTTGTGGGAGATCGGTTGCGCAAATGCACCGCTGTGTATACTGCCTCTGCCCACAGTGACTCCTTAAGTCCAGAATGTACTAGCAGACATCGCGACATCTCAAGAATTGTGCGGTTGGCCCTCTCCGCTACGCCGTTCTGTTGTGGTGTATACGGAATCGTCAGCTGCCGAGCAATTCCACTCGCCTTGAGGAATTCGTCAAATGTTTTATTTACGTATTCACGACCGTTGTCGCTACGAATACCCTTTATCTTCTTTCCTGTTTGCCGTTCAACCAGTTGTTTGAACTCCACAAATTTTGAGAATACTTCATCTTTGCTTTTTATGAAGTAAATAAAGATTCTTCTCGATTTGTCATCGATAAATGTGAGAAAATATCGATTGCCTCCAAGTGATCGTGACTCAAACGGTCCGCAAACATCGGAATGAACTAGTTCCAAAATATCGGACGCTTTGCTCTCACTTGAACGTGGAAACTGTTGTACGTGAATTTTACTGAGCATACATGTCTTGCACGATACGTTTGGGGATACCGATAAAGTTTCCATACCACGCACCATATTCTTCTTCTTGAAATCCGCCAAACTGTTGTAATTTAAATGTCCATAGCGTCTGTGCCACAATGATCCCTCGACGCTGGCCGCAAAGCATTTGGTGCTCTTGCCTTCAAACGTGTACAAGTTTCCATCCTTGTCGGCCTCAAAAATGCATTCTCCTTGTTGAATGACTCTTGCACGCTTCTGATCAAAATGTACAACATTGCCTCTTGCCACACATTGACTGACCGACATAAAATTTCCAATCATTTCTGGCACATACAGAACATTGCTCATAACAATTGTGAAACGATCCATTTGCAATTTAACCTCGCCTATGCCTTCAGCGCGTAGAAAGCTATCTCCCGCCAAGCCGATCATTTCTGTATGTTCCTTCATTGTTGTAAACAAAGATTTTTCACAACACATGTGGCTCGTCGCGCCACTATCGAGACACCATTTTGTGCGATCAAACTTTTTTGCATCTAGTGCTCCCAACAAACTACATTGCTTATGTGCTTGTTTCTTTTGCTTTTCTTTTTCTTTGCCAGCACTTTCGCTTCTACATTCTGCCTTCATATGCCCGCGCTTTCCGCAATTGTAGCAAATAACTGTTCTTTTGCTGTTCTTCTTTGCACCTACTTTCGTATTTGTGGCCGAAAATGCTTGCGCTGGTTCTCTCTCTTTTTCATCAGCTGCTCTTCTCTCTCCTTCTTCTCTTACTTTAATGCAAAGAATTTAGAATTCCGGCATCTCGTCTCGTGACTCAATCGCCACAACGAAATTTTCGTATTCCTTTGGAAGACTAGATAGTAAGATGATCGCTCGTAGCTTATCACTCATCTGTACTCCTACAGCAGCTAGCTGATCCGATATTTCATAAAAGGCATTCATGTGACCGTTCATACTCTGTCCTGGTGACATCTTTAGACTCAGCAACTTCTTGTAAAGTGCTACTTCTCGCACTGGTCCACTCGGCTGATGCACCTTTTTCAATTTTGACCATGCCTCAAACGACGTTGGGCAATTCTTGATATACACCAGCTGTGATACTTTTACGCTTAGTGTGATTGTGGCCAAGGCCTTGCTGTCATTGCCAATCCAATCATAATCCTGGTGAGCATCCTCTTGCTTCAATATGTCAACTTCCATAACCCAGCATGAACCAAAACGCTGCGCATCTGTATGCTCCAGGATTCGTAATTTCCTTCTTCCAGCTTCTCAATTTGGTATAAGCTATTCATTTTGCTTGCTGCGTAATTAAAGCGATGCGAATAAAACCTACGCACACATTTAAAGTTCGTAACTTTAAAATTTGGTAATTTCACTTGAAGCTATCAATCGTTTTTCTGCAACCACACACTGACCATGTCTGGGCCCATAACCTGTTAAAAGGTGGAATCTGGGAGTGTGATTTCTAATAAAAAAAACGGAAGTGAAATTATGTTGCGTCTGTTCAGCTATTCAGTTTATTTCCAAGAGTGATAGAATACATAAGTGTCTGTGTACGGTGTCTTCAATGACAGTGTTGAAAAACAAACTTAAACTTATCGATATATCGATTACGTACATGCGTGCACTGATCTCTTTTTTTTTTCAATAAATAGAAATAAACAACAATGTATTTAATCTAATTTAAGTGATTTTTTCTAGGAAGAAATACCAATAAATACATATGTATACAAACAACAACAATAATCCGGCATATAGCAACACATTGTAGGTATTCCTGAAAACGATACTGATTTGGTTTCGTTACGAATGTGATTTCGCCGATCAGCCGTTCACAGCTGCTCCATACAAAATGTGTAGGGCTGCCAGGCAAATTTTGAAAAATTAGACGGTAAGTGTGGGAACTCTAAGTGATTTCACAAAATCAGGTTTAAGGCTAATTTCGTAACATTATTTGGCCACACTTGGTGTTTGTTTTGCATTTTGTGGTGTTTTTAATTTGGATAATGTTAAAAGCTTCTTGCATTTCAAGAATGGATAATTTAATAACTATATTTTTAATTCAGAATATTTACTAAAAATGTCCCAGATGGATGGCTGTTAAAGCTAATGCACTAAAATAGCTTAAAAAGACGCAGATAATAAAGAAGCTGTCTATATGTAAAATTGTAACTTAAGCATTATCACTGCGGACGGCAGTCCGCGCTAGTGACGAAAGCAGCACGAAAGGCGACTAGCAATATATACATCTAATTTGGAAAATTTGCTACAACAGTCCGATCAGATCGAGTTATATACCGATCAAAAGGTTTAACCTAACTAAAAAAATGGCGTACTAAAACTGTTTCTAACCCACCTGGTTCTGCGATAAGGGGGTGTAAGTGGGAGGGAAAAAATTTAAATGATTGCAGCTAATGGGGCCGTTCGGGTCTGTTGGTACAAATTTTTATTTCTTAAAAATTCTTATTAAAAATACGCGTCGATTGATATCTCGATCACCCAACTTCGATAGCTGGTTCAAAAGATAATTCAATTTGACATTTTTAGTGGACTTCTTAAAATGAAATAAAAAGCCAGTTTGTTTGTTTGTATCAACGCGCTAAAAAAAGTGTAATGATGGGGATTTATTTCTGTTTGAAAACCTAGAAATGTTTGTTCTACAACTTTTCGAATTTCCCGCTAGCTTAGCGGGAAAACGCTTAGTCCCGCTAAACAGATTACAAACCATAGAAGCTACAGATATGTACTATATATAGTTGGAAAGGTAATTTTAAAGGCTTTTAGGTTTACCTTTGAATGTTTTTTTCTAAAGTACACAGGTAATAATTTACAGGTGAAATCAGGTTTTTTAGCTTACTTTTAAGCGAATTATGACAAAACGGCTCTAACGATTTTTATTTATTTGCAAAAAGTAATTTTTATGTACGTGCGCAGTGCGGAATGCCAATTTTCAGGTATTTTTTTTTTATATTTATTTAACATTTTATATTAAACTTAGTTTTGTTCGTCACAAAATGGGATATCAGAAATTTTGGGGCTAGAATATGCATTCGTCACTAGAGTTTTACCTCGTGTAGATATTTTTTTGTAAACAAATTTACTATTATTCTTATTATACTATTCTGTAACCAAACTTTTAATAAAAAGTCTAAGAAAAACTATTTTCACACATTCATTTACCAATTTGTGTTTTCACGCCATTTTTTTAAATTCTCGAAATCAAAATCAAATCAGTGTGCAAAAAGGATCGTTCCTGAAACTGATTCAGATTTGCTTAAACGAAATTCAAATCAAATCTGAATCGGTTACCGGAATCCCACTATTATTTATTATCAACAAATTTATACAAGAAAAACAATTTTATTTAAATCATTATATTAACACAACCTGTTAACAGCAGGTTTGGCATCTTTTAAGCAAATTTTATCGTGCAGCCCTTTGAGATTATGTGCGAGATTAACAAAAAGAATATCAATGATAAAGCAGCATATCAAAAAATATCAATAATGAAAAATGTTGCAATATTTTTTGATTAAAAAAAAAATTAATAAATTAGGGCGAGCGTAGCGAGCAGGTGCCAAGTTTGTTGTTATGGTCTATAGTCTATAATGTTATTATCCTTTTTTGTTCCCTTTTGCTACTTTTCGAATAAATCACATTTTAAAAATGTCAATTTGCTTGTACAAATTGACAATTGACAAATCTTTTTTTTTCCAAAAATCTTCTTTAATATAGGTAATACTTGTATAAAGTACAATTTGTCGAAATTTTTGCCCAGAGCCGAGTGGGGAGGGGGTGGTCCAATTGCAAAAAAGAATTTTTTAATTTTATTTGGTCTAACTAACGAACAAAAAATACTTCAAGTCTCTAGCTTTATATTTAGAGTTTATGCCGCCTAAATCAAAAAATCGCCCATATTGCAGCGTCAGCGGCTGCTGGCTAGCAATTTAATTGGAGTCAATTGGTACATTATTATTAGCCAAATAATTTAAAGCTCAGTGGCGTAATGGTTAGAGTTGAAGACTTGCCACAAACAGACCTATTCAGCTCTCGGGTTTCCCGGGTTTTAATTCCGCCCTGAACAGCCATGACAATTTAAAAAAATAAAAATAAAATAAAAACAAAAAATTTAAAATATTTTTTGTTTTAGTTACTGAATCTTTATGGATTTTTCGGCAGAGTTTCACGATGAGTCCCTAACGTTTTTCGTGGGGACTATGTTTGGGAATACCTATGGAGGTTTCCTCTGTCCTCGATCCTAGGACATCACAATGTTAAAGTCCACAACGTTTTTCATACAATGTCCCCAGGTTTTCCCCATCGATTTGGGATACGTCCACATGGATTTCACAACTTTTCCTTGAGGTCTGGGACTACTGGGTACATACACGTAAATACGTCAGTGCAAGTACGTGCTAAAGTGTAAAGGGCCTGGGCGTAGGTAATGTCATTTTCATGCCATCTCTACTAAACGTTCTCACCAGTTTTGCTTTACATAAACTTCTGCTGATTGAAATATTGACACCTATGGGCAATGACGATGGCAATGTCAACGGTTACCCAAACTAAAAATATCACTGCGACTAGCAACAGCAGAAACAAAAACCTATGAGGCAGAACTAAGCGTACATGTAATAAAACAATCTGTGCATAGCAATTGGTTAACCACAATATGAGACCTGAAAATAAATAAACAACCGCAAATTTTGCGTCATAAACACGCAATGCGGAGACTTAACTACTTCGGGCAAAAATACCGGGATATTTGATTTTAAAAATGTGGGGATTCCGAATGAAACAAATGCTTGTACTTTTAGGTTAGCTCTATGTCATTAACATCTGTGCAAAATTATTTTTTAAAATTTTTATTAGTGTTTAAGTTACGATTAGTTTTCTACGACAGCAAATGTGCATATGGCGCCGCCTAGTGACAATACTGCTATGTTAAGCACGCAGATCAAGTTTGCTTTAAAAATTTTGCCACGCCCCAAATTTTCCTGCAAATTGTTCAATTGCAAGGCCAACTTAATAGGTACAGATTTCAAATTCAGCACCCATATTCATTGCTATTTTTATACCCTGAGCCCATTAAAAATGGGCAAAAAAGGGTATAATGCATTTGGCAGAATGTATGTAACAGGCAGAAGGGGGCGTGGCAGACCCCTAAAAGTATATATATTCTTGATCAGGATCAACAGCCGAGTCGATTGAGACATGTCCGTCTGTTGTCCGTCTGTCTGTCCATCTGTCCGTCTGTTTGAACGCGTCGATCTCAGAAACCATAAGAGCTAGAGACTTCAAACTTGGTATGTAGGTTCCTGGATACCGTACGCAGATCAGGTTTGTTTTTATTTTTGGATCGGACAACTATATCATATAGCTGCCATAGGAACGATACATCGAAAATGAAGTTTTAGTATGAAAAGCTTCTTCAATTTTTGAAATATCTCAACCAATCTCACACGATATACATTTGGGGTGGTATTATACATCCTGACCAAATTTGGGTAAAGTCGGCCCACTATATGATATAGCTGTCATAGAGACGCTTTGCCGAAAATCAAGCATAAGTATGAAATAGTTTTTTGTTTTTTGATATATCGTAACCAAACTGATAGAATATGCATCTGAGCTGGTATTATACATCCTCACCGAATTTGGTCCAAATCGGATCACTATATCATATAGCTGCCATAGAGACGCTCAGTCAAAAATCAAGTTTAAGTAATAAAAAGTTTTTTGTTTTTAGAGATAGCCTAACCAAACTGATAGAATGGACATTTAAGTTCGTCTCATATATTCTGGCCAAATTTGGTTCAGATCGGACCACTATATCATATAGCTGCAATAGAGACGCTCAATCGAAAAGTAAGTGTTAGTATGAAAAATGTTTTGGTTTTTTGAGATATCTTAACCAAACTGATAGAATATGCATTTAGGTTGGTTTTGTACATTCTGACCAGATTTGGTTCAAATCGGTTCCATATATCATATAGCTGCCACAGGAACAATTGGTCGAAAATCAACTTTTATAAAAGAGTACCTGGGCTCAGGGTATTCTACTGTCGAGCGTGCTCGACTGTAGCCGCACATCACCGCGAGCGAAGCGAGTCGGGGGTAGGCGAGCGAAGCGAGCAGTGGGCGGAGCCCCCTTGTTTTATATTAAATGCATTTCGATCAGATAATAAACAATGAATGAATTAAACAAATAAGTGTCGCTTTGCGCGCCGTGGTACACACAGTCAATAGGGGTTGGGTTAACAGCAGGTACACATGTTATGTTAATGTTATAATAACATTATAACATTATATCAATGTTAAATTAACATAGTATAATTTATGTAAATTAATTTCATGTTAACAGACATTTTCGGTTAATTCAAAATTATGTTAATCAATAAATTTTAAATTTGCATATATTTGATGGTTAGTATGTTAAGTTTTCTTTTATTTTAACATTTGAAATGAAATTGAAGTTTCTTAAGTATTTAAAAAATACTATTTATTTATTTAATCAATGGTCATTAAATCTAAATCCCGCGAAGTTGTGGGTAGCGAGTATATAACTACCGAGTGGGCTGTAGCCTTTTACACATCACCGCGAGCGAAGCGAGCTGGGGGTAAGCAAGCGAGCAGGGGACGGAGCCCCCTTGTTTTTTTTGTAAATTTGATGGCCTGCATATTATTATGTGCACTTGAATCTACAATCGTGAACACTTTGACGAACGCTTCGGTAGAGTTGTTGTAGGGCTGTTACGCTGTAATGCCGCTGTTGATGCGTGGCAAAATAGTCAGCAGCAAACGTCACATGTTTGACGTCTGTAAATATTCTGTTAACTCTCACACTAACGCGCTGAAACATATGAGTGTATAAAGGCACCAACTAATTTAAATACTTTATGTGGTCTTTCACGCCTCTTTTCATACCTTACACATTTCTGAACAAAATTATGAATATATTTTTGGTTTGTAGCTGCTCAACTCCTCGTATCGTTTCCAACCAAATGACATTTATTGTCTGTTTTTTTGGATCGGCACATTGCGGATGCAGCTGAAAAAATCTGTCGCAAGCCAAAAGTCTTTTCATATTTTTCATGCACAATTTCAGGAGGGTGGTCACAGAATGGAAATGGAAGCTTTTTACCATCCTTTGGCTCGGTACGGTCTCTGATAGCTTTTATATATATGTATTTTACTTGTGTGTATTTATTTATTTACGGTGCCTAGGCTAGTCGATGGGCGAGGTCCAGCTCGATGCATTTGGCCGCATGTGAAAAGGAAAATATTGAAATGGCTGAAAAAAAATGTATTTCCATGCCATCGGCGGCTTTTTCTATTTGGCTCAATTTTTGCAATGTGTCAGCCTTGTCATACATATTAAAATGTTAAAAAAAAAAGCAGCGCATATTTACTTTTGCATATTCATTAGTAAAAACTTTTGGGGTACCATTTTAAACACAATAAGCAATAATAAATGAAATTAGTACTTCTACATCTGGGATCCTTCGTAAATTGTAAAACTTGTGATGAAAGTTTGGGAGGCAAAGATTATGATTAAGAATTCTTGACATGGCGACATATCTCAGCCCAGTACACTTTTTCGGCGGATTAATGTCGTTTTTTTTATGCAAAGATATGACGTTTAAAAAGAATAGCAAAGCTATGTAGTTTTAAAACAATATAATTTTGTCAACTGATTCCTTGCACATTGTATCAAACTCAAAATGTTGAAATAAAACGTTTTAATAATATTTTTAATATCACTGCGGACGGAAGTTCCCGCTTGTGACAAAATGGTACGAATGGTGCGAAAGGCGACTAGCAATATATGGGCATTTCCAAACTCGCGCACTGGACGTTCGTACACATTCAAAATAAAACTAGGGGGCTCCGCCCCCTGCTCGCTTCGCTCGCCGTGCTACAGTCGACCATACTCGACTGTCGGAGACCCCGTACTTACTATAGAAATAGAAAAGACGACAATAATTAAACAATATTTTGATCACTTGAAGCTGTTGCAGAGCGTTGTAATACATTTCCGACTACTTTTTTTAATGACAGCTGTATGATATATTAAACCGATTTGAACCAACTTCAGTCAGAATATATAAGACTATATTAATAACATATTCCAGAAGTTTTGTTGAGATATCTCATAAAACAAAAAAGTTTTTCTTACTAAGACTTGACTTTCGCACGATCGGTCCCATGGCAGCTATATGATATGGTGGTCCGATTTCAACCAACTTTGGACAGGATATAGAAGACTAACTTAAATGCATATTATATTACTTTGGTTGAGATATCTCACAAAACAAAAAAGTTTTTCTTACTAAGACTTGATTTTCGCCCGATCGGTCCCATGGCAGCTATATGATATAGTGGTCCGATCCAAAAAAGAAATGGACTTAGTATGCCTGCAATGTAGAGGAACCTACATACTAAGTTTGGTGTCACTAGCTTTTAAATTGTTCTTATAATTTGGATATGAAATTTTTGTTTTCGATTTGTGGGCGATAAAGGGGGCGTGGCCAAATTTTGAAACAAACTTGATCTGCTTGCATTATAGGCGAACCTACATACCAAGTTTGGTGGCTCTAGCTCTTATAGTCTCTGAGATCTAGGTGTTCATACAGACGTCAGGACAGACGGACATTGCTATATCGACTCGGCTATTGATGCTGATCAAGAATATATATACTTTATGGGGTCTGCCACGCCTCCTTCTGCCTGTTACGCACATTTTCGTTAAAACAAACCCAATAGACCCCTGTACTTTCTTTAAGTACGGGGTCTAAAAACGGTAAAAAGGAAACAGTTTTTTTTCTGCTGAAGGGCTTAACATATAGCATTTGATTAGCTCTTTCATTGGTGCATAGATTGATTTTGGACAATTTTTAATTTTAAAGATAATAGAAAAAATTTAAGTGATTCGCACGGGACACGAAATGGAAGTGACTTGTGAGGTCAACCAATTCAAACTCCAATTTCAGCGAATCCAGAGGCAATGTTTTAATGCAACTAATTTTAAACTCTTCTGCATTGATACCTCTTAAAAATGGTTATGACTTTTTTCAAAGATGATTTGCACTTCTTTTTTATTTCAATTTGATGCAAATTCGCACGGGACATCGCACACGGGACATTTTTTGCCAACACTATTTTGATGTTTTTTGTTTACTTCGTATGAATTACATTTTAACTTTTTAAGTCACTAAGAAGCTTTATTAATAGAACTCAAGTGTTTTCTTTGCATTAATTTTTTGTTTCTTAAAGAAAGATATCGTCAAAAGATTGTTATAAAACAAACTCTCCATTTTGGAAGTCAACTTTTGACACAACAGGCAAAAATACGAAAAAACGTAATTTTTTCAAAAATACGGTCGATATGCTCAAACTAATGATCAAATTAATGTGTAAAATGATTAATCAAGTAACTTGAAAATGTTTCTGCAAGAAAATTTGACAAGATGTGAGTTTTTGATAAATTTTACGTTTTTGGCCGCGGTGGACCTTTCTGTGGAAATGCCCATATACAGCTATTATGGAGAATTTGCTATAACTGTCCGATCACATCGAGCTATTTACGAATCGACAGGCTGACTCCTAACTTACAAAATGGCATACTAAAATTTTTTCTAACTCACCTGGTTCATGAGATACGGGGGTGTAAGTGGGAAGGGAAAATTTTAAACGATCTCAGCTAATGGAGCCGTTGGTGCCTTTTGGTAATATTTTTTATTTTTTCAAAATTCTAATCAAAAATACGTGTCGATTGATACCTCGATCACCCAAATCCAATAACTGGTTCAAAAGATAATTAAAAGAAATTTTTAGAGGAGTTCTCAAAATGAGATGAAAAATCTGTTTGTCTGTTTGTTTGTTTGTTTGTTTGTTTGTATCAAAACGCTAAAAATGCTTAGATGTATTGATGGGGATTTATTCCTTTTCGAAAATCCAGAAATGTTTGTTCTACGACTTTTTGAATTTCCCGCTAGTTTAATGGGAAATCACTATTTCCCGCTAAAATTAAAATCACCGCAGTTTGCAAACCGTAAAAGCTACAGTCTAAAGTACTCAGGTAACAATTTACAGGAGAAATAAGGTTTTCTAGCTTACTTTTTTGCGAATTATGACAAAGCAGCTTAAACGATTTTTATTTATTTTCAATATGTTGTATAACGTAAAGTTTCGCGATTTTAGGTATATGAACCATAATTTTGGGCTGAGGGGCTTGGAAAATATTACCTATTAGCTGAATATAGACATTTTTGTATCGGTCGAAAATCACGTTTTAGTACGAAAAACTTTTTTGCTTTATGAGATATCGCAAACAAACTAATAAAATATGCATTTAACTTAGTTGAATATATCATGACCAAATTTAGTTGAAATCGGACCACTTTATCAGACAGCTGTCATAGGACCAATCGGGCGAAAATTAAGTCTTAGTATGAAAAACTTTTTTGTTTTCTGAGATATCGTAACCAAACTAAGAATAAGCATTTCAGTTAAACTTATAGATCCTGACCAAAGTTGGTTCAAATCGTACCACTATATCATATAGCTGTCATAGGAGCAATCTGTCGAAAATCAAGTCTTAGTATGAGCAACTTTTTTGTTTTACGAGATATTTTAACCAAATTCAAAGAATATGCATTTAAGCTACTTTTATACACCCTGACCAAAGTTGGTTAAAATCGGACGACTATATCATATAGCTGTCATGGGACCGATCGGGCGAAAATCAAGTCTGTATGTAAACTTTAATTTCTATAGTAAGTACGGGGTCTCCGACAATAAAGTATTCTCGACTGTAGCAACTTTATAATTAAAGAAAAAAATTTATTTAAAATAAATAAAAATAAAATTATTTATATATTATACTATCTGCCTGCATTAATGTTAAAGTTGCAATGCCAAAAATTGCAACAAATTTTGATATCCCACAAAAAAACCTCTACACGAGGCAAAACTCTAGTGACGAAATCATATTCTAGCCCCAAAATTTCTGATATCCACTATTGTGACGAACGAAATCAAAATAATGCTTAAAAAAATGTTATATACAAATTTTTATTAAAAAAAAGAATGACATTTTCCACTGTTGACTATCCAACGGAAGGTGAACCAATAATAAGAACACACGTAGCGTGCGAAGCGTTTTATTATTCTGCATGAATAATATATATATATATATAACAAAATTAATATTAATTTCATAAATCCTTACCAATCGTGTTCACTTCTTCTTCAATAGTGACGCTTGATATCGATTACATTCATTTCGATTGGTATAAAGCTTAACATTTCATTCGCATAACATAAATCTTAACATAAATCGATATGTACTAGAGCTGTCTTATTATTCGATATATCGATACATTTTATAAACTGAATTCGATTCAGAATTAATTAATACAAAATATTATTTCAAATTAAATTCGCAACATCCCCGCCTCCGTGAATCGAAGCATTCTGAGGTTCACCAACTATGTCAAGAACGGCCCATTTCGATGCTGGTCTGCGTAGAATACCTGATGGTGTCTTCACGGTGGCGCTACGGACTTGTCCATCCTGAGCGGTGTGAACTGAGATGATTCTACCGCGCTTCCAGTGTCCACGGCTTTCATTTTCGTCGCAAATGATTACGTAGTCGTCGACCTTTATAGGCTCCATTCGTTGATACCACTTTGTGCGTCTGGTTAAGTTGGGTAGATACTCTAGCACCCAACGTTTCCAAAATGTCTGCTTCATTTGTTGTAATATGCGCCATTGTTTTCTCAAGCACACATTCTTTTCTACCGTTTCAGTTTGTATAGAGTTTGAACATCCGATTAAGAAATGGCTTGGAGTTAATGGCTCTGCCTCATCATGCTCAATCGGGATGTGAGTCAATGGGCGTGAATTTATAAGGTTCTCTGCTTCGATCAGGAGTGCTTGGAATGTCTCTATTTGAGGCACTGTCTCTTTCAATGTCATCGCTAGTACTGATTTTACACTGCGAACCATACGCTCCCATGCACCCCCAGCTGCTGGATTTCCTGGAGTATTGAATTGCCAATCAATACCAAGCCGACCACACTCAACCGCCATGCCATCCACAGCCTTTATCCAATCGTCTTTGTTCAAGCCAACAAAATTAGTGCCTTTTTCACTTCTAATTCTGTGAGGCACACCTCTGCGATTCACAAAATTATTCAAACAAATGAGCGTTGCATCTGATGATAGATCTCGCGCCACTTCAATGTGGATTGCTCGACTTGTCATACAAGTGAAGAGCGCTGCCCATCGTTTTTCCCTTCGTCTTCCAATAGCCAAGAAGTATGGTCCAAAATAATCTAACCCTGTGTATGTGAAGGCTCTCACAAACGGCGACATTCGGTCTATTGGCAACTGACCCATTAACGGTGGCTTTGGTGCTGATGATAGATTTTTGCAGACTTGACAATTTGTTTTTACTTTCTTTACTAATTGGCGAATAGCCGGTATCCAAAATTGTTGTCTTATGTTGGTTACTACTGTATTTGTGTTTATATGCTTACACTTCTCGTGATAATGTCTAGCTATCAGATAAGCTAATTCATTATCTTTGGGTAGAATTATTGGATTTTTTACATTAAAATGCACGCAGCTTGCATTATTTATTTGTCCAGATAAACGGATTACACCATCATCTCCTAGGGCTGGAGTTAAAGATGCTATTGTGCTTGAGCTTAAAACCGGTTGGTTATTCTGAAGATTCTCATACTCCTTGATGAAGCAAGCTTTCTGCACCGAACGGCATATTAATATTTCGGCATATTTAATCTCATTTGCATTCAGCGGATCTATCTTGTACTTTTTGGTTTTACTATGTTTGCTTTGTTTATTTTTAAATAGCTGAGCTGCTCGTTGAACCCAACTGATAATTCTTAATAACTTGTGGTAATTTGAAAATCTCTTGGTTGTTGCAAGTATCCGTTCCTCAAGTATAGAAAATATAAACTTTGAGCGTTTCTCTTCAGACAGATCGTGTTTGGCTATATCCTCACGGAGAGTTGGCCAAGTGTCAATTCCTGTTCTTAAAAAGCTTGGTCCTTCTAACCAATGATTTTGCATATCCTATGATTTCATTCGTGTGGCGACATCTGCAGGATTTTGTGATCCAGGAGTCCATCTCCACTGGTCTACAGTTGAACTGTCCAAAAGTTCCGCTATGCGATGTGCAACGAATTGTTTGTACTGGCGACAATCTGATCGGATCCAGCTTATTACCGTTTTCGAATCTGACGACAATACCACTTTGGATGGCTTCCTATCGTGGTTTTCCAGAATTGCATTTTTCAATCGAACTCCTAAAACAGCAGCTTGAAGCTCGAGGCGAGGAATTGATAACATTTTCAGCGGACTACATTTTGCTTTTCCCATGATGAATATTATAGAGACTTGTGTATCAAATTCCAGTCTCCAATATGCAACGGCTGCATATGCCTCCTCACTGGCATCTACAAAAACGTGGAGCTGCAAATCTGTATTCAAATTTAGAAATTCGGGGTGGTAACATCTGTGCATTGTTATTAACTTAGCTTGCTCGAGATTGCTGCACCAATCATACCAGATCTTATGCAAGTACTCGGGTATTGGATCATCCCACTTGACATTGAATCGCCATAGTTCTTGTATTAAGATTTTGGGTTTTATTACGAAGTGAGCAAGAAATCCAAAGGGGTCAAATATTGACATTACCATACACAAGACTTGGCGCTTTGTAGGGGGTTTTCTTGTTGTAACAACTTCCTCTGGCATTCGATTAAATTTGAATACAAAACAAAACTCGTCATGAGCGGGCTCCCAATGCAGGCCTAATATTTTTTCCATATTGTTTTCCTTGGTGCATATTTCGGTAAGTGATGGCAATTCAGGTTCATTTTTTTAAATTCAGTGCTTTCATTAATTCTGCTGAGTTGGACACAAAACCACGTAGCTCAAAATTGCCATTCGCATTCAGGTTTTTAACGTATTGTGCCGAGCACGGCGAGCTCGCTGATCCAAATATCATTACGTTCATCAAGTAAACGTCTGGTGGCTTTGATCGATCTCCATTTCTCCATAGGAATCTTTGGGAATTTTGATCCTCCTTACGTATGGCAATGCGATGGAACATCTCCTTAATATCGCCACAGATTCCAATTTTTCTTTGTCGCATTTTTAATAAAATTGATGTTAATGGCACTGGCTGGTAACGATCTGGACCTTTCATTATAAGTGAGTTTAAAGAAATTCCATTCACACACGCTGCTGCATCGAAGACAAGTCGCAATTTGTTGTTCTTGTTAATGTTGCAGACGTTAAAATGTGGCAAGTACCATGTACGACTATCTGTTGAATTTATTTCACTTGGCATTAGTTTTCTGGCATAACCTTTTTTAACATATTCCTCTATTTTTTCCATGTACCATTTTTGTAAATCCTTGTCTTTTTCCATTTTATTTTCTATTATTTCCAATCTTCGTAAGGCTGTCGGGTAGCTATCAGGGTTCTCAATTTTGTCTTTTTTCCATAACAGTCCGGTTTCATAATGATTTTTTATTTTCTTTGTGGTATCATTCAATATCTTTTTCGCTCTAATATCTGCTTGAGATTGAATCGGCTTTAATAATTTTACTCCAAAGTTGTCTATGGAAAAATAACACTAGGCAACAATTTTCAACTTTTTGTCTATTACACGAACCAAACCCACTTTTTTGGATAGATTTGGGTCCAAAAACGACGAAAAACATTTTTTTTTTTTTTTCTATGGCAGATTTTGTTTTTTAGAATTTTTTGAAATTTGGCTGTTTTTTTAATGCTTTTTTTTAGAGGTACGCCCACTTTTGTCATCATTACACTCGAATGCCAAAACCGATATTCAAAAGCTTTACTTTTTCGGAAAGCCAATGAATATATCTAGAATTCATTTATACAAAGTTTTGGATTTAAACTTATAGTTTAAGAGATATCAATTTTTGAATTAAGAAAATGATGATTTTTTTAAAGCTTTTTTTTTAGCTTTTTTTACTTTAAAATTCGAGGAAAAGTCGAAAAAAATTTATTACATTTTGTCTTTAATTTTATTTGCATAGCTGCATTAATTACGCGTCGTTTAAGATATCTCTTATCAAAATCTGTGGAGAGACGGCGATATAATATTTTTTTGTGTCTAAGCATGTTTTTGTCGACTTTTTTGACTTCCTCGTAGAGTGGCATAACCTTTAGTATGAAAATTTGTTGTGATTTTTGATATATCTTAACCAATCTTACACAATATCAATTTGTTATTATTTTACACATTTTGACCATATTTGGTTCAAATCAGTGTACTATATCGTATAGCTGCCATAGTAACGATCGTTCGAAAATCAAGGTTTAGTATGAAAAAGTTCTTGTTTTTTAAGGTATATCATCCAATCCCGCTGGTTATGTATTTAGTAATGTGGTATGTATCCCTACCAAATTTGGTTCAAATCGGATCACTATTCAATATAGCTGCCATAGGAACGATCAGTCGAAAATTCACCTTTAGTATGAAAAACTTTTTTATATTCTAAGATATTTTAGTCGAACTCACAAATTGTGTACTCTATGTTGTCCTTCACATCTTTATTAATTTTGGTTCGAATCTGTCTACTATATCATACAGCTGCCATAGGACCGATCGGTCTAAAAACAAGTTTTAGTATGAAAAACTTTTGTGTTTTTTGAGATATTTTAACGAAACTTATAGAATATGCATATAAGTTGGTCTTATGCATCCTGACCAAAGTTGGTTCAAATCGGTCCACTATATCATATAGCTGACATAGGACCGATCGGTAGAAAATCATGTTTTAGTATAAAAATTTTTTTGTTTTTAAAGAAATCTCTGTAAAACTCATAAATTGGGCATCTTTCATTGACCATTACATCCTTACGAAATTTGGTAGAAATCGGACCACTATATCATATAGCTGCCATAGGAACAATCGATACGAACGGTCGATAAGCAACCTTTAGTATGAAAAACTTTTTTGTTTTTTAAGTTATCTGTACCAAACTTACAAGTTATAAGCCTTCTATTGCCTTATACAACCTGTTCAAATTTGGTTGGAATCGGATCACTATAACATATAGCTTCCATGGGACCGATCATTCGAAAATCTACCTTTGCGTAAAAATTGTTTCATTGTTAATATACTAATAACTTAGCCGTCCTTCCATAGATTTTAACGGTAAACATACGCAACGATTGGTAATTAATATAGCTATATATATATAAACAAATTTAATAGTTCAGATGACCATCTTAAATGCATATTCTGTCAGATTGGTTAAAATATCTCAAAAAACAAAAAACTTTTTAATACTAAACCTTGATTTTCGAACGATCGTTCCTATGACAGCTATATGATATAGTCGACCGATTTGAACCAAATTTGGTCAAAATGTGTAAAATAATAACAAATTGATATTGTGTAAGATTGGTGAAGATATCTTAAAAATCACAAAAAATTTTCATACTTAAGGTAATGCCACTCTACAAGGAAGTCAAAAAAGTCGACAAAAATATGCCTAGACACAAAAAAATATTATATCGCCGTCTCTCCACAGATTTTGATAAGACATATCTTAAACGACGCGTAATTAATGCAACTATGCAAATAAAATTAAAGACAAAATGTAATAAATTTTTTTCGACTTTTCCTCGAATTTTAAAGTAAAAAAAGCTAAAAAAAAAAGCTTTAAAAAAATCATCATTTTCTTAATTCAAAAATTAATGTCTCTTTAACTCCTGGCTTAAATCCAAAACTTTGTATTAATGAATTATAGATATATTCATTGACTTTCAGAAATAGTAAAGCTTTTGAAAATCAGTTTTGTCATTCTCGAGTAATGATGTTATAAGTCGGCGGACCTCTGAAAAAAAGTTCGAAAAAAAAGCCAGATTTTTAAAAAATTCTAAAAAAAAAATTTCACCGTAGAAAAAAAAAAAAAAATGTTTTTCGTCGTTTTTGGCCCCAAATCTATCCAAAAAAGTGGGTTTGGTTCGTGTAATTTTTTGGCTGTTGCCTAGTGTAATCGGTAATTAAATTGTGGATTTTAGTTAATGAGTCATCGTCTTGTTTGATGTGGTATACTTGACCTTTTGAGCTATTTTCATTCGACCCAAAAATGATCCATCCAAGTTTTGTTTTGTGTGCTGTAAAATGTTCCTCATGTTTATAATTTCAATTGGTCGTACCAGATGTATATGAGACATTCCAATCAACATTTTTGGCATAGCGTCGCAATAATCTTCAATGGGTAACTGATCAATGATGGGAGAGTGCTTACGGAGTTTTAATAAATTTAAAGATTGGCTTGGCAACATGAGTTCCTTGACCGTGCGTATATTTTTCATGTCGTATATAGCGCTGTTACAATAGCTTCCACTAATTTCAATGTTTATCTGCTGTGACAAGTGACTGGTTGATTTATCTCCTATCCATTTTAGTGCTAGTAAATTTTCATTTCCTTTAGCTCCAATTGCTCTTGCTATTCCTTCTTCAATCAGTGAAATTGTGGAGCCTTCGTCTATAAATGCCATAATTTTAATTGTTCCTTTTGGTCCTGTTAAGTTTACTGGTACTAATTTGAATAGTGTTTTGTTTTTAAGACTGTCTTGATTGATGGTTGCAGTAGTTACAGCTGATTCTGTATTTTGCTGGCGGAAAATTACGTAATATATTTATTTGGCTTCGGATGAGTACCTCAGGTCGACCGTAATGATGGGTTAGCGTGTTTATTACTGTATCTACGTTATTAGGATAAATAAGCAGGGCTGCAACCAAGATTTTAGCAGCTCCAGTTAATGCTCTTTGAAGACGCGTCGAATTCTCTAAATTTGAATATTTGTACGCATTTGTTGTTTCTCTGTAAGCTATTATAAACATTGGCCATTGCTCGGGCAATCCGGAGAATTCTGGCAAGTCCTGTAATTTGCGAATATATGGCTGTATTGGCATTCCATACTGTGGCATATTGACTGGCTGTCCTGTATTTGTCGGCATATTATAAAGTGCTGACGATAATGGCTGGTTTGGCGGCTGTGTTGGCACAAACTCTTGTGCTGACGGATTTGCCTGTGTCGGCATGGCTGGATGACTTGGCAATATCTGTGGTTGCAATGCTGGCTGCATTGACAACATCATTTGAGAGATCAACGTCGACTGTTGAGGCTCATGGGGTGCATTTTTTAAGGGAGGATTCGACAGTGTATTACAGTACATACCTGCTTGTTGGTTTTGTAATGATTGATGTAGATGTTCATGTGCTTCTATTGATTTCTGCAGCTTGTTGTTCATCTGGACCGTCTGTTCGAAGCATCTCTCGAGATCCTTAATCCCCTGCTCCAGTATTAATACTTCTTCATTTTTGGAGTCCTCGCCCAAATCTTGTGACTGATTGCTGTCCTGTTGCGGCTGGCTGCCGATTTCTTCAAGTTCCTGTGGTTCTGACATCGTTTTAAATCCAAGTCTAGTTGGTGGTATTCCTTTATTGATACGTTTACTTGTTCTTGGCATAAAGACGTATATATGGCATCAAATACTATTACTATTCAGAGTGTGCGGCAGGCGTGCACTATTGGCGTCATGTGACTTTAAAACTGTATTACTTAAGGCGTGCGGCTGGCGTGCACTTTTTGGCTTCAAATTACTTTCAATCTTGACTCTTCAGGGTGTGCGGCAGGCTTGCACGATCGGCGTCATATGACTTCAAAACTGTTATTCAAAGTGTGCGGCAGGCGTGCACCAAAGGCGTCATATGACTCTCAAACTGTTGATTTCGTCAGATTAAATAATAAAAAATTGTGGACTATCCAACGGAAGGTGAACCAATAATAAGAACACACGTAGCGTGCGAAGCGTTTTATTATTCTGCATGAATAATATATATATATATATAACAAAATTAAAATTAATTTCATAAATCCTTACCAATCGTGTTCACTTCTTCTTCAATAGTGACGCTTGATATCGATTACATTCATTTCGATTGGTATAAAGCTTAAAGCGGAGTACTCTCGAGAGAAAAAAGTTGTTCGCGAGGTGTCAACTCCATAAAAAAAAAAGGGTCTCGAAATTAGGTAGAAGAAAATTCAGCAGCGGTTTAGCTAAGCAGTCCTCAGAAAAAAAATTCAGAGTTGCCAGATCTAAGGGGCTGTCGGTTTCCAACATTGTTAGTGAAACAGCTGATTTTCGCTAGGCTGCCTGTAAGAAGAATGAAATTTTCAAACCTCTTACACCACTTGGCAAAAATGGCAGCCATTTATTTGAAAACAAACCAAAATGTTTGGAGTTATTCAACAAGAATACAAAATCTACAATATAGGATACAACTGAAACCATCTTTGCACCCTGAATATACAAATTTTTTTTTATTTTTATTAAAAAAGTGCAGAAATCTGCAAAATATATATATACCAGACATATAATATCCTACATTTTCCATTCACCATGCCTCTTCAATGTGTTCTAATCAGATGTGTGTTTTTTAATTTAAACAAAGCGCGCAACTGTCGCAACAGAGTTACCATTATACTTTAGTTAATTTTTGTGAGTTGCACTGGCAACACTGGCTTTTTCTAGGGCCTAGCGAATGATTGGGAGTTTTTCGCCAGCGAAGACAAACTTTTTCTGAGTACTCACCTTAACACTTCATTCGCATAACATAAATCTTAACATAAATCGATATGTACTAGAGCTGTCTTATTATTCGACATATCGATACATTTTATAAACTGAATTCGATTCAGAATTAATTAATACAAAATATTATTTCAAATTAAATTCGCAACATCCACTGTGTCCAAATAAAGTAAGCTTTTATGTACATAAAAATTAATTTTTGCGCAGTGCCGAGTCAAATTTTTTATAAATTATCCCTGTCAGGAATTTGACAATTGTTTCTTGTGCTTGTTGAACATAACTAAGACAGTGTGACCAAGCACCTAATATTAAAAAAATATTTACCCAAAACTTGCATGGATTTGACCAAGCACTTAAAAGGGACATGGTCACCCTGACAAATCAGCTTTGCTAGTAATGCGCCAAATTTAAAAGCTTAATTTAATTAAAAAAGAAATCAAGTTGTATCTGACGATGATTGTGTTGGTGGCGCCAATTGTTATTAATTTATTTCTCCAGCAACACTTTTCCATGCACTTTTTACAGGTATTTTCTCAAAATTAATCTTATTTGTGATTTATTAAAGCTGTCGTTTCCTCGTTCTGAAAATTTCAATCGCGTTTTTTTCCATGTTTGACATACGAGTCCATCAGGAATAAATGCAAAGTATATTTTCATGATACACTCATCAGCTGTTCTCTCAGCCCACAC
The DNA here is from genome assembly GCA_951394115.2 of Drosophila phalerata. NCBI lineage: Eukaryota > Metazoa > Arthropoda > Insecta > Diptera > Drosophilidae > Drosophila > Drosophila phalerata. The sequence continues at coordinate 15,650,211 of OX596006.1, forward strand.
ATGCTATCAATATGAATCTGTGGATTTCGTTCAAGTTGCTGGATACACACGAAACGAAAACAAAAACTAAAAATTCATGCCAAAATTTTTTTTTAATGACGTTTGACAGGTATTTTTATTTCCGGGCCTGCTGGAGTCAGGCCTTTACTAAAAAAAAAAGAAAATTGGATCTGGGCGTGGCTAAATAAAATTAACTTCCGATAGGTCGACATCCCAAGGGTTTTGTCACCAAATTTGGTTCCTCTAACTCTAATAGTCTCTGAGGTATAAGTGTCTACCATAATCTGTCGCGAATCTAATAGTACCCATTTTTGGGTATCGAGCTAATAATCATATAAGTTTTTACGTTGGTAACATTTATTTAATTTTAGTAAACATTTTTGACACTGGAGTTGTCAATTTTAATATGTTTTTAAAAGGAATTAAATTTGTGTTGCTTATTTGTAAAAAAAACAATTGTTGCTAAAAAAAAATTTTAGTGGTTGGGGGGGGGGGGGGGGGGGGGGGGGTTTGCCGCTAAAATCTTTGCCCCGTTAGCAACCTTTCGTCGCAACGGCGCTGGGCACAGGGTATAATTAACTCAAATATTAAAAAAAAAAATATTAAAATTAACTGTATAAACTCTTTTTTTTGCTTTTATTTTGTCGATTTTTAATGGCGATTCGCCCTTAAATATAGAAAGAATTCCGAATGAAGAAAATTTCATTAATTTTTAACGAATTTTAGTTTTTACAAAAAATTTGTACTTTCTTAGTACACGGACTTAAGAGAGAACCCTACCGCATCCATTTCGGTAAATTATTTAACAACCCCTTTATTAATTTTGCGTGAAAAATAAATAAATTTATTCAACACTCTATAAATTATCTTTGCAGCTTTTCTTAAAATATGGAAATCCAGCTGCTCTGCTCTACATACATTTTTTTCCTGTCGAGGGTGCTAGGTAAGTGGCTATGTAGTATATATCGAATTAATATTGAAATGTCATCGCTTTAAGAGTGGGCAGCTTTGTGCAAAGGTATAATCTTCTTCATAGTAGATCATTCATCATTAGTTTCCACAGACATTACAAATTTTTTATTTTAATAACAACTGTTCAAAAATATCTGAGTTCTTTAAATGCCACTAATTAATTTTCATAAATGAATTTACAAGTTAAACAAAATTTATTATTTCGGGTTTGTTTTATATAAGTAACAACACAGAGAAAAAAAAACAAACTAAATCTCACTATATACACTTTGATTCAAATATTTTTAAGAACGGATTATCACCACATATGGTTTTAGTTGATTCAAAGTGTGTACACTTAAATTTATGTTTTGATATGAACATATTAATATTTAAGTGAAATCATATTTAATTTAAATATTAAACCATATTAAATACAATTATTATTATACCCGTTACTTATAAAAAATAAGTATAAGGGTATATTGTGTTCGTTGAAATGTAAGTAACAGGGAGAAGGAGGCATCTCCGACCACATAAAGTATATATATTCTTGATCAGCATCAACAGCCGAGTCGATATAGCCAAGTGTGTCTGTCCGTCCGTCCGTCTGTCCGTCCGTGTGAGCGCCTAGATCTGAGAGACCATAAGAGATAGAGTAACCAAACACACGCAGATCACAAAGGCGTTGGAGCAGGTCAAGTTTGTTCTAAACTTTTGACCCTCCTCCTTCCACGCCATTAATTCGCGAAAAACCGGTCGTCCGTCTGTATAAACACACGGATCTCAGAGACTATAAGAGATGAAGTAACCAAATTTGGCACACAGATATCTATTGACCCCACGCAGATCAAGTTTGTTTCAATATTATGCCACGAACCCCTCCACCCCCGCAAATCGCGCAAAAACCACCTCACCCACAATTTCTCATATAGTACGTATTTATTGGTAATAACCAATATCTGTTATTATTATCTATTATCCCTCTGAATCGCAACAAGATGGGACAAGTAGAACAGCAGTTATTGCGTACCTAAGTTGTTGAAGCAACAGGTGCCCCCTAGAGTATGCAATAGTTTTTGTATTGTTAAACCTTATTAGAATGCTTCAAATTCTCAACTAGTTCTGGCGACGCAAATATGACATTAGGATTGAATCGCTTATGTATTGAAATAAGTAACGGTTATCCTATGGTCGGGATATCGACTATAGCCTTTCCCACTTGTTTTCGTTATTAAATTTAGTAAAAAATATATTTTATTCATATTTAAATCCAATATTTGTATATTTAAAGTTAATACTTTCCATATTATATTCAAATATGAATGATATTGAAATTTAATAGTTTCCATATCTATATTATATATGTATCTTATTACGAATTAAGCTTTTTCATATTTAATACTACTATTATTCAGCTTTAAATTAAATATGTAATATATTTTATGCATTAAATATGGCACATATTTAATTTAAATATTTGTGTACTAGAATAAAACATATTTTAATATACTTTTCGATTTTTTTATTTTAAACAAAAAAAAAACAAATTTTACAATAATTTTGTTACATAAACCAATTTAAAAAAGGGGCAGGAACCTGAGTTCAAGGCGTGTCATTTAATCGCTTATAGTTCAATATTCCAAAAGTAACTAAAGCGTAGCGAAAAACTCCAGTGCGGCTCAAGCGGGATAGTCTTCATCCCTTGTTGAATTATAGTCCGACGCATTTATTGTAAAAAAAACAAGCGGGAAAGCCTATAGTCGAGATCCCGACCATATAATACACGTTTCTTTCTTTAATATATTGAAAAGCACTTTAAAGAAAATACTTGTTTTGCTCCGTAAACTTTAATTCACCATAACTGTCGTTCTACATGTGCAATCTTAATGCGATTCAGTGGGATGATAGATACCGCTAGGAGATAACGCTAATAATCACAAAAAAGGTATTATCTCAAAACCTGTGGGTGTGGTGGTTTTTCGCGATTTGCGGGGGCGGAGGGGGTCGTGTATTAAATTTGAAACAAACTTGATCTGCGTGGGGTTTATAGAAGTCTTTTAGTGAAAGTTTGGTATCTCTATCTTTTATGGTGTCTGAGATCTAGGCGCTCACACGGACGGACAGACACACATGGCTATATCGACTCGGCTATTGATGCTGATCAAGAATATATATACTTTATAGGGTCGGAGATGCCTCCTTCTCCCTGTTACAAACATTCCAACGAACACAATATACCCTTTTACTTATTTTTTAAGTAACGGGTATAAATATACTTAATAAAAATAAAAACGAATATTTGTAAATTAAACTACCATTTGCTTCTGCAAGCCAACAACAGCAAGCAATCAAATAAACCTGGCTTCTATGGGAAAGTATCTGACACTTTTTAGAGTATCTCTTGACTCAGCTCAAAACATTGGGGTCGTCGGATAACTTTGTCATCGTCGATAGGTCACAATAGAAAAAAAAACCTTAAAATATACACGAAGCAAATGAACGAATTGTTGGAACTAACTTAAATTATAATACTCACCTCTGTCTTTCGTCATAATCTGAGTCTAAACTATTCTATAGTTATTGTTGGTTTGTTATTAATAACCAAACAGATATCCCACAGGCCATAACGAAAAAAAAAACAGTAAGTTGTTTAAAACAGTGCACGCACAAATGTGCAAACTTTACTAAAAATGCAAACTTTAAATCTGATTTGTTGACCAGTTATTCGACCGATCCATATATTTTTTGTTTCATATGAAAATTAGGTTCATTTTTAATGAAACGCCGTAGAAATTTGTTTCTTCACTTGTTGACTTATTATCCCAGAGATGTTTAGAAAAAGCACTATAATTAGGCCATTTTTTGCCTTTGATGGAATAGAACTTCTAATGGACTCCTTTGGAATCCATCCCACTACTACAGGAGTCTTCGGTAATCAATTCTCTAACTGAATAACCGCCTTCTTTCTTGCGTCCAGCTGCGTATAAGTAAGTTATAGAGCAAAAACTGAAGCAACCTCGCAATAAATTGGTGATGGAAGAGGAAGAGCGCAGTGCAATTTCATACGTTTTCGCTTTGCCGGGCATCAAACGAGAATTAAAAAAAAATTTTTGTTTTTTTTTTTGTATTGACCGTAAAAACACTTTATTAAATATTAAACAATGTTGTTTAAAGGACGAAAAAGATTAGAATGTAAACTTTGGACAGTAACGAACTGATTTTTTTTTTAAATTTTACATGTAAAATATGCACTGAAAATATTTTTTAACTTTGAATCAACCAGTAGACAGTATCTCGCAGTGCAAACACTTATTTTGAAGCTTAAATAGTTTTTTATCAAATGTTTTTTAAATTTTTGAAATATCTTTTTTGGTTCAAAAAATATTATTTTTGCACAAAAAAAAAAAAATAGAGCAATTGTCCCACTGTGCGGCGGCGGCAACGAGCACAAGTTGATTGCGAGAGTTCAACGAGGAAGCAGCTTGAAATTCGGTCTGCTGTGGTTGTAAGAACGACGAGATTGCAGAAAGACGAACGACGCATAAAATCAAACTGCTATTCATTGTTAAACACAGTTTTCTTTAATTACTATTAAATAAACGTAATGCCAAATTACACAAAAAAGCCTCCACACGAAATAAAAGTCTAGTGACGAAAGCATAATCTAGCCCCAAAATTTCTGATATCCCATTTTGTGACGAGCGAAATTGCATTAATACGCATAAAAATTTTAAATAAAAATATTAATTATTAAAAAAAAATTTGACATTTTGCACTGAGCACAAAAAGGGTGAGCTTTTATGTATATACAAATTAATTTTTGAGCAGTGCCGACTGTAAATTTTTTTAAAATTTTTTGGTTGATCGAGGTATCAATTGAAACGTATTTCTGTTTAGAATTAAAAAAAAAACTCACCAAAAGGCCCCACCAGCCCCATTAGCTGCAATCTCTTAAATTTTTCCCCTCCCACTTACACCCCTATATGACGTGAAGCACGTGAGATAGAAAAAGTTTGAGTATGCCATTTTGTAAGTTAAAACTAAACCTTTCGATCGGTATATAACTCGATCTGATCGGACAGTCGTAGCAAATTTTCCAAATTAGCTGTATATATTGCTAGTCGCCTTTCGCACCCTTCGTGCTGCTTTCGTCACTAGGGCGGACTGCCGTCCGCAGTGATAAACAAGGGGGCTCCGCCCCCTACTCGCTTCGCTCGCCTACCCCCGGCTCGCTTTGCTCGCGGTGAGGTGCGGCTACAGTCGAGCACGCTCGACAGTAGGATCCTGAGCCCAGGTACTCTTTTATAAATGTTGATTTTCGACCAATTATTCCTATGGCAGCTATATGATATATGTAACCGATTTAAACCAAATCTGGTCAGAATGTACAAAACCAACATAAATGCACATTCTAGCAGTTTGGTTAAGATATCTCAAAAAACCAAAAAACTTGTTCGTACTAAAACTTGATTTTCGTCAGAGCGTCTCTATGACAGCTATATGATATGGTGGGCCGATTTGGACCAAATTTGGTCAGGATGTATAATACCACCCCAAATATATATCGTATGAGATTGGTTGAGATATCTCAAAAATTAAAGAAGCTTTTCATACAAAAACTTCATTTTCGATGTATCGTTCCTATGGCAGCTATATGATATAGTTGTCCGATCCAAAAATAAAAACAAGCTTGATCTGCGTACGGTATCCAGGAACCTACATACCAAGTTTGAAGTCTCTAGCTCTTATGGTTTCTGAGATCGACGCGTTCAAACAGACGGACAGATGGACAGACAGACGGACAGACAGACGGACATGGTTCAATCGACTCGACTGTTGATCCTGATCAAGAATATATATACTTTTGGGGGTCTGCCATGCCCCCTTCTGCCTGTTACATACATTCTGCCAAATGCATTATACCCTTTTTTGCCCATTTTTAATGGGCTCAGGGTATAAAAATATTGAAAGAGTTGCCAAATTTAAGACGGCAACTGGATCTTCAACTCTAGCATCTAGACCAGCGGTGGGCAAGCCCTTGCTCGCGCTGCTCGCGATGCTCGCAACGGTAAATTGGCTTGCTCGCGATTTTTGACAATACAACAACCACTTTTTATTACCCCCAATAAAACAAAACAACAAACACACAGCAAATGCTCTAGTTTCGACTGCGACGCTGACCGTCATAAAAGTGTTCATTTTGCTAAGATTTATGACTTCAGTAGCGTTTTGTACACTGAGTGAAAAGTTTTGATGCGTTTTGATGCATTTTGATCTGTAGCACATAATAAGAGTTAGACTTACAAAAAAAAATTAATTAGAACTTCTTTTAGTGTATAATTGTTTTGGCTCATCAAAATCAACAACAACCACACAGATCTTTCGTCGCGGCGCACAGAGTCATAAAAGTGTTCATTTTGCTTTAATTTATGACTTTAGAAGTTGTGTTTGTTGTAGATGTTGTTGTAGTGCTCGCGACTGCAAATTCTGTGCCCACCGCTGATCTAGACTACCAGGAAACTCAAACATACTCAAACGAAATTAGAAAACTGAAATACAAATTCCTGTGCAAGGCTGAAACGTAAAGGGATGCTCACGATATCAGTTTTGCACATATACTCCCTGCAATGCTGGTACTGTATAGTGAAAATCCTAATTGTGACAGTTCGATCCCGACAGCGGTGCGAAGAAGACGTGTCAAGCGCTTATCAATCGGTCTTTCCGAAGTTTCTCTCATAATTTCAACTCTGTGTGTGTTTAATATAATCACTACCGGGATAGCCGTCGTTAATTATGAGTGGGCATAACGCTCACGATGATATGGACGTCAATATAAGCAAACTGGACCTAAAAACAATTTTAAATAACGCCAGAAAAAGAAAAAGCATTGACTCTCCCTCAATGTATGAGAAAAAAGCTCCACGCAAAAACAATAATTACTACGAGATTCTTGATAATGACATAGATCAATGTGATAAAGAAGTGCATGAAAGCTTTACACAGCATGTGCAATCGCAAGCAATAACTAATAAATAAACAAGTGTCCAAAGCAAGGCCTCCGATAACTCAAAAACAAAAACATCAACGAAAGCTACAACAAGCCAAGATGCTGCGTTACGGCACAATCGGCATCAACAGCAGATCTCATTGCATAAAATGTGCAAAAGACAAACAAAAACAAACATATTCCCCCAATAAATGTGTTTAACATAGAAGCAAAACAAATAATAAAACTAATAAAGACGGGATCAAAAATAACACAGTTCAATATCAGAGAACTAAACCAAAACAAAATTGCCGTGTTTTTGAACAGTCTTGATGACTACAAAAAAGTACGCGGTCACTTGGAAAAAGCCAAGGCAAAATTTTTCTCCTATACACCTAGGAGCCTTAAAACAAAATCATATTCGCAATGTCGGAACTGCCAAGGCTTTTTTCATAGCGCAGCTAACTGTCACCTCGAACCAAGATGTGTCAAATGCGGTGAGCATCACCGCAGCGAGTTCTGCTCTATCCCGAAAGATTCAGAATGTAATAAAGAAAAACTATTTTGTGTAACCTGCAAGAAGTCTAGCCACCCGGCCTCTTATAAGGGGTGTGAACGATACAAAGAGCTTCAGCAAAAAATTAGAGCTAAAAAACGAAATGTATCAAAAACCCAAACTTACTCTCCAAACTTAATTAACCCTAATATAAGATATGCCGATGTATGTAAAGATCTTGTTATAGGTAACCCAAATGTAGAAACTCAAAATGAGCCCACTCTCATCAATATTCAAAAGTCTATTTTAGCTTTAAGTAAACAAATCGAGAATCTCCAAAGGCAACTCGAATTTCAAACTGCCCGTGTGGATACAATTTTCAACATTGTAGACTCAATATGAATTCTAGGCGAGCATCCTTCAATTTTTTAAAAGGCACATTAAAAATCATATAATTATCGTAAATTCGCTTATCATCACATCCAAAAGAATCGAGCTTAATCAGTTTATCCTGGACAACAAGCCCGACATTGTAATGTTAAACGAAACCAAGCTTAATCGCAAGCACAAACTTGATATAAATGGCTATGTAATAATTAGAAAAGACAGAATTACCGATTCCAGAGGGGAAGGCGTGGCAGTACTCATTAAAGAAAATATAAAGTTCCAAAAATTGTATAACCGCATTTAAAGCTCCTTTTCTCACATTGAAGCATGTGCGGTAAAACTGTTCCTACGATCCAATAAATTCATATTTCTGGTAGCAGTATATTGCCCATCGGGAAACGATAATGGTTCATTTCAAACCGAACTTAAAGTTTTATTCGAAACACTAAAACTCGACAATAATAATCCTCATTATATTATAGCTGGGGATATGAACTGAAAGGACTCAAGGTGGGGTAATAGCTATAACAATCCAAAAGGTAACGCACTCAAGAACTTTTTAATCAACAATGAAATCAGGTACCGCTGTAACTTATACGCTTCGGAATCACCGTCATTCGAAAGCCAAACTCCTTTCTAGACATGTGTCTAGCTGATCACAACTTAGACATATACGGAGCTAATATCTCTGTCAACCGTCTAAAATGCTTGGATTATGACAGTGACCATCGTGCAATTATAATAGATGTGTCTTGCCAAGATAGAGATGATTATTTCTTAATCCCAGAAACCCCACAACATCTAAAACGCGATTATAAAAAAACTAATTGGGTTTTATTTAAGAATAAATGCTCTTCATTGTTTCAAAGAGAAATGCCAACTCATAATAGTTGTAATTTAACCAATACAGAAATAGACTACTATTTACTTAAATTAGAAAATATCCTTTTAACCGCCATCAGTGAAAGCGTGCCCAAACACAAATACACACGTCCAATAGATGCACTCACAAAGAATAGCGTTACCAAAAAATTACAGAAAGAAAAGAGCAAACAGTTAACACTTATAAAAAAACACAATAGACTTGATCAGATTGTTCCTCTATCTACTCTACAATTAGCCAAAACAAAATTAAAACTTATTAAGAAACTTATACAAGAAAATATAAATCAGCATTATAACAAGTTAGTGGAATCCAAACTACTTAACCTCACTCCCTCCGATCCATTCAAATTTACAACAATAAAAAAATGTTTCCTTAAAAGTAGTAACTACACTCTAGATTACATAACCATCCCAGATACCACTGATTTTATTAATCTCCTTCAAAAGGCTGATATACACACAAATGATCTGGATAAGGACCCAATTACAAACAACTTTATACTAAAAGAAGAACAATCTATTCCCAACTTAGTTGGACACTTTTTTGAATTAGTTCACTCTGAGAAACGGAGCGCAATATCTAATAATGTACATAACCATGTACATCTCTCCTTCAATTAATTTTAGAAATTAAAAATAGATTTGATAGCTTGCGATCTACACTAACTAGCTTTAACGACAGTAAAAGAGCTAGCTACCTAACTTGTCTCCAGGCTGATAACTATTTTGTTACATCCAATGATCTAACCGCTATATTCTCTAATTTAAAACCCAAATTTTCATCAGGAATCGACCAAAAAGTCCAAATATAATACTTAAATACTCCAATAGACCTTATTTCAATTCTCAATTGTATATTAAACTAGGGGGCTCCGCCCCCTGCTCGCTTCGCTCACCAACCCCCGGCTCGCTTCGCTCGCGGAATTGAAGCGTAAAAGAGCGAAGCACTTCTTATATTTGTCTTGAATTAATTTTTTATCTATAAAAATAATCTGTTGCCCAGGCACCATACAAATCTGTTGAGTCTGAAATCCGATCACATTAACGTGTTTGCGTGCAGAAAAAAGAATAAAAGTAGCAAAAATATGTGCAAGAGAAGGCATTAAAACTAAAGTTTCTGTCATTTTATAGGAAAGGGTCGTCTCTCTAACATTGGGTTTATTTAATCAGATTTTTTAATCAGTAATCTCTCTTTAATTCTGATGGATCAGTTATCAGTACTTGCTAAATGACATGATACCTTCTTATACATATTAGACTACCACGTTTTTTCACCGTTCGTACAAAGCAATTATTATCAGTAATCAGGTTTTAGAGAAGAATTAAAAATTTGTTGTTGTTGGAAATTCCCTTCTGAATGTTATAAGTAGCAATAAAATTATATAATATAAAATTATATAATATAACAATTTAAGTAAAAGAATCGAACAATTGTATGCACGCTGCTAGATTTGACAGAAAAGTTAGAAATTTGGCGTGCAAAAGCAAATCTGTGAGTTTTGTTAAGAAATTGCAAAAATTAAAAATATTTTTCATATTAAAGGTTATTTTGAAACCGACGTTCATATGTCATCTATATTATAACTCAGGGCTTAACATTTAGTAAATAAAGTGTTTGGTTGAGATAGCTCAAAACGAAAATAGTTTTCATAGTAAAAGTTAATTTCCATCCAATTGTTCCAATGACAGCTATATGATATAGTTACTCGATAATGACCAAATTTGGTCAGGGTGTAGCCATATTGTACTGTAACCCGATTTTCACCAAATTGTAAAATATTATTGAATTTAAAAAAGAACTTAAGAAAAAGTAAATTCTTGCCTTTGCTGGGGTGTGATCGTGCGCCGGCGAACGCCTCGGTCTAACACACCATCCTCTGCACTACCAACTCACTTATGTTAGTCCTCCGCCTCACCAAACGCTGCTATATATAAATCAAAGTAACATTTAAAAAAAAAAAAGAAACGAATAATTATATTCACGCTGCCCGCTGCCACTGAGATAGCTGAAGAAACAAAAAAGTTTTTCATACTGAAGATTAATGTGAGCCCGATGTAGCTATACTATATAGTAACCCGACTTTTATCAAATTGTAAAATATCGTTAAATTAAAAAAAGGATAAAAAAAAATTTAAAAAAAGTTCTTGCCCTTGCTGGGATTTGAACCAGTGCCTGCACGCACCTGGGTCTAACACACTATCCTCTGCACTACCTAACCATTTCGACTGCCGGCTGACCAAACGCTGTTATATATAAATCAAAATTTTTTTTTTATGAGAAACATAATTATATTCACGCTGCCGATGAAATTATCTTAAGTTTATTTTGGCCAAGTTTCAGACTTGTATCTTTAGCCATTTGGCCTGTGCAATGCTAAGTCAGTGAATGAATGAGGTCAAGCAATTTTATATATATAGATAACGCTATTACCCCCAAACCTGGAAGACAGCTAAGCTAGTGGTAATACCAAAGAAAAGTAAAGACAATAACAACATAAATAATCTCCGATCTATAAGTCTGCTTCCTAATATAAGCAAAGTTTTTGAGGTCCTAGTCAATTCAAACATAATTAATCTCCATCAATCTCCATTGCCAGAAGTTTTGGTTTGGTTTTAAATATGGCCACTCAACCCTTCATGCCATGAACCTGTTAACATCTGAAATTAACTGGCATTGGAACAAAAAGCATGTTGTTGGCGCTTGCTTTATTGACCTAGAAAAAGCATTTGACACGGTCTGGATTAAAGGACTAATTGCAAAGCTAATGAGTTATAAAATTCCTCTACACCTGCTGATCTCAATCTTCAATATGATCTCATCTCGCAAGTTCGTGGTTCATATAAACGGCTCGACAAGTACCTCCGAGTTTCTTGTAATCAATGGTCTACAGCAGGGCACTGTAAATGCACCAGCTTTATTTAACCTTTTTATCCACGACCTACTTCTGAAAATCGATAATATTATAGCTTATGCTGATGATATCGTTATTTATAATGCAGACAGCTCAATAGCCGGTATTAACAGAAACCTACAAAAAAAGTTTTAACACTTTAGAAGAATTTTCTTTGAATTGGCATCTCAAGACAAATATTTACAAATGCGAAAGTATCCTCTTTAGTCCCCCAGTCATTAAATGCAATCACAATGTCATGAAAAACTGGAGAAGATTCAAAATTTTCTCCAACCTTACCAACGTTCCCATACCCCTTACGGAGGAGGTCAAATACTTGGGATTACATTTCAATAAATTCCTGTACTTCAATGACCACATAAATTTACAAACTTCCAAGACGATGGCTGCCTATCAAATTTACAAAAAAGCATTCAGCTCTAAAATCTTAAATAACAAAGTCAAAATCCTATTATACCAATCAGTCATTGACCAATAATTATTGAATATAATTATAATTATATATGGTTGCCCAATCTGGTTCTTAATCTCCCCGTCATACATGGAGAGATTAAGACTATTGGAAAGAAGGATTCTAAGAGCCTGCACTTCATTGTACAGGACCCCAAATAGTAATTTTTTAAAATTCTATTCCAACAACAAACTTTACAATGCAGCAAATATCATAAGGATAGATAACCACATCATTAACCTAATCAGAAGGCATATTTACCGATGCCTAGAAAATCAAAATAACCTAATTAAAGCCCCATTTTATACAAGCGATCTCTACTTCGAACGAGCAATTAGTAACGGATTTGTGCCCCCCGAATCATTTCTCCATTTGGATAAAAGAGGTTTCATTCAAATTTTTATCTTAAATTACAAGTACTACCGATGCAAATTTTTTGTTAACTTTTTTCTTGCGATTTAATTTCTCGCCACTATACTTAGTAATTATTACATAATTAAACCTTCTTTTTGAAAAGAAAGATTTTACATAAGATTAATTAATGCCCGAGAGCTCGACCAGAGACTAGCATAAGATTAAAAATGAATTGTACTTCTATTTATTAAGTCAAACATCCAAATTATTATAATAAATAAAAAAAAAAAAAAAAATCCTAATTGTTATTTTGAAAATTATGTATTTTAAATATTTTTTTCGCTTCGTTTGAGTTTCTACAGTTGAGCATACTTAACTGTCGGAGACCCCGTACTTACTATGGAAATAAAGTTTTTCATACTAAGACTTGATTTTCGCCCGATCGATCCTATGGCAGCTGTATGATATAGTGGTACGATTTGAACCAACTTTGGTCAGGATCTATAAGCTTAATTTAAATAAATATTCTATTAGTTTGGTTAGAATATCTAATAAAACAAAAAATTTTTCATACTTAGACCTAATTTTCGCCCGATCGGTCCTATGACAGCTATATGATATAGTGGTCCGGTTTCAACCAAAATTGGTCAGGATATATAAAACTAAGTTAAATGCATATTTTATCAGTTTGGTTGAGATATCTCATAAAACCAAAATGTTTTTCGTACTAAAACGTGATTTTCGACTGATACAAAAATGCCTATATTCAGTTAAATGGTAAAATATTCCAAGTCCCTTTGCCAAAATGTATGTTTCATATACCAAAAAACGAGAAGCTTTACGTTTTACAACATATTGAAATAATAAAAATCGTTAGAACCGTTTTTTCATAATTCGCCAAAAAAAAACCTTATTTTACCTGTAAATTGTTTCCTGTGTACTTTAGAATAAAAAATGTATAGGGACACCCAAAAGCCTTCAAAAATACTTTTCCAACGATAGTACATATCTGTAGCTTTTACTTTGGAAAATACGGGGGTTTTCATTTTTGGCGGGAAATAGCGTTTTCCCTAGCGGGAAATTCAAAAAGTCGTAGGACAAACATTTCAATATTTTTGAAGCAGAAGAATTCCCCATCATTACATTTAAGCTTTTTTATCGCATTGATACAAACAAACTGCCTTTTCATTACATTTAGAGAAGTCCACTAAAAATTTCCATTTAAACTATCTTTTGAACTAGTTTTCGGATTTGGGTAATCGAGGTATCAATCGACGCGTATTTTTTGTTAGAATTTATAAAAATTTCACCAAAAGGCCCCATTAACATAGCTGCAATCTCTTAAATTTTTCACCTCCCACTTACACCCCCGTATCACGAGAACCAGATGAGTTAGAAAAAGTTCTAGTATGCCATTTTGAAAGTTAGGAAAACCTTTCGATCGGTATATAACTCGATCTGGTGTGACAGTCGTAGCAAATTCTCCAAATTAGCTGTATATATTGCTAGTCGCCTTTTGCACCATACGTGCTGCTTTCGTCATTATTCCTTTTTTTGCAATTGACGACTAACGCTTTATAAAAAATAAGGGGACTCCGCTCCCTGCTCGCTTCGCTCACCAACCACCGGCTCGCTTCTCTCGTGAAATTGAAATGTGAAAAAAGAGCACTTCTAAAATTTTTCTTGTATTAACTTCTATTACACTAGGCAACAAATTGCAACTTTTTTCTTCTGATTTGGACCAAACCGACTTTTTTGGATAGATTTGGGGCCCCAAACACCGAAAAACATTTTTTGTTTTTTCTATGGCAGAATTTTTTTTTTTTAATTTTTTGAAATTTGGCTGTTTTTTTAATGCTTTTTTCTAGAGGTACGCCCACTTTTGTCATCATTACACCCGAATGCCAAAACCGATATTCAAAAGCTTTACTTCTCTCGAAATACACAAAAAATTTTCATACTAAAAGTCATGCCGCTCTACAAGGAAGTCAAAAAAGTCGACAAAAACATGCCTAGACAAATAAATATTATATCGCCGTCTCTCCACAGATTTTCATAAGACATATCTTAAACGACGCTCAAATAATGCAGCTTTGCAAAAAAAAATGAAAGCCTCCGTTCAGATATTTTTTTCGAGTTTTCCTTGAATTTAAAAACAAAAAAAAGCTAATAAAAAAAAGCTTAAAAAAAACAACATTTTCTTAATTCAAAAATTAATAGCTCTTTAATCTTAGACTGTGTATAGATGAATAATAGGTATATTCATTAGCTTTCAGAAAAAGTAAAGCTTTTGAATATCGGTTTTGGCATTCGGGTGTAATCATGGCAAAAGTGGGCGTACCTCTAAAAAAAAGCATTAAAAAAGCAGCCAAATTTCAAAAAATTCTAAAAAAAATTCTGCCATAGAAAAAAAAAAATTGTTTTTCGGTGTTTGGGGCCCCAAATCTATCCAAAAAAGTCGGTTTGGTCCAATGTAATAAGTAGCAAAAAATTTATATAATATAACATATAACAATAATTGTATGCACGCTGATTTGGGAAAAAAGTTCAACATTTGGCGTGCAAAAGCGAATCTGTGAGTTTGGTTAAGAAATTGCAAAAATTAAAAAAGGGTTTCATATTAAAGGTTAATTTGAAGCCGCCGACGTTCATATGGCAGCTATATTATTCAGTCATCCGACTAAGACTTAATTTGAACAGGGTGTAGCATTTAGTAAAAAGACATATTCTGTGAGTTTAGTTGAGATAGCTCAAAAAACAAAAATAATGTTCATACTAAAAGTTAATTTCCATCCAATGGTTCTAATGGCAGGTATATGAAATAGTTACCCGATGTTGACCAAACTTGGTCAGGGTGTCACAGGCAGTCTTAAATACACAATCAGTGAATTTGGTTGAGATAAGTTAAAAAACCGAAGTTGTTCTTACTAAAGGTGAATCAGAACCCAATTTTTCCTATTGCAGCTATATGATACAGTAACCACGTTTTGACCAAAATGTAAAATATCGTATAATTAAAAAAAAAATGTTAATAAAAATAAATTAAAAAATAAATTCTGGTTTGGGCTGGGTTCGAACCCGCGATCATATGCGTGGCGTGTGAGTCTACGACACCATCTGCTGCACTACTTAAGCTCTAAACCCGCCGGCTGACCAAACACTGTTATATGTAAATCAAAATAAACGCGAACTTTGACCTCGATTTTGAAGCACTTGCACTTCGAATTTTACAAAATGGCGTCTTAAACGTCGATGAATATCTTATATCTGTGTTGTGTTAAAATTTTAAACTTGTATCTTGAGCCGTTTGGCCTGTGCAATGCTAAATCAATGAATGAGGCTTACAACTGAGGCACGCGCGCAACATACATACAAGCAAGGCGAATTAATATAAGGTGGCGTTGTCACCACAGCTGGTCTCTTTCGAGGTCCTCTAAGTTTGACAGTTTGCAGGCAAAGAAAGAACGAGATGGCAATAGTTAGCGGACCCCAGGCACTTCGACGACGTCACCCTATATAAGTACATTTTGCATACAAGCACTTACTTTGGTAAATTCTGCTCATCGAAGTGTCTCATGTGAAATGTGAAATGTGAACAAAGAGAGCGAAGAGCACGTTTAGAAAAACCGATCTTGAAGTGTCTTTTCGATTCTTTTTGCAATCGTGTTTACGAACGACAGTTCTTTTGCTGACCGCTTAGGAAAACAGACCACTTCTTGCGAGCTCTGGACATAAGTGGTCGAAAGAGGTAATTCCGTGACTGTAAGTAATTTAGTTCGTTTAGTTGAGTTTTCCACTCGCTTGTTCAGAAGAAGATGCAAATTAACCAAATAGTGAATACGTATTTGAAAAATATATTTTTTAGGGTGAAGCCGAGTTGCTTCCGTTTTATTCAATGTCAAATTAAGAACTAAAGTACAATGGTGATCTTATGCTGCAAGTCAGCTAATGTTTATGCTAAAGCTTCTTAAAGCTCAAAAGCTCGCGAAGAGCGGCTTGTGTAATTGAAAGTTTAATTGTGAAATCAAAAGCTCAATATCAGGATTATGTTTACGTTAAGAGGTGATGCTGCGCGTGGAACGTTACTTTGAATGTTTATGTTAGGAATCGCTTAAAAGAATATTTATATTTGCATAAAGTGGTTGCGCTGCAATGTTAAGTGGTTGCGCTGTTATGTTTATGTTAAAGCTGGGAATCTAATATTCTTGAGTTTACGTTAAAAGGCACAGCTGCGCATTAGTTAAAAGTGTTGACTGAAAAGGGTGTAATAAGAGTGGGGAAACTGAGCAATTGGAATGGAAACCTAATTTGAAATATTGTTTATAATTGCAATAAGCATTGCTCTGTGATCTGGGTGATAACTCCTCCCTTTCTTAAAAAGAATCGTCCTCGATTCTTAATGGTTTCCTGATAAAAATTCAATTTGATTATTTAATCTATTTAATATGTCAAGCTCAACTTCTGGGGATTGTGAATTATTTGAAGAACTTGATCTTTGCAAATTAATGGGAAATAAATTTGATATTGGACAATGTTTAAGAAGCTTTATCATTAAATAAGTAAATATAATTAAAAATAATACAAAAGTAATTTTGGAATGATTATTTTCTAATTTAATAACAATTTTAGATAAAATATTTGTATTTTCGAGCTGAAGGTCTGTATTATTGGTAAATTGATATTCAGTAACTAAGTAATTTGTGAATCTATTGTGTTTTACATAGTTTAAAATTTTTTCTCGTTCATTAGTGTATGTTATATTATTTATGATTACAATATTTTTGAAAATTATAAGATATGTGCCCGTAAGCCATGTTTCATTAATACAATTTGTTCCTGAAACTAATATAGCGCCATCTGTTATGATTTCTATTGGCTTATTTTTTTCTGATATTTTTGTACAGCTTGTAAACTGTTTATTCAAAAGATTTACAAAGCAATTTGGATAAAGATTTATGTGAGCAAAACTGTTATAAATTTCTTTTTTATAATTTTCAATAAGGTAAAATGTATTATTACATTTAGCGACCTTGTTGTTTACAATTAGTTTCCCATCTGTTTGGGCAACGGCTTTAGCATGGTGTAGTTTACAGTTATATTTTATTTTTGGGTATTTTATGAAAACAATGATTAATCCTTTAAATGAAACTATTGAAAAGGGAGACACATCTAAGAGGTCAATTAAAGTAATATTTAAAATTTCATGTTTGAATATACTTAGCATATCTTGTTTATTTAAAATTTTTGGGTTCAGTATTTTGGCTTTTGAAAACGTGATAGTGTCCAGCAGATTTTGTAAATCAAGTGACAACAATTTGAGTCGATATTTTTTTAATAATATTTCTTGATTGAATTTTAGATCTTTTAAAAGATTTGTAATTTTAGTAACTTCTTTAAAAATTGCAGAATTAATGTGATTTTGTTTATTGTTGTTTTCTATAAGTTCGTTCATTTTGGTTTGAATAGATAACATATCGTCATGATCTGGTGTGCCTGTGATCCATTTAAAAATAGTACCTAACTCATTAATACCGCGTTTAAAAATATTATGTGGTGTGAGTTGTGAAAGAAATGTTTTGATTAAGTTTAGTTCCATGGTTATTTCCCAATCAATAGTAGTATTTTTGTTTTTAAAAAAATTCAGCTCTTTTTCGAAAATGTCATTATAAAAACTTAAGTTAGTAACATGAAAAACTTCTCCAAATGTTTCATATAGAAACAGATTATCAATATCCTCAAGTAAGACGTAGTCATCATTGGAGTAATTAATAATATCGGAACAACAAAATGGTAGTAAGCCAAAAAAGACGTATAAAATCTTCATGCTATATATAAATAAAAAAAAAAATAATATATATAAAAAATTACATATGTAAAAAAAAATGAATTAAAATTTTATATTATCTTTATGAATAATACGATCTTTTTTATTAATTTTTACCTTATTTCCTAAATCTTCCTTAACTACTTGTTTTTTATATCTTGGTTTGAGTTTATTACGTTCGCCATGTATTTTTTCATATATTATTTCGCCTACATAATAATTTTTATGCTTACGATCTTTGTTATGATATGCAAGCATTTTTTCTTGTGCTGTTTTCAAAATTTCTGGTAAATTACTATGTGTTATTTTATTGAAAAGAATTTCGACTGGTTTTTGTTGTGTTGTAGATTGTATGGTTTGGTTATATTCTTTGACTGCTTTTAGTATGACTTCTGAATAATCTAGTAAACTATATTCTTCTTGAATACATCGTGAAATTTCAATTAGGGTGGAGTGTACTCTTTCTACCTGACCATTGGAAAGACTATGTCTGGGATCTGCAAAAAATAATTGCAAATTTGCTCGGTTCATTGCTGATTTAAAATGTGCTGATGTAAAACTAGGTTCGTTGTCTAACATTAGGGATTTTGCAAAAGGAAAAGTTTGAATTAGATCGAGAATTTTATGTTCCATATTAGATTTATCGTTGATTTCTTTAATTACCAAATATTTTGAATAGGAATCTATACAAGTTAAAAAAGTTAGTTTTTGAGCATAAAATATATCTAGGTGTAATTGCTCGCCTTCACTTTGAGGAATAGGTGCACTAGATATTGGAATTTGTATTGGATCACGATTGTATTTGTTTTTGTTGCAGATTTCACAATTTTTAATATGTAGTTTTAATTTTTTATATAAATCGGGCCAGTAATATGATCGTAAGATTTGTTTTAAATTTTCATCAAAACCTCTATGAGCTCTATTATGAGTTTGTTCAATAATTATTGCTTGGTCATCTTTATTTGTTATATCAAGTACAAATTTTCTAGTGAAGAGAAATTTATTAGAAAATGTAGTTGTAATAGCCGATTGTATTTCATATAAATCTTCTATTGTGCAATGGATAGCTGTTGTAAGTTTGGGTTGCAAGAATTCTTTTAAAAGTGTGATAAGACTGTCAACGGTATTATATTCTATAATGTGTCTTTTACGATTGAAAACTTCTAAAACTTCATGAATGGCAAATTTGTTTTTGGAAATTAAAAGTTGCTGTTTGAATTGGTTTAGTGGTTTTTTGGTTTCTTCTATAATTGATTCGTAACTACTTTCGGCAGAATGAATTGTTTCATTATCTGAAGATTCTTTATCAGAAACGTCTTCAATAGAAATATTATTAATTATTATTCTGGATAAAGCGTCGGCAACAACGTTGGTGGATCCTGGTTTATAAATGATTTTTGGGGAAAATTCTTCAATAAAAGCATGCCATCGTTTCATTTTGGAATTTGGGTTTTTTGCTGATACAGTAAATGATAGTGGCTGATGATCTGTTTGGATTTCTATGTTAGTTACTCCATATAAATAATTTCTAAGATTTTTCAATGCCCATACTATGGCATACAATTCCCTTTCATTTGTAGCGTAATTTCTTTCTGTCTTGTTTAATGTTTTTGAAACGAATGTGATTGGTTTGTTTTCCTGAGAGAGTACGGCGCCTATGGCGAAATCGGAAGCGTCCGTTGTAAGAACAAATTTCTTTGAGTAGTCTGGTTGAGTTAATTCTATTTTTTCTATTAAATGTGTTTTTAGATTTTTAAAAGCTAAAAAAGCTTCATCGTCCAATGAAATTTCTGTTTTCTTAGACATGTGTTTTGAAACCATGCCGTTATGTCCCTGTAGGAGTTTTGTAAGTGGTTTAGCTATTGTCGCATAATTTTTTACAAATTTTCTGTAATAACCGGTTAAACCAAGGAATCCTCGTAACTCTCTTAACCCGAATCGTCCTGAGCAACATTTTTTCGAATTTCTTAATGAAAATTTCAGGGCTGATAAATTTGAGTTCGCTGAATCCGAAAAACACATTCATTTTGTTCGTCCTTGTCAGGATAATCGACAGGACCATTTTTTCGGCTGTTACCATATGGTAACGCTGGGAAGTACAGGGTACAGGTTTTCTTAATGCTACAAAATACAAATGTTTGAGAAAAAGTCTAATAAACACAACTTATTCCAACAGGGGGGCTCTTCCTTGATATATTGGACCAAATTTGGGTCAAATCGGTGCAGTATATCGTATATATAACACAACTGTCAGAGGAACAATCGGGGTCAAATTCACCTTTAGTATGAACAACTTTTTTCTATTCTGAGATATCTCAACCAAACTCTTACAATATGTGTCTTATATGTTGTTACACATCCTGACCAAATTTAGTTCAAATCGGACCACTATATCATATAGCTGCCAAAGGGGCAATCATATTTTATGAACAAAACAGTACCTAAAAGTGAAAAAATGTATGGAAAAAAACTGTACCCTGTACTTCCCAGCGTTACCATATGGTAACACGAAAATAAAAAAGCGTAAATTAACTTTAAAAAAGTGTTTTTTATTTAAAATTTGTTTCATAATTAAAAAGAGCACTCTTTTACCTTTCTAATGAGGGGTGCATTGCATATAGTTCAGTACTGAAATTAGTAAACGATTTAAATTTACTTGCGACGAATTGCCAAATGCCGTTTTATTGCACTGCAGAATATAATGAGCAACTTAATGCGCATTTTTCGATCAGCTAACTTCAAGAGATTGTGTCAATCAACTTTTTATCAGTTAGAGACAACAATTTACTCTTAGAATATCAAATAAAAGTTAATCTAATGTTAATATGTTATCTAAAAACTAAGTTTTAGTAAATGCCTATTGCTTGTTACCATATGGTAACGCTGGGAAGATTCGGGTTAAATTGTTTGGAGGTGGGTAATTCATGATAGTTTCTATTTTTTGTGGGTCTGTCTTGATTATTTTGTACGATACAATATATCCTAAAAACTCAATTTCTTTTCTAAAGAATTTTGATTTTTCTAAGGAAATTTTCATGTTTGCGTTGAATAAGATTTCAATTATTTCTTGTAGATCAATGAAATGTTGTTCCGAAGATTCGGAGAAAACTATAATGTCATCCATATAGATGTGACAAAATTTACCTATTTTTTCGCGTAAAATATTATCCATGGCTCTTTGAAATATACTAGGGGCATTGGCCAAACCGAACGGTAATCGGAGAAATTCGTATTTGCCATTATTAATGGAAAATGCTGTTTTTTCGATATCTTCATTTTTCATCAATATTTGATGAAACCCTGATTCTAGATCAATTGTTGAAAAGAAACGTGCTTTGCCCAAGTTAGACAAAATAACTGATGGATCAGGCATGGGGTATCGATCGGGTATTGTATTGTTATTTAATTTTTTAAAATCAATTACTAATCTATTTTTGGGTGTTCCATCATCATTGAACCCCTTTTTGCCTACTACCCAAACTGGAGAGTTATAAGGGCTGTTACTAGGTCTTATTATGTTTTCGTTTAACATTCTTTTTATTTCCTGGTTAACGAAATTGTTAACCGAATGTGGATAAGGATATTGTTTACTGTATATTGCGTTATCGCTTATTGTACGTATTTCTCCCCGAACGTCTGTTCTGAAGGGCAAAACTGTTTGTATTTGAGAATGTTTACTTTTGATTGCTTGAACAACTTGTTCTTCAAGCATACTTAAATTATCATTATTGTTGATAACCTTGTTTAATGATGATTTGCATAATGAAGAATTTGTTGAAGAGGATACTGACACCTTCCGGCGTCTGCTCTTTTTGACTTTCTTCTTTCTTTGCATGACATTATTATCTGTGATACGGGGGCGCTCAGCGTCACTTAATGACGATGAATCCGTATCCGAAACATGAAATAAGGACAAATTTTTGCCACTTTCATGTTGATTATTTAAAGACGAGGCAACTGTTAAAACTTCATTTGAGCTATACAAATTACCTATTGTTTCTGGAATATTTTTTTCGAAATTGATTTTTTCCGTTTTATCATTATATTGCAGGATTCCCTGCGAAAGATTAATTATAGCTTTTATTTCTTTTAATAAATTATAACCGACTAATAAATCTGATTCAAGATTATCGATTTCATAAAATCTGTGGCGTTTGCCAAATATATTTATATGATGAAAATGAGTTATAATGCTATACCCATTTACTGTTTTTATTCTTTTTCTTATGACTAATTCTTCTGCGTTATTATAAATACCTTTCCTTATATAACAGGAGGTAGCGCCTGTATCTATTATTTTTAAGTTTTTATTTATTTTCTTATCTATTCTGTAGATGAAGGGGAGTCCTCCCCCTGATCCTCTAAAAAATGATCTTCTTGGAGATTGTTAACTCGCATTAATTTATTTGGCTGTTGACCCGAAAAAGAAGCTGACTCCCTTTTCTGAGGAACATTTTGATTTTGGAAATTTTGAGGTCTATTTGACATTTGTATGGATTTGTCAATATCCATAGGCACTTGTGGTGGTTGTGGCTGATTATAGCCTTGACCAAAATTTTGATTTTGATTTGCATTTGGATTTTGATTGAATCGTAAATTGTTGTCAAACTTTTTATTGGATTGATTTGAATTTTCAGCTTTTGCTGTTTTTTGTTGATTTTTTTGATTTGGATTGTTTTGTTGTGAATTTGTGTAATGGTTATACGCAAAATAAGCTCTCTGATGATTTGCTTCAAGCTCTTGGGCTTTTGCCAAGGCATTCGGCAAATTTTCAGGCTTAAGTGAAAATAAAATTTCCGATAAGGACCCATTTAATCCTGTTATGAAAATTCTTAATGCATTATCCCTATTCTTGCTATTCATTTCTTTAATAACACTAGCATTATCGCCATATGTCATAATAGTTTTATTTATCAAAAGTGTTAGCTTCTTATTTACCAGATTATAATATTCCAAAACTGACAAATTTCCTTGTCTAAGAACACTAAGTTCCTGTTCTATTATGTAGATTGGACGTCTATCGCTATAAGCGAAATCCAATCTAGATAATATGGCTTCAAAGTTTAAAACTGTTCCGTGATTTGTTAAAGTATCATTTGCCCTACCTGTAATTTTATTTCGTAATATTGTTAAAGCACCTACGTACTTCCTACTGCCTTCCTTATACATACGGATAGCACAACAAGCTGCTTCTCGCCAACTGACGTAGGCATTGTAACTACCGGAAAATTCGGGAATGGATTTAATAACATCAAATGATTCATCGCAACGAATTAATTCGTTTACTTCAGTAGCTTTGTATTCTTGCACAGTGTTTGTGGAAGAATTAATTTGTGTTTTTAATTCTGCAATTTGTTCTTGTAATGACCTAGTTTGATTTGCAATCAAATGAGCCACCAGATCTGCTGTTAAAGTAGTAGCCATTTTTAATTTTTGAAAAGAAGAAATTAAATCATCCAGCTTTAATAATTTAATTTTTTCTTCTTACAATATTTTAAAAGTATAATATTTATAATATAATATTAATTATTATTTGTGACTATAATATATAAAAAAAAAATTGTTTATGACAGCTCACGTAAGCGAAGATGTCCTGGGAATTGAAAACTTTGTTGCTTCCTTCCTTCCTTCCTTCCTTCTTTTGAATAGTCCAGATTTATTCGTCTCGACTTGATGATTTAAGGTTTTAAACAGGATTTGTGATGATTTTTGATTTAAAAAGTTTTTTTTTATTATTTAACTCTTATTTGCAATCCTTGGTTTTGAGTACAGGATATTTCCGATTGACGGAAATTTTTATTGTACGTATAACTTTTAGGCACACTGTTTTTTCTGTTATAGAAAATTTTTGATGCACTAGTTATTTATCAATTTTGATCAAGCACACTGTATTTTTGTTTGTAGAAAATTTTTGATGCAATACAAAGTTGAGTTCAGAAACGTTTTACTTTATTTGTTTCTTTGACAAAGTTGAGTTCAGAGACGTTTTACTTTATTTGTCTCTTTGACATTTAACTTTTAACACTCGACACACACGCGAATCACTAAGGATATTTGAAAAGACTTTGTATCCTTTTATTGTGTTTTAAAACGCGTGCCCCACGTTGGGCGCCAATTAACCAAATAGTGAATACGTATTTGAAAAATATATTTTTTAGGGTGAAGCCGAGTTGCTTCCGTTTTATTCAATGTCAAATTAAGAACTAAAGTACAATGGTGATCTTATGCTGCAAGTCAGCTAATGTTTATGCTAAAGCTTCTTAAAGCTCAAAAGCTCGCGAAGAGCGGCTTGTGTAATTGAAAGTTTAATTGTGAAATCAAAAGCTCAATATCACGATTATGTTTACGTTAAGAGGTGATGCTGCGCGTGGAACGTTACTTTGAATGTTTATGTTAGGAATCGCTTAAAAGAATATTTATATTTGCATAAAGTGGTTGCGCTGCAATGTTAAGTGGTTGCGCTGTTATGTTTATGTTAAAGCTGGGAATCTAATATTCTTGAGTTTACGTTAAAAGGCACAGCTGCGCATTAGTTAAAAGTGTTGACTGAAAAGGGTCTAATAAGAGTGGGGAAACTGAGCAATTGGAATGGAAACCTAATTTGAAATATTGTTTATAATTGCAATAAGCATTGCTCTGTGATCTGGGTGATAACTTGCATGGAGTTTTAGAAGATTTTCGGTTTGTTTCGCTTTTTGTGTCACCCCTGATTATAGTGCATTTCAAACACATGGTCGAGCGTTATAAAAATATTTAATAAAAGAAAATAACAACAAAAATCAATCAAAAGTGTAGCCAAAACTATGGATGATGCTATTGTAGACATTGTTTACGCTTTGTTTAAATTGCTTACGGATTGTCTACATTGCTTACGCATTGTCGTCTTCAAAGTGTAGACAATAAAAAATTGCGAGTAATGGCACAACACTGGTTGCCCTGTTGCCTCTGATGCTGCATTTGGATATTCAAGTACATACATATGTATGTATGTACATATGTACGTGTACATGCAGAAACTGAAAGAGATGGAACTGGAGCTCGCACCTGCTGCTGGGCAGCTCTCGACGCTCTAGACTGATTAATGGTCCATAAAATTTATGTTTAAGTTTAAACGAAAGGCGCACTTGAAGTGCGCCACAATGGCGAGAATAGAGGGTCGGTCACAACGACCAACGACGTGCAGTCGCCTCTGCATTACCCACTTGCCGATAAGTTTACTTTGCACTGGCAAAATATAAGGTAGTGTGCAGTGTCGCCCACAAGACCGAGGCATTGTTGCCTGTTTTATTTCAAAACGCATCTACGACGGCAAATCGTACATTACGTATTAAAAATGTTCAAAACTTCAACGTGAATTTACTGCTCAGTTTTTATACCCCTTACACTGGAAGAGTTCAAGGCTGAATAGCATTCGTTGCAATACATCTGCATAAACACCTTGAAAAAAATTGATGGTATGCCCGACTTTAATTTAAAATAGAACACTAAGAAGAGAATATCGAAAAAGATCCGTTACATCCTATTTGAATAAATATCACTGCGGACGGCTTTTCGCGCTAGTGACGAAAGCAGCACGTAGGGTGCGAAAGGCGACTAGCAATATATACAGCTAATTTGGAGAATTTGCTACGACTATCAGACCAGATCGAGTTATATACTGATCGAAAGGTTCTAACTTAGAAAATGGCGTACTAAAACTTTTGCTAACCCACCTGGTTCATGAGATAAGGGGGTGTAAGTGGGAGGTTCAAAATTTAAATGATTGCAGATAATGGGGCCGTTGGGTAAATTAGTTTATTTTTAATTGATACCTCGATGACCCAAGTCGGACATCTGGTTAAAAAGATAATTTAATTTGAAATTTTTTGTGGACTTCAAAATGAAATGAAAACGCGCTAAAAGAGCGAAAATGTAATGATGGGGATTCATTTCTTTTCGAAAATCTAGAAATGTTTGCTCTACGATGTTTTGAATTTTCCGCTAGTTTAGCGGGAAAACACTATTTTCCGCAAAAATTAAAACCCCCACAGTTTTCAAACCGTAAAAGCTACAGATATGTCCTATATAACGTTGGAAAGGTATTTTTTATTTTTTGCAAAAAGTAATTTTTATGTGCTAAGAAGCTTAACCTTTTTGCGCACAGTGCAGAATGACAATTATTTTGTGGCTTTATTTTTGCTTTTTTTATTTATTTTTATTTTATTGTTAAAAATTTATATATATTTTATTTTAAATATTATATTAAACTTAAGTTTGTTCGTCACAAAATTGGATATCAGAAATTTTGGGACTAGAATATGCTTTCGTCACTAGACTTTCACCTCGCGTAGGAGTTTTTTTGTGTGATTTTTTTTATTCGATGCACCCATTTTTTACGATTTACTTATTTATAAAATATGAAAATACAATCTAATTTTTTTTTTCCACTTGCAAAAATAATTTGTCAGTTTCATTATAAAATTGTCCTACAAGCAAACAAATGTAATGTGTCGTGACGTCACTAAACAAGTGTTGTCAAAACTTTAACACTAAAATATCGATTTTTCATCGAGCTTTTTATTATCTTTACATGAGCATATGTGAAATACTTTTCGTAGTCAAGGGTCTGGGTCTAGCACCCTAGCACGAAGTTTTTCCGTACAAGTTGTTGTTGTGACGTGTTTCACGTGTGCTCCCTGCAATGCTGCTACTGTATAGTGAAAGTCCCTTAATGAATCTTAACAGTCGGAATGCAATGTATGTGGGACAAAATTATCTGGCCATCATATAACAAATTTGAGGCGACATTTGACTGCTAAACATCGGGAGCTATTCGACGCAATCTATGAGAATTTAACACACACCAGTGGGCAAAAAAATGTACAAAAATATTAAAGGAAAATAGCCTACGAGGCAAATTAAGAATCCTTAATTGCTTCGTTGGTGAAAATTGTGACCACTGGCGACAGGCCATTTGTACTATTGGAGAGCGAAGGGTTCCGCGAAATAGTTGTCCCCATTTTTAAGGCCCTGCAAATGCCACCAATTACATCGCGTAGTAATATGGAACATGTGCAGTCCATAAAAGACGGCATCAGGGAAACAGTGAAACGGAAGCTCATATCCCTAAAAATAGATGTGGCAACAAGGCTGGAAGATCCATCTTGGGAGTAAATTTACAGATGCTGAGCTCCACTATTTATACCCTGAGCCCATTGGAAATGGGCAAAAAAGGGTATAATGTATTTGGCAGAATGTATGTAACAGGCAGAAGGGGGCGTGGCAGACCCCCAAAAGTATATATATTCTTGATCAGGATCAACAGTCGAGTCGATTGAGCCATGTCCGTCTGTCCGTCCTTCTGTTTGAACGCGTCCATCTCAGAAACCATAAAAGCTAGAGACTTCAAACTTGGTATGTAGGTTCCTGGATACCGTACGCAAATCAAATTTGTTTTTATTTTTGGATCGGACCACTATATCATATAGCTGCCATAGGAACGATACATCGAAAATCAAGTTTTATTATGAAAAAGTTTTTGTTTGTTGAGATATCAGAACCAAACTGATAAAATATGTATCTGGGCTGGTATTCTACATCCTGACCAAATAAGGTTCAAATCGGACCACTATATCATATAGCTTACATCGAAATTCAAGTTTTAGTATGAAAAAGTTTTTTGTTTGTTGAGATATCAGAACCAAACTGATAGAATATGTATCTGGGCTGGTATTCTACATCCTGACTAAATAAGGTTCAAATCAGACCACTATATCATATAGCTGCCATAGGACCGATACATCGAAAATCAAGTTTTAGTATGAAAAAGTTTTTTGTTTGTTGAGATATTAGAACCAAAGGGATGGAATATACATTTATGTTGGTTTTGTACATTCTGACCAGATTTAGTTCAAATCGGTTCCATATATCATATAGCTGCCGTAGGAACAATAAAAAATCAACTTTTATATAAGAGTACCTGGGCTCAGGGTATCATACCGTCGAGCCCAATCGACTGTAGCCGCATCTTACCGCCAGCGAAGCGAGCCGGGGGTAGGAGAGCGAATCGAGCAGGGGGTGGAGCCCCCTTGTTTTAAATCTGAGATAGTCGTATACTCTCTTGGGATGATCCAGATAATTGAGTTGCATACTGTAAAAATCAAATAATGGAGATTTAACAGGATTATGGAATCGATTAAAATCAGATTTATAGGTATGGGTTGATTTATAAAAATAGGCAAATAATTTAATATTTGTAATTTGCACTCAGTATTACATCCGACAACGGCCGAAACATGGTGAAGGCTTTTGAGCTGAATGGTGATGCCACAGAGAGGTTTTGCGAAACGGAAAAGAATAGGTATTCAGTTTGTATATAAGTTCATATACGTATATGTATGACAAGAAATTTTATTTCATGCAGACGTATCTTGATGGAGAACATGAAGCACATTCCAACCCTGGATGTCACGACAAGCTGGAACTCCACTTATATGATGCTAATTGATTGGTACTGGGTTGAACCATATATTGAAGCTTTTAAGGACAACCGAGGACGAGGCAACCCTAAAGCTGCAACAGGAACAACTTTGCTACACCGATTTTTTTTTTATTTTGTTGATGGAGCTTAAGTATAATGCGAAAAAAGCCAAACTTACTTAGGGAAAAATATAAGCTCAACTTCACAGTCGGGAAAGTGAGTTGCTTCAAAACTAAGCTTGGTTGTCAGCCATATACATGGACTTACGAATTAATTTGATTCTAACAGAGCAACAAAAAGTTTTGGCTAAGCAAGATTTAAAGAAAATGGCATTGCGTATTTTTAAATTAAATCAAGTAAGATACTTTTACAATGTGGTAAGAACATAGAGGTCTTGTCTACTAGAAAGATATGTATGTGTAGTTATTTGTTTTTGTGTTTTACTAATAAAGTCGCCCGTCTTTATTAACTAATTAATGTCCCAATATTTTTTGCCACAATAACGTATGTATTTTTATACCCTGAGCCCATTAAAAATAGGCAAAAAAGGGTATAATGCATTTGGCAGAATGTATGTAACAGACATATATATATTCTTGATCAGGATCAACAGCCGAGTCGATTGAGACATGTCCGTCTGTCTGTCCGTCTGACTGTCCGTCTGTTTGAACGCGTCGATCTCAGAAACCATAAGAGCTAGAGACTTCAAAGTTGGTATGTAGGTTTCTGGATACCGTACGCATATCAAGTTTGTTTTTATTTTTGGATCGGACAACTATATCATATAGCTGCCATAGGAACGATACATCGAAAATGAAGTTTTAGTATGAAAAGCTTCTTCATTTTTTGAAATATCTCAACCAATCTCACACGATATACATTTGGGGTGGTATTATACATCCTGACCAAATTTGGTTAAAGTCGGCCCACTATATGATATAGCTGTCATAGAGACGCTCTGCCGAAAATCAAGCATAAGCATGAAATAGTTTTTTGTTTTTTGAGATATCGTAACCAAACTGATAGATTATGCATCTGGGCTGGTATTATACATCCTCACCGAATTTGGTCCAAATCGGATCACTATATCATATAGCTGCCATAGAGACGCTCAATCGAAAAGTAAGTGTTAGCAAGAAAAAAATTTTTTGGTTTTTTGAGATATCTTAAATGATAGAATATGCATTTAGGTCGGTTTTGTACATTCTGACCAGATTTGGTTCAAATCGGTACCATATACCATATAGCTGCCACAGGAACAATTGGTCGAAAATCAACTTTTATAAAAGAGTACATGGGCTCAGGGTATTTTACTGTCGAGCGAAGCGAGCAGGGGGCGGAGCCCCCTTGTTTTTTAATGCAAATGTAGCATTTAACTCTGGAGCAGAAGTTTCTTCCCCAACGAGCAGTATCTATGCTTTAGAAGAGAAAGCTCTTCTTTCAACCTATTTAAATGGTATTTAGACAGTGCCTCAAATTCAAGGAGTGAAAGTAGCTGACAAAATCTCTAAAATTTATATGGAAATTAAAAATTTCAGCGTGCTGTTTGGCCGTTTACCGCTTAACAGTAACATTAAACAATTTTACCAAGAAATACAATTTAAGTTACACACAATAAGTGAATTGGCGCAGTTGGTGTTAGCCACACCGGCAACTCAGGTGTCGGTAGAAAGGTCGTTCTCAGCCTTTAATTTTATTTTAAGCGATTTTATTTTAACTGAAATCTGAGCTTTCACTCAGAGCTTTTATCTGCCATCATGATATGAATATGGTGCGCACACTGTAACCTAAGCTGAAAAAGGATCTAAAAACTTGCGCTCAATGCAAATATGAATGTTTACTATGCACCATGAGCATGAACAATTTTCGGTGTTCCTGAAACCGTTTTTGACTGCTTTGAAATCTCTCCACATTTCTGATTACATTTGATAAAATATCAGCTCCTATTGAATTGAGTGTAAAACTAAATGATGGCAATAAATATTAAGATGTATTTTCGGAGTGTAAAAACAAGGTGGCATTTCTGATTTTGATGGGTAAAATAAAAGAAGAAGAAAATCAATTGAGTGCGCAAAATGTAAGTAAGTTGTAAAATTTATATTTGTGTTTTTTGAAATGTACATATGTTTATAGGGGAAAACATCGAACTCCGGAGCAAGAAGGCGTCATGGTTGCGTTCATGGAGAAGCACCCGGACATCGCAAAGGGCTACACAAAAGGCGAGCGGGTGATGGTCAATAAGGCGTGGGATAACCTGCAAGTTGTACTTAACAGTCCGCCTTCTAAGACCACAGATGAGTGGCGTCGTGTAAGCATAAATAAAGATTTAGTATTTTACTAAAAACTAATTTTCTTTAAAGATTTGGAAAGATTGGAAGCAGAACATCCGCGGAAAGATCGCTAAAAATAAGACGGAGACGAGAGCCACTGGTGGCGGCCCATTCAATATGGAGCCCCTCACTGTCAATGAGGAAGCTGCAGCACTTGTGGCAGGGCTCTATGCGCTGGTGGATGGTGTTCCGCAATCCCATCCCTGCGAAAAGAAAATAAATCAAGCTAAGTCAAATTAAAGGTGTATGTATTTTAGATATTGATTCCTACGAGACGCCAAAAAAAACGTAGGGTAGACAGCGCTGAGGGTATCTCAACTTATGCGGGTGAGGCAAAAAAAAAAATTAAAACATCTCATGTGTAGAGTGCTGTCGGTGTCAACGTTTGTGGGAAAATTGCGGAGCAGAACATGTTGTTCAAGGACATGGTTGACGAGCTACGGGAAGTAAGGACGCAATCGAAGGCTGCCATCGAATCTGTCATAGCTGTGGGCAATCGGCTCTGCGTTGTAATGGAGCAACAGCTTGAAGAGCGTAAAAAATTAACTGCTCTTTTGGAGCGTTTTGTATCCAAAATGCAATAAAAATTTATATCGAACTAACAGTCTTTTATTCAAATTTTAAAGCACACAGGCAAAATTAAGTAACAAAAATTATAATTTGGAGGCAATTTCGTCACGAATTCTGGATTGATTTCCCAAAATTAAATTAACTCTAACGTCAGTATCTTCATTTTGAAATGAATCGTTATTTTGAGCATTTTGATCGTCAAGCGGAAAACCTGGTTCATTGCGAGTACGGCAAATATTGTGAAGAGCGCAGCAAGCAAGTTTGGCCACCTTAGTGGGATGGTATAAAAGGCATCCTTGAATGGAAGTAAATCGACTCTTCACTACCCAAATTGTCCGTTCAACCACATCATGAGCAGATGAATGGCGGAGATTAAATGTATGCTGTGAAGATCTAGCTGTGGGGCTTCTGTACGGAGTCATTAATAACGGCTCCAATGGGTAACCGGAGTCCCCGAGTAGCCAAGAGTTTTTGTCACCGTCATCCCATTTCCGTTGCAAAAAATCTTTTGCTTCCCTCAAATTCCAGAAGCCTCAGGCTTTGTTAAGTCAACGTAAATGACCCGCAAATCATAATCACAAATCTAGAAAAGAAGCACAAACGAGTTTGATTTGCATCTTAACTGAAGATCTATCTATACTCACTATCATTTCATTTAAACTAAAATAGCCTTTGCGGTTCAAGTACTGAATTTAATCTCCAGACGGCTTTATTATGTTAACATGCGTTCCATCAATGCAACCAATAACACCAGGAATAACGAATTTGGTATAAAATTGGTGTTTCGAGGCCTTAATTTGGTCAACTGGTTGGTCAAATGAAATGAACCAAGGACTCAGCTTGGCATTTAATATTGGAATTAATTTTCAAAGTGTTTTACAGACAACTGGTCTGAAAACAGCCAGATATGTATCCTATTATTGCCAGTTGCAATATAGGTGGAATCGAAGTCTTGGGGATATCTGCTTCTATTATGTTAGCAATAAGGATGTAAATTATTTAATTACACTAATATTTGAATATGCTTACGCTTCATCCGAGACCGAAAGTGGATTGGATGCATATCTGAGATGCCTACGCTGAACCTTTTCCAGAGCTAACGTTCTTTTTCTATTTATTTCCAAAGCTATAATTGCTAAGGCGGGCATATTGGAAAACAAGAAAACAATTTGTATTAAATTTAATCAATATGTGCTTAAAACCAACTTAATTAATTTTATTTCTTGCTGGAAGAATGCGAATTATTATTAATGTAGTGCAAAAAAATATTAATCTGAGATAGAACATATTTTATTTTTCTTAAAGGTGGTGCAACCCTGTCGGCACAATAATAATCGATTTTTTGTCATTCACCGGCTTATTGCAGCCAATTGCCGTCAGTCCTAAAATTTGTCCGAAAAATAAAATCTATAACATTTCAGAAACACCGACATTTCGATTGGTTGTTTTCAAAAGCAATTGTCAGTAAAAGTAAAGTAATTTTAAAACTAACTCTCTCTGTGTCCAGTCGTGTTTTTACTGTGCTCTGTGAATTTAATAGTTTTTGTGCATTTTAACCACGTAATTATTATTTATATTTGTGTAGTTAATATATATATGCTTTTGGTGTTTTATGTGTACATTTTTTGTACTTAAATAGTGTTCTATTTAAATTAAAACCTAAATTTTCATGTGTATATCAATTTGTGCTTATATATTTGTTATTGTTTTCTTTTCCCCCTGTCTGTCTTTTTAATCAGCTGCTAAGTGCATTGTTTTTGTTTGGAAACTTAACATTCTGTTAACGTGCTCTCTCGCTCTGTGTGTTTAGTTGTGCTCTCACTTAACAATCGTCTTAAACATTGCAAGCGCATTGTTTTTGTTTGTGCGTTAAGCCTATTTCTCCGTTAGCTAGCTCTCTCACTCTATCTTTGTGTTGCTTTGTGTTTACGTTCTGCATTAAAGCGGAGCTTTTAAACCAAGCATTGTTTTTGTCGTTTTCTGTGTTCTTGCCTTGCATTGGCATTTTGATTTGCAATTTCTTACGATCTTTTAAATCGACTAGAGAATACCCTATATCACTAGTCATCAGATTTGGTCTGTTATTTTAACAAGTATCATGTTACTGACTCCAGGCAAGAGTTTACTTCTTGCTATTTTTGTGACCGGACTTTTCATTTAAAGTGTGTTGGCTTAAACATTAAAGTCAAAGATTGTCTTGAGAAAAACGTTGGCTTGAGATGGCGTTGTATAACTTGCCGGGACATTGAGGTCCAAGTTCGCAAGTATATGGAGCGAACCAGAGAAAGTTTTAAGGACTTATCGAAGGTTTTTCATAAAGCTAATGTCGTTTTTTCGGATATGGAAAACTTGTTCAGTAATTCGTCATTATTGAATGAGCAAAGTGTTTTTGATAATATTTGTCAACAACACTTTTGGCCTGAACATATTTTTGTGGTTGAGTACCAAGGAAATGCAAATCGAAAGAAAGATGGGAACCCGATATCAGGTGATGGCTCCCCTTTACCTGTTATACCTTCAAACGTAGTATCAAAAAACTAATTTCCTATATCTCTTTAGCTTACCAAAATGTACGAGACCTTAATAGTAAGCTATCTAGCCTATTTCT
Source organism: Drosophila phalerata (assembly GCA_951394115.2). Lineage (NCBI taxonomy): Eukaryota > Metazoa > Arthropoda > Insecta > Diptera > Drosophilidae > Drosophila > Drosophila phalerata. The sequence goes on from OX596006.1 coordinate 15,684,427, forward strand.
AAACAGTCATTCCTTCGACTTTGACATCATCTGTTTTACTGAGACCTGGCCCAAACCTAAATATACTATATATAGATGTGATCGTATTACTCGAATTGGAGGCGGAGTATTATTGGCTGTTGACTCCAATCTCGCCTCGGAACCGATTCCAACCACTTTTAATTCGGACATTGAGTTCATTTGTGTGAAAGTTTCTTTCAATAAATTTTCTATTTATTTAACATGTTCTTACATTCCACCCCCGGCTGATGATATAGTTTATGATACTAATCTTAACGCTATTAAATATATATCATCTTTAGTTTCTGACAATGACTTGCTCTTTGTCTTGGGTGATTTTAATCTGCCCAATGTTGGATGGATCGCCTCCAATGACTCGAATTTACTTATTCCTGATAACTCCAATATTTTTATTGATGGTCTCTCAGAGCTATCTTTGGTACAAATCAATCCTGTTTGCAATTCTATCAACAGGACTCTTGACCTGCTATTTGTAAGGGACTCCACCAACACCACTGTATCTAGGATTGACCCATTGGTTACGCCAGAAGAAACATACCATCCAACTCTTAATACATGCATTAATTTACCCTTGCGTTCAGATGTATTATCATCTGATACCGCTGTTCGCATTTTGTGTTTTCGCAAAACAGATTTCAATAAGCTAAACAATCTGATTTAGTGTATGGATTGGTCTCAACTATATGCATGCTCTGATTTGGATAATGCCATTAAGCTTTTTTATATAACTCTAAATTCATTATTTGATATCTGCGTTCCGCTTGCTACTCCTATCAGTTCTGCTAGACCCCCCTGGTTCTCTAGAGAGTTATCATATTTAAAAAATGTGAAATCCAAGCAATTCAAAATATATAAAATATCTGGAAATTCTTTCGATTTCTCCAGATATGTAATTACCAACTCCAATTTTCTGGTACTTAACTCTCAGTGCTACAACAATTACTTACAACGTTGTTAGGTTGAATTCTCTAGAGATCCTTAGCAGTTCTATAAATTTGTAAACTCTAAACGCAAAACTATATCATTTCCATCATCTCTCACCTTTAATAACGTTCAAGCTAATTCTGACCAATCAATAGCCGATTTGTTTGCTGACTTTTTCCAAAATACATACTCTACGAGTAGACCGAATCATGGTCACTCTTACCCTTACATTCTGAGCAGTATAAACTGTAAACCAGTAATCACAGAAAGCTCTCTTCTTTGTGAGCTTAAATTAATTAAGCCAGTACATACACCAGGTCCCGATGGTGTGCCTGTCTCCGCATTAATGTACACTGCGTAATCTTTGTTTAGACCGCTACATAAGTTATTCACTTTATCAATTGACTCTTCGTCTTTTTCAAATCTATGGAAAGTCTCTTATATTATCCCTCTTCACAAAAAGGGTATTAAATGCGACGTTCAGAATTATAGGGGTATTGCTAAGCTTTTTGCAATTCCGAAGTTGCTTGAAAAAATAACAACTTCTCATCTTTAACATTTATGTGGTTCTATTATCTCTCCTACTCAGCATGGTCTTATAAGGTGTAGATCGACAACCACTAACCTTCTTGAGTTTACTTCTCTTGTGATTAAAGGATTCAAGAAAAAGATGCAAACTGACGTTATTTACACGGATTTTAGTAAAGCTTTCGATTCTGTAAATCACTCACTATTAATTCATAAGCTCGGCTTTCCGAATAATCTTCTTATTTGGATTTTCAACTATTTAAGTAACAGAACGCAAAGAGTTAGTTTCAAAATTTAATTTTCAAAATCCATTAAAGCCAAGTCTGGAGTACCGCAAGGTAGTCATCTTGGCCCACTTCTTTTCACGTTATTTATAAACGATCTTCCAACTGTTTTATCCCACTCACGTGCAATCATGTATGCGGATGACGTCAAGCTTTGTTTAACCTATAGTGAACCTTTCTCTGATAGGTTTTAGCAAGCGGACTTAAGTGCACTGTTTTTTTTTGGTGTCAAGCCAACTTGCTTAATTTAAATAGCTCAAAATGTAAAGTAATGACTTTCTACATATCCTTCCGGAATATTTGTCAGTATTCACTAAATGGCATTATTTTGGAATATTTAAATGATAACGAAGGCTCAGTAAATGATTTGGGTATAATTCTAGATCATAAACTGAAGTTCGATAAACATATTGCTGTTGCAGTCAATAAGGCAATGGGAGTTCTTGGGTTTATTAAGCGATGGTCAAAGAAATTCGATGATCCTTATATTACTATGCTTTTATATACATCTCTTGTTCGTCCGATTCTTAAGTATGGGTCATGCATTTGGTCCCCTCAATACGAATCACATCGTGCCAGAATAGAATCGGTTCAAAAACAATTTTTTAATATTTGCTCTTCGCGGCTTGAACTGGAACTTAGAAATACAGTTGCCTTCATACTCTAGTAGACTTTGCTTAATCCATCTTCCCTCTCTTACTAATCGTAGAATTATGCTTGGAGTAATGTTCGTCCATAAATTACTACAGGGTCAAGTAGACTCAGTTAGTTTGATGGACGAAATAACTTTCAACATACCTTTTAGATTAACTCGTAACTTTAATCCTCTTTGTCTTCAGCATTGCACCACTAACTGGGCTTTGCAAGAACCTTTTCGTATTCTGTGTGCTGACTATAACAGTCTGTACCTACTATTAAAGTCTCTATATTATTGTTTCTAACTAATCTAACTAACTAACTAATCCCTAATTTTATCTTGGTCTGATTGGGATTTTCTGGGTTTTCCCCAATCCTTGCAACAAATGTTGGACCAATCGTTTACTTTTCCGTTTTAGATACCCCCAGAATATAAAATATATATTTATAATTACATTTACATTACACTGTAATATTTAAATTTATATTTTAATTTAAATGTATAGTTAAATGTCGGCTGCTTATAGCTTGACAATAAATAAATTAATAAATAATTGCTACTTTATTCAAAAAACAAAAAAAAAAAAACGGTTGCAAACGGATAAGATTTGGGTGTGTTGATTTAGATAAAATTAACGAAAGTGAAATGAGAATTTGACTGGTTACAAAGGACTAGATTTATGTGAGTTAAAAACATTCCCACATCAGAATTTCTATCAACAGCTCCTCTAGAACTGTCTTAAAAGTAGTTAAAATGATGTGAAAATTGGACTGGTTGCAAAGAACTAAAAAATAATATATCAAATATCGGTACTTTCTATCGATATTCAGCAACAAAGAAGAACGTCTCTTTCACTTCGATCCCAACTCGCTAACTCGGCGCACGTGTGACATAGAATCAAGCTGTACATTTAATTAATCATTAAATAAAGTTATTAGTAAACCTATGCTTTCTTGATTACTAAAGTGGTGACCCCGACTAAGAGAGTACAACGATTTGCCCGCAGCGCTCACATATACATACATATGTATTTGTTGGTGTCTGTGCAAATATTCTGATGAAATTGAAACGCTAATGACGCATTACAATTTAAACGACAACGTGTCAACTGAAAACAAAATTTTTAACGATTTCATAAGCGGCAACATGGATTTGGAAATGCTAACTAACCATTTGGAAAATATAGAGGGCCAAATCCAAGATCTCGCCCAAACTTATTCTCATCATTCAAATGCACGCGCCAACTTGCATCGCGTGCAACTGCCGAAATTCAACAAAAGTAACCCTAAACCCTGTGGTTCGCGCAACTCGATCGCGTGTTTCGGCTCAACAACGTCTCAAACGACACCGACAAGTTTGATCTAATTGTGTTCAGCTTAGATGAGGATGTCATCCTTGACATTGAGGATCTGGTTGCAACGCCACCACAGCAAAACCGTTACGAGACATTAAAGGCACGTTTGTTAAAGAAGTATGCTGAAACATCAGAAAAGAAATTGCAACGCCTGATACAGGCTAAAGAAATGAGCGGCATGAAACCGACCGAGATGCTTGCTCACATGAGACGTTTGGCACCATACAATCTGGAACCTGTGATCAGATCGATTTTTTTGCAACAAGTTCCCTCATCAATTCGCCCACTCTTGTCAGTCACTCTGGCCAGACGACGATCTGGACAATTTGGCGGAGGTGGCTGACAAGAAGCTTGATGCAGCCAAGATGGATGATGTGTACGCATCCCAGCAGCTAATGCAATCACCAGCTTGTAGCATCTGTAGATGCTATGTCTCGTTCAGGCAACATGGAGAAAACATTGCAAAAACTAATAGATTCTGTAAACAATCTGCAGACTCAATTCAACAACCTCAAGGGCTCATCTCGCTCACAAAGTTTGAAGCAGCAAACCAATAACAGCGATGCAAAGGATGAACTTTGTTATTTTCACAAACGGTTCGGCAACGATGCTCGCAGGTGTCGTACTGGTTTCTCCAAATGGCAACCCCCAAAATAGATCGGGTGTCGTCAATTTCGCTGGTTGACGATAGCCCAACATCGACCAGCAATCCACCATCGATCGCCAGTATGACAAAACATCCTCACACACCTTCAACTGTCGATCTAACCGAACCTCGCCTTTTCATAACCGATAGACACTCCAACCTACGTTTACTCATCGACTCTGGATCTGTCGTTTTAGTTGTCCCACACACGGCTGCTCCTCACAAGACAGACCTACATGTCTTTCAACTGTTTTCTGCGAACCAATCTGTTATCCATTCTTATGGCACACACGTACTACAGCTCGACTTGGGACTTCGACGCCCCTTCAGCTGGTAATTCATCGTGGCCGACGTACCCATAGCCATAATTGCAGCTGACTTCTTGGCAAATCACAATTTGCTAATTGATTTAAAAACTCAACAACTAGTCGATGTAGCTACGAAAGTCTCAGCCACTGGCTTGGCGCTCGAAGTTAAAGAACTAGCAGTATCATCCGTAAACGACAACAGCAACTATCTCGAATTGCTTCGACAATGTCAAAACAAATCCAAATCTAACAATCATGGCACGACCAGAATTCCACACGATGTTGTCCACCATATTGAGCCCACAGGCAATCCAGTTGCAGATCGTCCACGCAGTCTATCTTGGGAGAAGTTTTCTGTATATATATTTTTGACCCGCCTCCTTCCACGCAGGTAATTCGCGAAAAACCGGTCGTCCGTCTGTATAAACACAAGGATCTCAGAGACTATAGGATATAGAGTAACCAAATTTGGCACACAGATTTCCAAATACCTCACGCAAATCAAGTTTGTTTCAAATTTAAGCCACGAACCCCTCCACCCCCGCAAAGCGCGAAAAACCACCTCACCCACAATTTTTCATATATTACGTATTAACCGATATCTGTTATTATTATCTATTATCTCACCGAATCGCAACAAGATCGGACAAGTAGAACAGCAGTTATTGCGTTCCTAAGTTGTTGAACCAACAGGTTCCCCCTAGAGTATGCAATAGTTTTTGTATTGTTAAACCTTATTAGAATGCTTCAAATTCTCAACTCGTTCTAGCAACGCAAATATGACATTAGGATTGAATCGGTAATGTATTGAAATAAGTAACGGGTATCCTATGGTCGGGATCTCGACTATAGCCTTTCCCACTTGTTTTTTTTATATTTATTCAATATTTTTATAATAAACTTAATTTGGATCGCCACAAAATGGGATATCAGAAATTTTGGGGCTAGAATATGCTTTCGTCACTAGACTTTTACCTCGTGTAGAGGTTTTTTTTGTGTGATATTACATATGGACGAACAATAAGTTTCAGATAAGAAAGCGTGGGTTAGATGTCCCCAATTTTCCTGGAGTTAAAATGGATAGGTGTTTGGGTAGAGTGTACAATATACACCCCAACAATAGTGAATGCTTTCACCTGAGGCTTTTACTCCATAAGGTACGGGGTCCTACTTCATTCGTAGACTTAAAAACAGTAAATGGTGTTACCTATGATACATTTCAATTAGCATGTAAGGCCTTAGGCTTACTAGAAGATGATATGCACTGGGACTCTAATATGGCAGAAGCTGCTCTCTGTAACAGCCCAAATAAGATGCGAGAGATTTTTGCAATAATTTTAGTATTTTGTCAAATATCTGACGCTGTATGCCTGTGGGACAATTACAAGAAAAGCCTCTCAGAAGATATTTTACACAAAATACAATTAAAATAAGAAATTAACACAGATACAATTATGGACAGAATTTATACCAAGTGTCTGATCCGAATTGAAGATATTGTATTATCAGGTAACTGCTTATCACAGTATGGTTTTCCTATGCCAAACAGATCTGACGAATCGTTAGGGATTATGGAATATCTCAGAGAAATTAGTTATGAAAACAATGAAATTATTGTTAGTAATAGCGGAAGCTTGCTTACTGCAGAGCAGGATGAGGTATACAAATATATCGTGGACAGCGTTGAAGCTGGAAAAGGGGATATATTTTTTTTGGATGCCCCTGGGGGTACAGGCAAAACTTTTCTACTGAATTAATTTTTGGCAAAAATTCGACAAAATAAATATATTGCTATAGCTGCTGCGTCTTCCAGTATTGCTGCTACATTGCTAACAGGAGGTCGGAGAGCCCATTCTGCTTCGAAGCTTCCATTTGATATAATGCGTGAAGAAATTCCATATTGCAAAATTTCAAAACAGTCCAATAGGGCAATGGTTCTTAAGGATTGTAAACTAATTGTTTGGGATGAGTGCACTATGGCCCATAAAAGTGGCTTTGAAGCTCTAAATATAACTTTAAAGGACCTTCGGAATAATAATCTATTAATGGGAGGCATCAGAGTTCTTTTAGCTGGAGATTTTCGGCAAACACTTCCAGTTGTGCCCCGTGGAACAAGAGCCGATGAGATTAAATCGTGCTTAAAATCCTCATTTTTGTGGCAACTGTTAAAAAACTAGCAATTACCAAAAATTTGCGCGTACACCTAAATGGCGATGGATGTGCTAATGATTTTGCAAATACTTTACTTAAAATCGAAGTTGGAATATTTGAAGCAGTTGATGAAAAAATAACCATACCTTTATGTTTGGGAACTGTTGTAACATCTCTTGAAGAGCTTATTTCAAAAATATATCCTGATATTTCACATATTTTTGAGAAATCATTAGATTTGTTGGCTGAACCAGCAATTTTAACTTCAAGAAACGATAGAGCCGTTTCAATAAATGATTTATTTTTAAAATCATTCGATGGGCAAGAAATTACATACAAAACATGTGACTCATTCCTTGAAGTTGACAATGCTGACCATTATCCAGTTGAGTTTCTTAGCAAACAAAATCCACCTGGATTTACATTGCATAATCTCACTCTCAAGGTAGGTGCACCAATAATGTTAATATGAAATCTGAGGTCACCAAAACTATGCAATGGCACAAGATTGCAAATAAAAGCTCTTAAAAAATGTACAATTGAAGCCACAGTATTTACTGGTTGTGCCAAAGGGGAAACTGTTATTATACCAAGAATACCTTTCATATCTGATAACCAGCCCTTTGAGTTTAAGAGAGTGCAATTTCCAGTTAAAGTCTGTTTTGCTATTACATTAAATAAGTCACAGGGGCAGACTTTAAAGTTGGCCGGACTAGACTTAAGAGATGATTGTTTCTCCCATGGTCAATTTTATGTGGCCTGCTCAAGAGTTAGTTCTGCTAGAGATTTGTTTATTTTGGCTTCTGACAGTTAAACAAAAAATGTAGTATATAAGGAAGTTATACAATAACCGAAGACTTATCTATTGAACACTGTTCAATTATCTCTCAAAGTGCCTATATTTGGTGAAATTTCACATATTTGTGAATAATCATTAGATTGGATATCAGAGCACACTCGAGTATGACTTGATGCTCGATACGATCGTTTGAACAAAACGTGTATGCATTAAATCAAATCAGCCAGTAAGTTCGTGACTCGATCGAAATGAAAGCTCACAAACGATCATGATCCAAGACGATCGTTGCTACTCGAACGTGGTTGAATCGAAACGCACGCACATTATAGATTCAAACTGACCGTTCGAGTCAAACGTTCGGTTCGAACGATCCGCTCTGATCGCTCGAGCCTGATCAAACATCTCTTACACATTGCAGTTCTCTGATTTACATATGTATGCATGTGTACAAGCAGAGAACACATAAAATCGCTCGCTCTCACTGTTCGTTAATATTGTTTATTTTCTTTGCAAACGCGTCTAATGTGTATAAAAAAATTTTTTGCCAAGTGAATCTTTAACTACTCGATTTATATGTTTGAAAATACTTATTTAAAAAAATTTAGCTTGTTCAAATATTATTACGATAAATTAAAGACCGTTTTATAATATGTAAAATAAAAAATAATAATTTATAATAAACGGCATTATTTTGATCTCTGGTGAAATACTTTTTTGTTCGACGGTACACATGCATATGAACATGAATATGTGAAAAAATATAATTTAAATAATGTTTGCATTTGTACATTTTTATAGTTTAAGTTTATTTTGTTAAACAACTTACTGTTTTTTTTTTCGTTATGGCCTGTGGGATATCTGTTTGGTTATTAATAACAAACCAACAATAACTATAGAATAGTTTAGACTCAGATTATGACGAAAGACAGAGGTGAGTATTATAATTTAAGTTAGTTCCAACAATTCGTTCATTTGCTTCGTGTATATTTTAAGGTTTTTTTTCTATTGTGACCTATCGACGATGACAAAGTTATCCGACGACCCCAATGTTTTGAGCTGAGTCAAGAGATACTCTAAAAAGTGTCAGATACTTTCCCATAGAAACCAGGTTTATTTGATTGCTTGCTGTTGTTGGCTTGCAGAAGCAAATGGTAGTTTAATTTACAAATATTCGTTTTTATTTTTATTAAGTATATTTATACCCGTTACTTAAAAAATAAGTAAAAGGGTATATTGTGTTCGTTGGAATGTTTGTAACAGGGAGAAGGAGGCATCTCCGACCCTATAAAGTATATATATTCTTGATCAGCATCAATAGCCGAGTCGATATAGCCATGTGTGTCTGTCCGTCTGTCCGTCCGTGTGAGCGCCTAGATCTCAGACACCATAAAAGATAGAGATACCAAACTTTCACTAAAAGACTTCTATAAACCCCACGCAGATCAAGTTTGTTTCAAATTTAATCCACGACCCCCTCCGCCCCCCTCAAATCGCGAAAAACCACCACACCCACAGGTTTTGAGATAATACCTTTTTTGTGATTATTAGCGTTATCTCCTAGCGTTATCTATCATCCCACTGAATCGCATTAAGATTGCACATGTAGAACGACAGTTATGGTGAATTAAAGTTTACGGAGCAAAACAAGTATTTTCTTTAAAGTGCTTTTCAATATATTAAAGAAAGAAACGCGTATTATATGGTCGGGATCTCGACTATAGGCTTTCCCGCTTGTTTTTTTTACAATAGATGCGTCGGACTATAATTCAACAAGGGATGAAGACTATCCCGCTTGAGCCGCACTGGAGTTTTTCGCTACGCTTTATTTACTTTTGGAATATTGAACTATAAGCGATTAAATGACATTTTTCAATGCTAGTGAAATGAAATTTCATTAGCACTACTTTTTTTCAATGCTAGTGAAATGAAATTTCATAAGCAGTACTTTTTTTAATGCTAGTGAAATGACGATTTCATTAGCACTACTTTTTTTCAATGCTAGTGAAATGAAATTTCATTAGCACTACTTTTTTTAATGCTAGTGAAATGACAATTTCATTAGCAGTACTTTTTTTAATGCTAGTGAAATGATGATTTCATTAAAAAAGTAGTTAATTAGGAACAACTCTGATATTCAACTAGTTTGAATTTGGGTACAAATGGATTACTTGTTAAGACGGAACTACTACAGGGCCATTATACACGCAACCAGTCGTAATCTACTTGAGTAAAGACTAGTGGACGACACCGATATATGGGTTTGGACTAGATAGGTAACCAGATGCTACCCCCTCCCCAACACCCTGTGCTAGTAAAAAACTAGTTGCAGGGAATATTTAAATTTTGGAATACATTTTTCCGTTGCTGCTGCACCAGAAGCATGTTTTAGCACTTGTCTTTGGGCCTTTCGGAACTCGTCCTTCAAATATTTAAATTCCTTTCGCATTGGTCCGCTAAAAATAAAAATTAAATATTATATTTCAGATATTTGTCAAATGGTATATCTATCAGATCTTATCAATTTAGCTATCGCATCGCAGAAAGCACTTTGCGTAAATAATTCCAAAAGTGTGCTCTACGATATGGGAAACACTTCATTTAACCCATATGATGTCTTTAATCATATTGAATTAAATAAAATTTCCAACGAATATTATGAGACAACCGGATTTCCGAATTGTATTGGCGCCATTGATGGCAAACACTGCCGCATAAAATGCACCAAACAATTTGGATCAGATTATTTTCATTACAAATTGTCTTTATTGTTCTGCAAGGTGTTGCAGATTCTAATTGCAAGTTTTTATTTATAAGGCCTGGCTCCAGCAGGAACTAAAAGTTCCTGTCAAACTTCATATAAAAAAAACTTTGGCAGGAATTTTTAGTTTTCGTTTTCGTTTCGTGTGTATCCAGCGACTTGAACGAAATCCACAAATTAATATCGATATTTGGCATATACATAGATAGCATGTGTGAACTGAGAGAGTGTATCAGGAAAATTTACTTCGCATTTATTCACGATGGACTCGAATGTCAAACATGGAGACTCAAGTTGCTATGCGAAAAACAAAAAAAAAGCGCAATTACAATTTTCAGCACGAGGAAAGATAACTTTAATTAAAGCAGTGGAGGTGCGACCATGTTTTTGACAAAAATCGCAAATAAGAATCATTTTGATAAAATATCTATGAAGGTCATGGAAAAGTGTTGCTGGAGAAATAATTGAATAGTAACACTAGGCAACAGCCAAAAAATTACACGAACCAAACCCACTTTTTTGGATGGATTTGGGGCTCCAAATGACGAAAAACATTTTTTTATACCCTGAGCCCATTAAAAATGGGCAAAAAAGGGTATAATGCATTTGGCAGAATGTATGTAACAGGCAGAAGGGGGCGTGGCAGACCCCCAAAAGTATATATATTCTTGATCAGGATCAACAGTCGAGTCGATTGAGCCATGTCCGTCTGTCTGTCTGTCCGTCTGTCCGTCTGTTTGAACGCGTCGATCTCAGAAACCATAAGAGCTAGAGACTCAAACTTGGTATGTAGGTTCCTGGATACCGTACGCAGATCAAGTTTGTTTTTATTTTTGGATCGGACAACTATATCATATAGCTGCCATAGGAACGATACATCGAAAATGAAGTTTTTGTATGAAAAGCTTCTTTAATTTTTGAGATATCTCAACCAATCTCACACGATATATATTTGGGGTGGTATTATATATCCTGACCAAATTTGGTCCAAATCGGCCCACTATATCATATAGCTGTCATACAGTCGCTCTGCCGAAAATCAAGTTTTAGTATGAAAAAGTTTTTTGTTTTTTGAGATATCGTAACCAAACTGATAGAATATGTATCTGGGCTGGTATTATACATCCTGACCAAGTTTGGTCCAAATCGGCCCACAATATCATATAGCTGTCATACAGACGCTCTGCCGAAAATCAAGTTTTAGTATGAAAAAGTTTTTTGTTTTTTGAGATATCTTAACCAAACTGATAGAATATGCATTTATGATGGTTTTGTACATTCTGACCAAATTTGGTTCAAATCGGTCTACTATATCATTTAGCTGTCATAGGAACGATCGTTCGAAAATCAAGGTTTAGTATGAAATTTTTTTTTGTTTTTTGAGATATTTTAACCAATCTGACAGAATATGCATTTAAGATGGTCAGCTGAACTATTAAATTTGATTATATATATATAGCTATATTCATTACCAATCGTTACGTATGCTTACCATAAAAATCTATGGAAGGACGGCTAAGTTATTAGTATATTGACAATAAAACAATTTTTACGCAAAGGTAGATTTTCGACTGACCGGTCCCATGGAAGCTATATGTTATAGTGATCCGATTCCAACCAAATTTGGACAGGTTATATAAGGCAATAGAACTTATAACTTGTAAGTTTGGTACAGATAACTTAAAAAACAAAAAAGTTTTTCATACTAAAGGTTGCTTATCGACCGTTCGTATCGATTGTTCCTATGGCAGCTATATGATATAGTGGTCCGATTTCTACCAAATTTCGTAAGGATGTAATGGGCAATGAAAGATGCCCAATTTATGAGTTTTATAGAGATTTCTCCAAAAACAAAAAAATTTTTTATACTAAAACATGATTTTCTACCGATCGGTCCTATGACAGCTATATGATATAGTGGACCGATTTCAACCAACTTTGGTCAGGATAAACATATTCTATCAGTTTAGTTAAGATATCTCAAAAAACAAAAAAGTTTAACATACTTAAACTTGTTTTTAGACCGATCGGTCCTATGGCAGCTGTATGATATAGTAGACAGATTCGAACCCAAATAAATAAAGATGTAAAGGACAACAAAGAGTACACAATTTGTGAGTTCGATTAAAATATCTTAGAAAATAAAAAAGTTTTTCATACTATAGGTGAATTTTCGACTGATCGTTCCTATGGCAGCTATATTGAATAGTGATCCGATTTTAACCAAATTTGGTAGGGATATATACCACATTACTAAATACAGCAAGATTGGATGATATATCTCAAAAAACAAAAAACTTTTTCATACTATCCCTTGTATTTCTAACGATCGTTCCTATGGCAGCTATATGATATAGTAATCCGATTTAGACCAAATTTGGTCAGGGTGTATGAGACAGTCCCAAATACACTATCTGTGAGATTGGCTAAGATATCTTAAGAAACAAAAAAGTTTTTCATACTAAATGTCATGCCGCTCTACAAGGAAGTCATAAAATTCGACAAAAACATGCCTAGACAAAAAAATAATACATCGCCGTCTCACCACAGATGATAAGATATATCTTAAACGACGCGTAATTAATGCAGCTATGTAAATAAAATTAAAGACAAAATGTAATATAATGTAATCGAATTTTAAAGTAAAATAAGTTAAAAAAAAAGCTTAAAAAAAATCATCATTTTCTTAATTCAAAAATTGATATATCTTAAACTATAAGTTTAAATCCAAGACTTTGTATTAATGATTATAGATATATTCAATGACTTTCAGGAAAAGTAAAGTTTCGGTTTCGGCGTTCTCGAGTAATTATGAAAATACTGGGCGCACCTCTGAAAAAAAATACGAAAAAAAAGTCAAATTTCAAAAAATTCTAAAAAAAAAATTTCAACACAAAAAAAAAAAAAAAGTTTTTGGAGCCCCAAATCTATCCAAAAAAGTGGGTTTGGTTCGTGTAATAGACAAAAAGTTTAAAATTGTTGCCAATTATAATTGGCGCAACCAACACATTCACTTCATCGTCCAAATTTATTTGCTTTCTTTTTTAATTTTAGTTGACCTTTCAAATTTGGCGCTGTTTACAAGCCAAACTGTTTTGTCAGAGTGACCATGTACGTTCTTGGTGCAGGGTCAAAAATATGCCAGTTTTAGGTAAATTTTTTATGCATATAGGTGCTTGGTCACACTGTTTTAGTTATGTTCCACAAACACAAGAAATAATTGTCAAATTCCTGACAAGGAATTTTCAAAAATATTATATATTATTAAAAATATTATATTAAATAAATATAAAAAACAATACCTAAAAATTGGAATTCAGCACTGCGCAAAAAATAATTTTTATGTACAGAAAAGCTCACCCTTTATGCACAAAGTGCAGAGTGCGTTTCATTCAAAGCGATAAATATTCCACATTAGCCTATAACCACTATAAATTAGTAGAAAGAAGGCAATTGGAATAATTAACAACAAAAAAATAACTTTAATTAAATAGACTTTTTAGTGGCTCAATCAGTAGTCTGGGGAGATCGAACACGTGACTTACAAAATAAGTATGATTACCTATCCATAAAAGAGAGAGCTTCACTCAATTTAATTCTCAATTAAAATAAATAGAGGTAATGCTGATTATGAGTTACGTTATGCAGACTTGAACTTGCATTACTTATTAATAAATATCAATCCCACCAACCATAGAAATTATAAGACTTTAGAATAATTCTTATTGAACAATTTATTTATTTTTTAATATGAAAATGATTATAAAAGTTGTTACACATAAAATTAATGTAAAATGTTAGATATAGTACATTAATTTTATATAAAAATGTAATTAAAATTGTATATAAGTTTTTTTTATAAAAAATGATAAAGTTTTTTATACATTTAATTTAAACCTACAACATGTTTTATTGTGTTTGTTTTTGGATCATTATTGGAAAATTGTTCTTCATTTTCTAAGATTATTAGGAAACTTTATTTATAAAATTTCGTTGACGTCGATCCAACTATCTTCACTCATCAGGAAGCCCAACCAGCGCAGCAATGCCCTTTTTCCGTCTCGCTTCAACACTTTTTCAACTAGATATGCGACGGGGTATCGAGTCTTTTTGAGTTCCTCTCTATAGAAACAGCCTTTAATCGGGTTCCCCTTCAAGTCTTCTAGTAAATATGTTGTTGGATATGTATATTTCACTTTTCTAATTTTAAAAATTTCCTATTTGGTGTGTAACCCTTTTCAAATTCATGCTCGTATTTACTTATACGTACATTGTCTCCATTACGCAATTTGCTGCCTGTAAATATCTTCATGTAGTTGTATGCCGTCTTTAGAATATGTTTTTCATTGGATAAATTCACGTTAATTGGTTTCATTTTAATGGTTCTATTCACATTGTTGCTGTAGTCATCAATTAAATTTTTGTACATATTAAGCCATTGAATCTAAATTCTCGCCACATTAGTTCTTGTAAGGTTCTGTTGAAACGTTCAACAATTGATGCTTTCAGTGTACTGTATGTTGAATAGTGATTGATGTTGAACTGGGTTGTCAACTCCTTGAATTGTTTATTGAAAAACTCGGTTCCGTTGTCTGTTTGCAGGTTCTTGGGAGCACCACGCCCTGATTTGAATATTTTCTCCATTGCATGAGTCACATCTTTAGCGGTCTTTGATTTTAGTGCCTCACCCCAAGCGAATTTTGAAAATGTATCTATTACTGTCAATAAATAACGATAGCCATTATTGAATTTAGCATACGCTCCCATTTCAACCAAATCTGCCTGCCATAGATCGTTTATTCCCTTTGTGACTACTCTACGTCATTGGAAATTCTTGCGTGACGTTCCATGTAGGTTAGTTAGGTTAGGTTAGAGCGGCTATCGATTCTACGACTCACTTAGGCCACAGTTGGGCCCATTGTGGTACCGCGGATCTAGGCTGCCTTTCTACCTTTGTGGTGACATGTCAATCAGTAGGGCGTCCAGTTTGATAGCTGAATAAATTTAGCGATTTTGCGCGGTGTTATTGAGGCAAGTTCACCTAGAGTGGAGAGAAAAGGTTTTCCCAGGGTGTGGAGTCTTCTATTACTCAGTGCGGGACAGGAGCAGACAAAATGTTCAGGTGTTTCAATTTCTTCTTCGTCTCTGCAGCTCCTGCAGAAATCATTGTATGGAGCATTCAGCCGTGTGGCGTGGATGCCTACCAGCCAATGTCCTGTTAGTGCTCTTACTACTGCTGAACAGTCTGTTCTGCTCAGTTTACATAGAATACTAGAACGAGTCTTATTCAGGTGAGGCCAGGTTTGCCTAGCGACACGACAGTGGTGCGTGGTTTGCCATCGATTTTCACTTATGGTTGTAGATTGAGCTACAAGTAGTAGCTTGCAGGTCGCCAGTGGCATACGCGTATCCTCCTTGTCAGGAAGGAGGTGTACTGTTGTATCTTTTCTGGCTAGTTCATCAGCTATACAGTTTCCTGTAATGTCTTGATTCCCTGGTACCCATATTAGGCTGATGTCGAAATGCTCAGCCATCTCATGTAGAGATTTGCGGCAGTTCGAAACTGAGATGGAATTAGTTGTGGTCGATTTTTTAGACTTGATAGCTGCTTGGCTGTCACTGTATATGTTAATACGGCCCGAATTGACTTGAGATTCCCTTAGGAATCCTTTAATTCCTTTATAGCTTCATTTATAGCCAGGATTTCGGCTTGGAAGACGCTACAATGATCAGGTAGTCTAAAGGAGACCTTTATATTTAGCTCCTGAGAATATACCCCTCCACCTACTTGATTGTTCAATTTTGAACCATCTGTGTAGAAGGATAAGGCCCCACTTTGTCCTGGAGTATGTGATGACCATTCCTCTCTGCGCGGAATGGTTGTTTGAAAGGGAGTTTCGATATGCTCTATTGGCATACAGTAGTCGGTTCTGGAAGGGACTATCTCGTTGTCCTTAAGAATGGCAGAGTGCCCCGTTGAGCCTTCTATCCATGAGTTAGAATCTCTTAGTCGAATTGCTGTCTTGGCGGAGATACATTTGCTTACTTGCCTGATTGGCTGTATGTTTAGAATGGCGTCTAGAGCTTCGGCAGGTGTTGTGTTAAGAGCACCTGTAATGCAGATTTCGGCCATCCTCTGAATTTTATTGAGCTGTTTGTTGATGGACTGCTTTGTTAAAGCAGGCCACCACATTGCTATACCATAAAGTAGTATTTATTTATTTATTTATTTATAAAATCAGTCGACAAAAAATTAACAATTTTGTATATATATATATAAGTTAAGTCTGGGCACCCCATGGGCGCCCGACTTTTACCTAATCATGTCGGTTTCCTGGGATAATTAGGCTCCTGTGACCAGTTGATTCCCTCTATAGAGTGTATTAGACTTGGTTTAATCGTTATAATTGCTTCTTTATTTAATTGTATTTCTTATTCTAATCGTCAAGTACAATGTTGTTCAGTTCGCCGCTCCAGAAGTTCTGCCGTCGCTGGCTGGCTCTGCTTCCCACGAAGTCTTCGTCGCGTTGGCCGCGGCGTCAGCGTCAGCGCCAACGTTGGTGTGCAAGCGCTGTAACTTGACCGCTCAGCAGTTCCCGCGGTTTTCGCTGAGTCGGCGTTGCACACGCTGACCCAGAACTGTTGATTGCCAAACCGCTGAGCGGTAGCCGACCGCTGGTTGCCAAAGTGTTGACCGGCAACCGGGTACGGCCAATGACCCGCTGCAGTTGTTGTTGCAGCAGCGCAGCTGGGCTGGCATAGGGGAGGGGGGGAAGAGTGCCAGCCGGTGTTAACTTGGATACGGCCAATGACCCGCTGTAGTTGTTGTTGCAGCAGCGCAACTGGGCTGGCATAGGGGAGGGGGAGAAGAGTGCCAGCCCGTGTTAACTCTTCCCCATCGCAAGATCTGTGTCCCACAGATCATCAGGCCTTGGTTGCAGAGGTTTGCGGTTCCAGGTCCAGGGTGGAACTGCGCAGCTTTGGGATGCCCTTTGTTGACGTTATTTTTCTCCAGACAATGTAAAACACCGCCATGAAGATTGAAGCCATGAGTAACTCTGTGAAATTAGAAATCAGAATTTCCGTAGACATGTTAGATAATTTTTGTAGATTCTTTAGGTTGAAATCGTGAACATAATTCAACGATAGCTGGTATCCCGTTGCCGTTATTTGTGTCAACACAGCCGGCATTGCCATCAGGTGGGTAGACGAGTAGCTACTATAGTTCCTGTTGCCGATCATGATCGTTTCATTGTCGTATTGAACAATGAACGATCCCTCCAAATGGTAGTTTTTCGCAGTGGTGGCTACCGTCCCGTTGAAGTGCGTCAAAAAGATTGTTCCATCGTCGACAAGTTCGACCACCTCCTCGTCGTTCCTGACATAGTTGCAGGCGGCGTGGCCACCCTTCACCAACCGAGGGATGCAGCTATCCTCTGCCAATTTGTGAAGATCCTTTTCCTGGCAAACTGTCGTGTTGCCGATAGACAGACAGTCCCCCAGGACGGCGTAGGTTTCGAAGGCGTCCACGGCCAGTTTGTTGTATTCCAGTGCGATTTGCTTTCCATCTGATATCGTTGGGTAGAGGTACAACAACCGATATCTCCTGTCCGTTACCTTGGGCATAGCCAAGATGTACAACAAGGAAGTTCCGTTTGTCAAAATTGTGGGTCGGGAAAATTCGACAGCCTCGACCACATTTTGGTATGGGAGACTATCTACTTCCGACAAGATCGTCTCGACTTCGTCGTGATCCAGCAAGTTGGAATTGACCACTCCGGTCTTAGCCAACTGACACGCCCTTGTCATTTCGTTAATCTCTTCTGCAAGGATTATGGACTTGTGCAACACGGCTGTCGTTGCATGGAAGTCCCCATCTATCGAGTTGACTTTCGCTATCACCTCATTGAGTCGATGGAGCGACTCGTGTGTTGAGTCGAAAAGTCTCGTGTTTATTCGGATTTGCTGGTCGTTGTTCTTCTCGACGTTGCCCTGCGCCTTCAGGATAGCGTTCCAATCCGATGCATCTGGTGATCCAGCGACCCATTTCCATGCCGATCCCAGCCAGTCTACGGATCGTGGCCTGCGTAATGGCGTGCTAGTCATTCGTGTGATCCCCTCCATGGCTTGTTGAAGGTAGTAGTCGGTCAAAGCCTTGACTCTCTGATCGTTGATTCCAGCGGCCTCGTTCGTTAGTTCATTGACGACGCACTGCATGCGTTCTAGGTTTATGACGTGAGCCAGCTTAAATACTCCATTGATCCGCCAAACTACGCCTTGTTGCAGAGGAATAACCGGTGCGTCATATTTAAAGACATGAACGGCGGCTACTGTTTGAATTATGATCAAACTTATAATATAAAAAGGAGGTGTACAAAAGGTTATGTGGGACTTAAAGGTAATTATTCAAATTTTGGTTTTGTGAAGCTTAAGCGATATTCGTGTATATTTGTTTAATTTCTCTAGTTTTTCGTTTTTTTTATGTTTTTCAGTGTTTTTGTTTATTTCTGTGTTTTTTGTTTTTTTGTGTTTTTTGTGTGTCTTTTTTGTTTTTGGTATGTCTTATTTTAAGGTGAATAAATGAATTGTGAAACGTTTTCAATTGATTTTGTTAACTTCATAAATGGGACTTGTGGACAAGTTTCCCCGATTTTGTTTTAATGGTGACCCTACCATCCTCTCCTACCTCTTCTGCTAAATGCAACCTAGCCCCGTCCTTCACGCCATACTCTATGTATGGAACGCTAGAGAGGCATCGGTCATAAAATTTGTTTCATCCGTGTTACCGAACTCACCCTCAGTACGAGGCTGATCGTCTGCTTGTAGCGGACCGTTCGGTAGGATTGCCGCGTTCCCGCGGTAGGGTTCTTCATAGTAGATCCCATTGTTTGACTTTTCGTCAAACTCGCACATAGCGGGACCCGCAGAAGGTGGGACGGTATTCAAGTTATACAATCTCTGGGCCTTGCGGAACGGGTTGAGATTGGATGAAGTACTTGGACTGAGCTTGAAGTTCGAGTTCTGCGCGCTAGTGTTGGAACGATAGGACTGCCCTGAATGGTTTGACTCCGTTTTAATGGCTGGTCTGGTGGTCGAAAATCGTGGCGAGGACTGCTGCATCTGCAGCGGGGCTTGATTAGCAACCACCTGATTGGGTTGATATCCCCACGGGTACCTAGGTCCACCTGGCGGGCGGAAACCTGGTTGTTGGGACGGAAACCTATTGCCATAAGGTACGTGGACTTTTGAGGTGATATTCTGTAGTTCCAAGCAGATGGCGTATGCCTCTGGCAAGGTTTTTGGTCCACGAATTATCAGCAGCTTTGACATATCCCCATTCAATCCTCTAATGAAAACATCTAGGGCTCTGTCCCTATACGATTCTACCAAAACGCTAGTAATCTCGGAATTCTGATCTCCGTTTTTGATACATCGGACAATGAGCGCAAAATGATTATTTACTGCCGTAAAAAAGGCGTCCATCGTTTTCATCCCCTGGGTCATTTGACTCATTTGATGTTCAAGTGTCCGTAGGTCGCGTTTGTCGGCGTAATGGAGCGTCAGGATACGTTTTATTTCGCACCAATCGTCGTCGGGTACGTTATAGGAGATCAAGCCCGTTTCGCCGTTGCCCCTTATCTTTTGCCTAATGTGGAGAACTATTGAACGGTAAAGGGGTCTTTCTTTAATTACTTGATAATCTCTCAGAATTGCTTCAGCCCTTCCGATCCATGAGGCGTAGTTCTCAAACTCGCCCTCAAAGACCTGTAGCTCCTTGACGCAGTCTGGCAACGTCGAAATTTCTTTAAGCTCATATTCGGTCCGTGCTGGCGTCAAGGGCTTGGGCTGAGCGACGACAGGACTCGATTTCTCGTGGACTTTTTCGAGAGCAATCACCTTGTCGCTAACCTTTTTCATGTCTTCCTTAATGCCGGCCATCTGGCCAAGTAATGCGCTAAGAGTCGCATCGAACTTTGTTAGGGTTTCTTTCATTTCTTCCATTTTCCTTTTTACCAGACGAACTACTGATGTTATGCGATTCGGGGTAGATAAAGTAAAGCGAGGTTGGGTAGGTCACCAGCTTAACGATTTTTGGATTTTGGCAAAAATTTCTTATTTTCTATTTTTTGTATTATTGAAAACGTTTCACTCACCCGTTACAATGTGTGTCTCTGTGTCTTTTGCACTTAGAATGCTATTCAATCCTGTGCGCTGAAGTTGTGTAGGCGAGTAGACATAAATTCCACTTACAACGTGCAAGTTCTAAATAGGTAAAAAAAACGACTTTAGTAATTTGTTAAACTCACAAATGAAATTAATTTATAAAACAAGTGACGAGTGAATTCGTGCGTGTGTGGTTCTTTTTCTTAACTTCTAAACTTTTTCTTTTTAGTGTGGGTGCGGCTTCTTTCGATTTTGAGTATAGCACTCGCTATTTCCAATTACATCGGGTCTTAGGCGCGGTGGGCCGTATTGCTCCTCTTTGGCGCATAGCCTACTAGGGTACGGTTAACACACACAACTCACTAGGCGGATTCTTGTGCTGGTAACACTGATCGTATCTAGCAAGCTGCCACAACCACTTTTTATACCCTGAGCCCATTGGAAATGGGCAAAAAAGGGTATAATGTATTTGGCAGAATGTATGTAACAGGCAGAAGGGGGCGTGGCAGACCCCCAAAAGTATATATATTCTTGATCAGGTTCAACAGTCGAGTCGATTGAGCCATGTCCGTCTGTCTGTCCGTCTGTCCGTCTGTTTGAACGCGTCGATCTCAGAAACCATAAGAGCTAGAGACTTCAAACTTGGTATGTAGGTTCCTGGATACCGTACGCAGATCAAGTTTGTTTTTATTTTTGGATCGGACAACTATATCATATAGCTGCCATAGGAACGATACATCGAAAATGAAGTTTTTGTATGAAAAGCTTCTTTAATTTTTGAGATATCTCAACCAATCTCACACGATATATATTTGGGGTGGTATTATACATCCTGATCAAGTTTGGTCCAAATCGGCCCACTATATCATATAGCTGTCATACAGACGATCTGCCGAAAATCAAGTTTTAGTATGCAAAAGTTTTTTGTTTTTTGAGATATCTTAACCAAACTGATAGAATATGCATTTATGTTGGTTTTGTACATTCTGACCAGATTTGGTTCAGATCGGTTCCATATATCATATAGCTGCCATTGGAATAATTGGTCGAAAATCAACATTTATAAAAGAGTACCTGGGCTCAGGGTATCCTACTGTCGAGCGTGCTCGACTGTAGCCGCACCTCACCGCGAGCGAAGCGAGTAGGGGGCGGAGCCCCCTTGTTTTTATTGGAATTGGCTCCATTTTGATCTCAAGAAGAGTTTTTGAAAACTATTAAAAGTATAATTTAGAGTTAAATAATTTCACTACCAACAATAAAAATGTAATCAAATGAAATTTCCTACATATGTACAATTAAAATATTTTTTATTTAGTAGTTTTTCAAATAAACGTTTTAACTTTTACTTTATTTTGGTTTATTTATAAAAATTGCTTAGTTTTAATGAAGTTTGTTCTTTTTTAGTGAAATTGACTCTTTTTAAACATTTTTTGGCTCATTTTTAATTGTTTAAATGGCAACTGTGCTTTTTGGTGAACTGACAGCAAAGAAAAATTTGGTTGTGCATATTTTGCGTGCACTGCTTCTGTCATTCGACAAATCGAACTAATTCAAACCATTCAGTAAAACTCCATTCTGGTGCACTATCATATTATAATCTATAATAATGAATAATTAAGTTGGATACTTACACTAGGCAACATATTTGAATTTCGTGGCTATTCAACGAACGAAACCCACTTTTATGGATAGATTTGGGGCCACAAACGACGAAAATCCTTCTTTTTTTTCTATGGCATTTTTTAGATTTTTTATAAGTCTGACTTTTTAGCTCGGTACCCAAAAACTGGGTACTAGAGCCTATTAGATTCGTGACATTTATGGTACACTATTTTGAACACCTTTATCTCCGAGACTATGGGAGTAAGAACATTTAGTTACAATACTCCGAGGATATTGATCTATATCAAGTTCATTTTAAAATTTGACCACGCCCACGGCCGCCAACGTAATTGATATAAAATTGAATAAGAGATATAATTGAGATCGGTTATAAGCAGAGAAGATATTTATGGAAATATGATATATGGAGGACATATAGTATAATGCATGTAAATCTGCACTTGAACTCTGTCACGATGTTAGTCGCAACTTCGGAACTAGTGTGTAAGCACGCTTGCCAATCCCCAACTTATAACACTCACGCGTTAGTTTATGAACTGACTTCGTCTTTTGGTTTACATGGTTTGCATCGATTAATGGTTTGTATGGGGTTTTATAGGTAATCTTATATACTAAAGGACAGAGATCACAATTGTGTTAAAGTATTCTTGACTCTTTTCTTCTCATAACGTAATTGAATCTTATGTGACGGAGTTATTTCTTTTCTATTATGTATTCAGTTATATTTATGTTGTCCTTGTCTATCTATTTCTGAGCGTCAGGATTAGAGATGGGCACGGGCCTTTTTCAAAAATCCACGGGCTTCGGGCCTGAAATTCGTAAACGGCCTTTTTTTTGCGACCCTGGCCTGAGCAAAAAGCCCGAAGCCCCGTAGGCCCGAAAAGTCACAAAAGTTTTAATTTCACACTTACTTTTATATGAATTGATACAAATATTTCAGTGATAATTCACTGTTTATATTATTTACGTATCGAGCTGGAATTAGAAGAAGAAAAAGCGGGGCGGTAAAATGAACAAACAAAAATTTCAAGAGTTAGTGATTAAAAAAGACTCCACAATAAGATATGTGCCTAAAGAGGATGGTAGGAGTGACGTGTGGAGGAAGTTTAAGCTCATTGAATTCGACAACGTTGCGGTTGATCTCGTCTGCTGCATGGAATGCAAATCTGTTTTCGCATACAACAACAAGCAGTTAAGCGTCTACCATCGCCAACATTAAAACAACCCAAAGTAACTGTATATAATAGAAAAATAATTTCACAGAGCGCATTGGAAAGACTTACACGTAAGCAGCTTGGTTAAGTGGCTTTAGATTTGCTTCCACTCAGTGTGCTAGTTAGTATAACTTACATTTATGCATAACCATTTTTCTTAGTTATTGGTAGGTCGTGGCTTTCAGCAATACGCACAGGAGCTCATCAATATGGGCGCAGAATTCGGACATCAGAGTTTCCTGGAACTGGCCATATCGGGAAGTGTTTAATTACGAGAGTCATGACAAAGGAATACAACAAATTAAAAACGCAGCTTATGTAAGATGTGGCAGATCAGTACTTAGCATTTACACTGGGGAAAACATCATTGACCATATGAAAAGCATTCTCGAGGAGTTTCATATACCGGATAAAATGAATACATCTGTATTTGTAACTGATAATATAGAAAATGTTGTTGCCGCTTTTAAACAATATTAAAGATTATCCTGTGCGTGCCATAATTTAAACCTAGTTATGGAAGACGTTATTGAAAAGCATCCTCTCCGAGAAATGGATGAATTAATTGATTGTTCAAAAAAATTGGTAAAATATTTTAAGCACTCCGAGCTTAACAACAAATTGCCTACAACCTTAAAGCAAGATATTAGAGCCCGATGGAACTCAACATATACTATGCTTGACAGCATATATAAAGTTCAAAATTAAATTAAAAGTCTCTTACTTGAGAAGAATGAGCTTCTACCCATAGCAAATCTAGATTTTTCTATTACAATTCTTAAAACAATTTAAAGAGTGTTCCCAAAAATTAAGCGCAGAAAAAGAAACTACAATTCAAATTTATTCGCTGTGGCTCGAAAAAATCGTAGAACTTTGTTCCTCTGATTGCACTGATTTTTAAGTGATAAAAGAAATTAAAGTTCGAATAATGCAGTCTTTAATAAAGCGATTTGTTCCCACAACTATTCATTTAGTGGGCCTTTTTATGAATCCACCATTTAAAGAAATGAATTTTTTATCGAAAGATAAAAAGGATAATGTTATATGCACGGTAAAAGCAATGCTCTCCGAAATAAATAGTGAGGAAGAAGTACAAGGATCTCCAGATAAGAACTGTTCTGATCAAAATAATCATGAATTTTCCCAATATCTTGATTTACAGTTTCCCAAGGAAAGAAAACAACATAAAATTTTATTGATAAAGAAGTAGGACAATACTTTTCCGCTTTTGTCCCCTGCAATACTCCTGTTTTAATATGCGAATAAGCTGAAGTTGTTGCAAACGTTGTCAAGAAAAATTTTAACCATTCCAGTAAGCTCGCCAACAAGTGGGCGCATTTTTTCAACATCGGGAAATGTTTTAAATGATAGACGCACCAGGCTTACCAGCTCTAACTTGGATGAAATCATTTTCTTACATAATAATATTTAAAAAAGAATTTTGTTATATATAAGACAAAAATAATATTGAAGAACTGAAGAATAATTTTATTTTTTATTATGTATTTATAAAAAATGAATAATTTTTTTATATTTAAGTAAAGAAGAAATTAATGAATAAAAAAAATTATTTTGTTGCATAACACTTAAGAAATGGATTGGAAAAAATTTAATAAAAGTTTCGGGCCGTGCCGAGCCTTTTTGAAAATTTGACCGGGCTGGTCCGGGCCAAAAAATTTTATTTCTCTAGTCAGGATCATTTCCCATGTGGTAATCCAACGCCTTGGTGACCTTTTCAAGTGGTTTGCCGCATATCAGGAAGCGCATTTCGAGGGTTGTTTGAATACCATGTTAATTTATGAACATATAATCACCTGGATGTTAGAGACTATAAGAGCTAGAGCTATTTGGTGAAAACACTGCTATGTTGCACTCAGATAAAATTTGCTTTTAAATTTTGCAATTTTCCTATTATCGAAAAAAAAACTAAATTAACCAATTACAAGGCCAATTAAATAGGTAGAGATTTCAAATTTTGCACACGTATATATTACCGCCTTTATGCCATTATTTCATTGCGATAAGATAATAAACAACGAATATATTAAGAGAATAAGTATCGCTTTGCACGCCGTGGTACGCACAGTCCCTAAGGGTGGGGTTAACAGCAGGTTCACATGTTATGTTAATGTTATAATAACATTATATAAACCTAGTTATACATGTTAAATCAATGTTATTTTAGTGATGTAACATGTTATATTCGACATGTTATATGAACGTTATGTTTATTAATTTTATGTTAAGATACATTCCTTCTGTTAATTTATTTGTTCATTCAATTATGTTAATCTATAAATGTTAAATTTGAATATATTTATGAATATTTGATGAATAGTATGTTACATGTTCTTTTATTTTAACATTTTGAAAGTTAATAGTGTCAATTAAATTTAGCCTCTGTACGAATTGAAGTTTTTTAAGTAATTAAAAAATACTTTTTTTATTTAGTTAGTGTGGGTAGCGAGCATGAACTGTCGAGTGGGTTCGACTGGAGCTCTTTTACACTTCATCGCGAGCGAAGCGATCCGGGGGTAGGCGAGCGTGGCGAACAAGGAACTTAGCCCCCTTTTTTAATCTTCGTTATTAGCTGCTTAAATAAGAAAGTGAAGTTTTAATTCACACAATGTTCTCAGCGACTAACCGAAAACAAAAGATAGCATAAACAAAGGTGTGGTGGGGAACTTCCTGCCCATGGTTTTTCTTAATTGGAACTCCAAACAGTCTTTCGATGTGGTCACAAAAAACACTAGGCAACAAACCCACTTTTTTTTGGCGACGAAAAACATTTTTTTTTGTGGTGGGACTATTGTTTTAGAATTTTTTAAAAATGAGGTTTTTTTTTCGTACTTTTTTCAGAAGTGCTCTCACTTTTGTAATCATTACTCGAGAATGACAAAACCAATTTTCAAAAGATTTAATATTTCTGAAAGCCAATGAATATGTCTATAATTCATTAATACAAAGTTTAAGACTTAAACCAGTTGTTCAAAGAACATCAATTTTTAAATTAAGAAAATGATGATTTTTTTAAACCTTTTTTTTTTAGCTTTTTTACTTTAAATTTACTACATTTTGCTATTTTATTTACATAGCTTACATTAATAATGCGTCGTTTATGATTCATCAAAATCTGTGGAGAGACGGTAATATATTATTTTTTTTTTTGTGTTAGGCATATTGCCAAAAACAATAAAGTTTTCATACTAAAACTTGATTTTTGATAGATCGGTTCTATGACAGCTATATGATACAGTAGACAGAGTCAAAGCAAAATTGATGAAGATGTAAAGGACAACATAAAATAGAAAATTTTTAAGTTTAATTGAAATATCTTAAAAAACATAAAAGGTGTTCATACTAAAGGCTGATTTTGAACCGATCCCTCCTATGGCAGCTATATGATATAGTAGACCGATTTGAGCAAAATAAACTCAAAATGTGTAAAATAACAACAAATGGATGATTTGTGAGATTGGTTAAGATATCTCAAAAATCACAAAAAACGTTCATACTACTCGAATAATTTTCTTAATTCAAGAATTGATATCTTTGTATTAATGTATTAAAGATATATTTATTGACTTTGAGGAAAAGTATTGTTTTTGAAAATCGGCTCATCACCTCTGAAAAAAGTACAAAAAAAAATATTTTTTAAAACTCCTAAAAAAAAATCTCACTACAGAAAAAAAAAAAAAATTATTTTCGTCATTTGGGGCCCCTAAACTTACCCAAAAAGTGGGTTTGGTTCGTGTAATAGCCAAAAAGTTCAAATTTGTTGTCTAGTGTAATTGGCCGGGCGTTTAACGATTAAATTTTATTGGCGACCAGCTGCAATTGGCAGTTGTTCTCAATTCCCAACTAGCGTAATTATTGTGTTTGCTTAAAACAATGCGCTATAAGGGGTGCCACAGAAATTAAAACCAACCGAAATCAATATCAATAACAATGAGGGCATTCAGTAGGAAATTCAATCAGTAATCGCTCCTTATTTTTTATCGATCAGTAATCGGTATCTGCTGAATGACATGATGGTCAAATTTTTTTTTTTTTAATATAACGTATGCATAAATGCATTACGTATTCAATAAAGAAATCATCAAATATTAAAAATTCAAAAGGTTTTTTAAAATTAGGTAAAAAATTGGGAGCGCGACAACCTCTAAAAGTTGACACATATTTCAATGCGCACACAAATGTGGCATTTTTCACAAAAATTACAAGTTTTGAAACTGAATTGTTGACCAGTTATGCAACTGATCTTTACGTTTTTGGTTTCATATGAAAAGTACATTCATTTCTAATAAAATGCTGGGAATTTTGTTTCTTTATTTGTGTACTTCTTATTATAACAAAACACTAAGGCTAGCCTATTTTTTACTCATTTGGATCACATCTCACTATTACAGGTGTCTTTGGTAATCAATTCTCTAGCTAAATTTCGTCTACGGTAGTTGTAGTGCAAAAGCTGATGCAACCTCGCAATAAAATGATGACAATAGAAAAAGATCGCAGTGCAATTACATACGTTTTCGCTATACCAAGCATCATACGACATTTAACAAAAAAAAAAATTTTTTTAATTAGCCTTTTAATTTTTTATACATATTAAGCAATCAGCGTTTTGCCAAAATCGACCTGCAAGTGCGTCAAAATTGAGATCAAAGTTCACTTTTATTTTGATTTACATATAGCAGCGTCAGTCAACGAGCTTACTACCTAGGTGGCACAGAGGATGGTGTGTAGACTGAGGCCCAAGAGGTCCGCGGTTCAAGTCCCCGACCATGCAAGGTTATATTTAAATTTTTAGCTCGGTACCCATAAAATGGGTACTAGAGCCTACAGGATTCGTGACAATTATGGTATACTACTCTTTGAACACCTTTATCTCCGAGACTATAAAAGTTAGAACAACCAAATTTAGTGACCATACTCCTAGGATGTGGACCTATATCAAGTTTATTTTAAAACTTAGACACGCCCATGTCCGCCTACGTAAACTTAATAAAAATAGAATGGCAAGAGCAATTTTAAAGCTACTGCCTTTGCACACAGGATGGGGGGACAAGATGAAGATATTTGAGGAAATATGATATATGGACGACATATAATCACCTTGATCTCAGAGACTATTAGAGCTAGAGATATATATGATATAATATCCTGGATCTCAGAGACTTTAAGAGATAGAGCTACCAAATTTGTTGACAATACTGTTTTGTTGCGCACGCAGATCAAGGTTGCTTTAAAGTTTTGAAACGCCCCCCAATTTTCCTGTAATCGGCAAAAAACTAAATTATCCAATTACATGGCCAAATTTTTAGGAAGAGATTTCAAAGTCAGCACACGTATCCGCACAGTGTGTAGGTGTGGGGGTAACAGCAGGTACATTTGTTATGTTAATGTTATAATAACATAAAATAAAATTAGTTATACATGTTACATCAATGTTATTTTAGTGATGTAGCATGTTATGTTAGACATGTTATATAAATGCTATGTTAATTAATTTTATATATTCTATTAATCATTAAATTATTAATAAAGAAATGTTAATTTTGCATCTATTAATCATTAAATTATTAATAAAGAAATGTTAATTTTGCATATATTTAGGTACATTTGATGGTTGGTTTGTGAAATTTTCTTTCATTTTAACATTTTTAAAGTTAAAAGTGTCAATTAAATTTAGCCTCCCTACGAATTGAAGTTTTTTAAGTATTTGAAAAATACTTTTATTTAATTAATTAATGGTCATTAAACTGCCGCGAAGATGTGGGTACCGAGCATAGAACTGTCGAGTGGGCTCGACTGTAGCCCTTTTACACCTCGACGGGGAAAGGCGATCGTAGCAAGCAGGGGGCGGTGTCCTTGTTCATACAAAAACTTTATTTTCGATCTATCGTTCATATGGCAGCTATATGATATAGAGGTCCGACCCAAAACAAAAAAAACTTTATCAGCGTACGGTATTTAGGAACCTACTAACCAAATTTCAAGGCTTTAGCTCGATCGATCGACGCGTTCAAACAGACGGACAGACAGACGGACATGGCTCAATCGACTCGACTGTTGATCCTGATCAATAATATATATACTTTTTGGGGTCTGCCACGCCCCCTTCTGCCTGTTACATTCATTCTGTCGCACATATTATACCCTTTTTTGCCCATTTTAAATGGGCTCAGGGTATAAAAATATACAAATTTTAGTGATTTTTTTTAAACTTTACTAATATGAAAGATAAACAGGAGAAAAAACAAATTTAAACAATATTTAATTATAAATGAACATATTTTCAGATTAAACTATTTATATCGGTCGCATAAGTTGTTAACATTTCGGTTTTAAGGTTTGAATTTTTTGTAAAATTCGCACATTTGTGACCGCAATGAAAACATGGGTCAACTTTGAGCGGCCCGCCCATTTTTGGATTCGAAAGCTCTGTATATATATTAGTTCCTACGAACGTTTTTGTAAAATAATGATTTCTGAAAATTATATCGGTTTAAAAATCGATCTGATATATTGCTGGACGCCTTTCACACCTTTCGTGATGCTTCTACTAACAGTACTTGTGTAAAGGGTACCCTCAGTGTCTAATGACATATTTCAACCCATGATACTAAAGTATATACCAATTCTATAATACTATACCAATTCAACAGAAAAGGTCAGATCGCCAGAGGTAAAGTGATGACAGTTAGCAGCGCTTGGCAGTTCGGCACACAAGCTACAACAACAACTACAAACATCGCATTACGACGGGAAAAGCAAATGAACAAAACAGAGATGGAGACGTCTGACAATAACACCATCAATTTGCCGTCACCTGTGTGGCACATTCGGCAAGTGATGAAAGGAGGAAATGGATTCTGGTGCCCATGACCATAAAATTTTAGCAGCACACAGTTTTGGAGATTTTCGTTTCTCTGTACAGTGGAAACCATTCATGTTTTTCGGCATGTTTATTTATGAATTGTTGATAAATTAACCCTTTATCCACTGGAATCCAAATACGAAGAATATTTATCAGAGAACTTTGGTTCTAGCATGATTTTGGGCTGGAAAACACGAATTTAAAGTTTGTTTGTCAAAAAAGTTCACCTGAAAGCGCCAGGTGAAAAAGTTGGATGACCGTCTGTAGACGTTATTAGTGGGTTGGGTGAAAAAATGTAAATTACATTTTAATATAAATGATCGTTTTTAGTTAAATTAAAGCTCAATTCTTTGGACAAAACTGTTAAAAGATGATACAAATTAATAATACATACATATTTTAGTTTTTAAAGAATTTTTTTTTTAATTTTGAGAGTAAAAAATTTATATGGTTCGGATTTTATCACAGTTTTAAGAAAAAAAAATGTATTTGGGTCGGACTTTTTCACAGTTTTTTGATCACCACTCAAAAAATTGGTTTATATCATCGAATTTCACACTTTCTACTGACTGAACTGATTTTTTGCGGCGAGGTTGGCTCTGTGCTTTTATTATCAAATTCTTCAGATTCCAAATAACTTTCAAAGAAAATTTGAATTTTTGCCCATATAGCAGGCCCTATCTGTTCCGATTTATCGTGACATTGTCAAAAAGTAATAAAAAATCATCAAAACACCCACGCTAACATGTATATATTTGAAACAAAATTTTGCAACTGGGGAACATTATGTTCACCTTAACCACTAAGACTGTCTACAGACGGTCATCACAAATAGCTTGATATAAAGAAAAATCTTTGTTTTTAAATCAAATTTATAATAATTTATTACAAAACAACTATAAGCATCTTACCAAAAAAATTCCCGACTCAATTGAACTGCTGTAAAGGACTTTTTTTATTGTAATCATACACAAAAAAAACCAAGTAATTTTTGCACCTGCTTTTACAAAAAATTGAGACGCAAAACGCTGTGGCTCTCAAAATACTTAACTGATCGCATTCAAACTTGCATCTATTAATTAGTGACGAAATTGTCGAAAATCATATTTGACGGTTAGAGCGCAAAAAAGTTTAGACTCAGATATAATTGGATTTTAGTTGTGACCGTCTGTAGACGTTCTTAGGTAATAAAGGGTTAAGTACGCACACATTACAAAATTGGACAAGATGTTCTACCATCACATAAACAAATGCAAATTCAACATTTAAATTCAGAATTGATCCACTGTAATTTTCGTTATGATTATTGGTATTCGGGTTATTGTTGTTGGTGTCATTGTTGTCGTTATTGTTGGGTGCGGCTAAAGTGCTTATTGGTGTATGGTGAGGGGTAGCCAATACTCGTAAAACGAAAAAGAAACAACCTTTAGTCGAGAATTTTCGACTATGAGAGGCCCTGCGCCCAGGTCGTCAGGTACCCAAACACTGAAGGAGCACAGGCAATGTACTTACATAAGTCAGCATGTGAAGGACTTATCACAGAGGCTTGGAAATTGTTGCACATTTTTCTAATTTCGAATGTTAACTTCGCTTCGTTCGAAATGTGGAAAAGCAACAGTCGAGGACAATCGATCGAGACTTATAGCTCACTTCCTACATTTTCGATATATGACCATAATTAAACAAAACCTCAACAAAGTTAAATAAGTACAGAGGCTACATTAAATTGACAATGTTAACGTTGAAATATACTATATATATATAGTGACAAAAGCAATTTCTAGCCCCAAAATTTCTGATATCCAATTTTGGGACGAACAAAATTAAGTTTAAGTATAAAGAAAACTAATGTGCTTTGACCCCTGCTCGCTTCGATCGCGTTTCTACACTTGAGCATACTCGGCTGTCGAGTACCCCTTACTTACTATGGAAAAAATAAGTTTTTCATACTAAGACTTGATTTTCGGCCGATCGGTCCTATGACAGCTATATGATATAGTGGTCCGATTTGAACCAACTTTGGTCAGGATATATAAATCTAAGTTAAATGCATATTTTGTACGATACAAAAATGTCTATATTCAGTTAATAGGTAATATCTTCCAAGCCCCTTAGCCAAAATGTATGTTTTTATATACCAAAAAACGCGATATTTTACGTTTTACATTATTGGAAACAGGGATTAAAACCGAAACGAATATCGGTTTCAGTTACGGTTTCGGTTAGGTTAAAATTAAGGTTTCGGTTATGGGTTACGGTAAATCTGTAAATATCGGTTTCGTAACGGTTACCGGTTTTTTAGAAGTTTCGGTTTCGAAATACCGGTATGGTTTCGGTTCACAAAAAATAAAAGTTCTCTAAAAAATTTTTTTTAATCACAATATTTATTTATGATCTTTTAACAAAAAATTAAATTACATTTTTGTAAATTTATCATTTTCTTACATTGTATCGCTTATTCAGTGCGATATGTAGTTAAATTTAAACAACTTAAAGTGAAAATTAATATAATAGTAATATAACTTATATTGAAAATCCAGAGATCAATATTCATATTAGTGATAAAATACATAACTAATTTGAAAAACGATTATTGCTCCTAATGAACATGATTGAATTTAATGTTTTATTGTCCACTTTGTTTCTCAAAGGATTCATAATAAACTTGACACCGGAAAAGAGTCGTTCTACGCTGACCTGTGTGGGTGGGACCGCAAGCACAACTTTTGAAAGTTCATACAAATCTGGGAATTTTTTTTCATTTTGACACCACCAGTCAAGAATATTAACTTTAGTATTCAATCGCTTTTGTTTAAGAAATAAATTTAATGAGCTTAAAATATTATTTTTCGCAAGTAAAGAACTGTTACTATCAATATGTGCATAAACATCTAGGTACCTATCAACATCGGTGGAATTTTCCATGTCGGACAAAGTAGAGTTCAAAGTGCGAGTGCTTTCATTTGCTTCACTCAGACTCGAAATTTCGAAAATCAAATTATTAATATTTGTTAAAAACGATATACATTTAGTTTTCTGATCTGAACTTAACGATACGTTGTATCTTGGATCAAAAAATATGCCACAAAGGAATGCTTCATTTTCAAAAAGGGAAGGCTCTCGATTTTCCAATTCATTAAATAACAGTTCGGCTAGGGCCGACTTGCAGCTCTGTACGTCTATTTTGCAACGGATCCAAATTCCGTAAAAATCGCCAAAGACAAGCTGCTCGCTCTGTAGTGCAGTGGTTGCGACTTCAGCAGGCCTTAAAACGCGAACTATCTCCAAAATTTTGGACCAAACGGAGCTTCTTAGATGAAAATCCAAATTTCCTGCAGCTAAATTTGTACAGAATTCCTGTACTTCTGGCTTAGAAAGGCTCTCAAGCATCTTATAAGTGGAGCTCCATCGAGTCAGGCAATCAATTGGCGGTCTTTTCAATTTTTTTTCATCCAAGTGATAAATTATATTAGGAGTACGTAGTTTTTTAACAAGTGATCGAGCAGAAGCAACGGCACCAGAAAACTCACACTTGTTTAGAACTGAATTGACCGCCAATTGAAGCGTATGTGCTGCACATCTGATACCTAAAATAAAATATAAATATTTTAAAACATACATATTTTTTCAAAGTTACTGATAAGAGATCTTACCAACGCACTTGCTGTCAAAATTAAAATTCGACAAACAGCTAATTTTGTCGTCATCATCCTGCTCATCAGTTTCAGACTCGTAATCCTCACTGAGCAACTCTACCATCTTTAGCATATTTCGTCCGTTATCCGTTGTGCAAGAATATACTTGCTTTGTGGAAATTTGAAATTTACTTAAAATTGTCGATACGACATCTTTAAGATGCTGCCCTGTGTGGCATGAAAATAATTCTTCTGTTGCTAAAGTTCTTAGCACAATCTTGCCATTATTAATATATTGAATATTAACACCTAAAAAACATTCATATAAATATACTAAGAAATATGCAAATTTCATATTTTTAAATTTACCTATAAATGAGCGTGCCAAATGTGTTAGGCCATCAATTTTTAGCGATATCAATTTCCCTTCGACCTCCTTGCGAATTTTCTTGGTCAGTAAGTCAGCTTTATCAACTACCGAATCTCGTACGTTTTGTGGATTGATAAAATTATCGCAGCCCATACCCTTTATTATGGGATCCAAGATTTGACGAAATCCAACATCATTAACGCACGAAAAAGGTCTGCCATCCACTGTGCACAGTAGCACACATGCTTCTTTAATGATCTCCTTCGTGATACGGACGCTCACAGATTTAGTTAAAAATTTGTCAATTTTAGGCAATTGCGAACTTTTATTGACTTCACTTGGCTTGCTTTTCTCGAGTTTTTTCCGAGCTTTCTCATTTTCAATTTTCTCAAAGACATCCAAGTGGCATCGCTTAATATTGTTCGCTAAATTTGTGCCGTGCTTTCCCTGAAGATAAAATTTGGTTTAAAATATGTATATCTACATGTATATACAGTTGGCCAAAAAATGTTTTGACAAATTAAAAAAATTATGGTTATTATCTATTAGTCCGGTCCCCCTTAAAGAAAATAAAAACCCCAAATAGGGGGTGATCTTACATGAATTTAGCCGTAAAATTTAGTTTGGGGACTCAACTAGTTTTTTCTTTAGTTTTTGAAGTTTCCATACAAAATTGTTTTTTTTTTTGCTGTTGATTTGTGCAATTTGTCCCTATTACAGTCCGTTTGCCAACACTGATTTTGTCGCACAGTCACCAGAAGCTTCTGGAACAACTGTATAATCTAATCCCTAGGGGGTTGGGGAATGTCAATAGTAAACCCTAGACAAAATTTTTTTTTAATTCACTTCCCCTAGGAATTGGATTATACAGTTGTTCCAGAAGCTTCTGGTGACTGTGCGACAAAATCAGTGTTGGCAAACGGACTGTAATAGGGACAAATTGCACAAATCAACAGCAAAAAAAAAACAATTTTGTATGGAAACTTCAAAAACTAAAGAAAAAACTAGTTGAGTCCCCAAACTAAATTTTACGGCTAAATTCATGTAAGATCACCCCCTATTTGGGGTTTTCTTTTTTTTTAAGGTGGCACCAGACTAATAGACATTTACCCGATCACTTATTTATTCCTTTCAAAACAATCACTTGACGCACTGTATGTAGTTTTAATGTATTTACATGTATGTACATATGTGCGTAGCAAAATAAATCAACGCTGCAAGTGTATTCTCCAAAGTGTTGGATGCCTGCAGCCTTGTTTTAAAGCGTAAATCAATAGTCCATTTATTATGCATATATGTACATACATATGTACACGTATTTATGTCACTATATAATTTATAAATTAGACTTATGTTACTCACTGATATTTCTTTATCACATCGTTTATCATCACTTTCTACCAAACAAGTGCTCGAGTTCTTTTCCAAGTTATATGAAAAGAACTTTCGAAAGGGATTCGATTCTGGTCGAGGCATCTTGTATCACGTATGTACATATATCACTTCACTTATGTCTTCACTTTTCAAAGTCTTCACACCGATTAAATAGACGTAACAAATGCAAAGTTACGCGCTTTATCGATCGCGAGCAGCCAAAATTATGTATGTATGTATGTGACAAAACAGAATGTGTGAAATAATGTAGGAGACTGCAGTCGCAAGGCGACTTAGAAATACCCTGTGCTTAAATATGTATATTTACAGTTACATATGTATGTATATAAATAAATAATTAGAGCTGAATCAAGCTTATTTTATGCAAATACCAAGGTTACACATATGCATTATTTACATAAACACTGTTAACATATTTATTTTATAAACATAATTACATATAAATATAATGGGTATTTATGCTGTCACATATATGTCTATACAAAATCGAGCCTGGGAGATGACCACACATATGTATGTACATATATGTGTAAGCATTTTAAAGTGTGCGTGTAAAATATTGTCTGACTTGCTCGCACTAGTCGACTCCGTCGACAAGAAAACGCACAAAAGTAACCGCCGATATGTCACCACGAAATTCATAAGAATAACTCAAACGAAGAAGAAAAACTCAA
The DNA here is from genome assembly GCA_951394115.2 of Drosophila phalerata. NCBI lineage: Eukaryota > Metazoa > Arthropoda > Insecta > Diptera > Drosophilidae > Drosophila > Drosophila phalerata. The sequence goes on from OX596006.1 coordinate 15,720,792, forward strand.
ACGAAGAAGAAAATTGAAATTTCGTTGCTCTTTGCATATGTATGTATGTATGTACGTATGTTCGCCACCCAGCAAGCATTTTATAAAAATTGTGATCACATTTGAGTCTTTTTCGACTCCTCAAACTGATTAAAATAATCGAAAGTGCGCTCGTTTTCTGATCGAAAATGACACTTTCGTCGGGAGAAAATGGTACCCTAGCCGCGACTCTTATAAATGAGTCGTTTGCGACTCTTCTGAAGGAGTCATTTTCGAGTTGTATTACAAATCAGTTTCGACTCATATTCGAGTCGTTTTTTAAATCATTTGCTCACAATGATAATAGAAATATTTACTAAGGAAATAATATATATTTATTTATATTTATAGAATTTAATTTAATAAATTAATATGCACAAAAGTATTTTAATTAATTCAAAGTTGACTTATAAGAATAAACAAAAAAACTTATATTTTTCATTCAAAATTTTTCGCTTGCCAGACCTTCACTTCACTTTTCAACTATAATAATGAAGAAAAATTCAGAGTTTGACTTAAACTCAGATAAGAGAGCACCGTTAGTAAAAGAAGAGAGACATAACATAGCAAGACCAAAAACAATCATTATTTCATCACCCGCGCGATCAGTATTCGATTAATTTGCGTTTTGTTAGTCTTATTTCAATGAATCGCATTTTAGGCATACGAACGAGTCATTTTCGAGTCATCTTTTGATCACCAATCTCTTTTTAATCAGAAAAGCGACTCGAAAATGACTCGTTCAGGCGATTTTCATAAATGAAATCGTCCAAATGCTGGCTGGGCAGGAGTTAA